>JAPQNM010000042.1:4661317-4721317 GCA_029783475.1 Metacarcinus magister
TATATATATATATATATATATATACATATATTATATATATATATATATATATATATATATATACATATATATATATATATATATATATATATATATATATATACATATATATATACATATATATATACATATATATATATATATATATATATATATATATATATATAAATATATATATATACATATATATATATATATATATATATATACATTTATATATATATATATATATATATATATTTATTTATATATATATTTATTTATATATATATATATATATATATATATATATATATATATATACATATATATATATATATATATATATATATATATATATGTATATATACATATATATATATATATATATATATATATATATATATATATATAGAGAGAGAGAGAGAGAGAGAGAAAGAGAGAAAATGAGGAGGAAAGTCATGTTTTTATATAAATATTAAGTTTCATTTTACTGCGTAATTATTAGTCATAGAACAAATATTCATAATGACAGTTGTACAGTTTAATTAGGTGTATCAGATGCTGCAATCATATTTCCAATATCTCTAATAGCTTTCGGGAAAATGAGGAGGAAAGTCATGTTTTTATATAAATATTAAGTTTCATTTTACTGTGTAATTATTAGTCATAGAACAAATATTCATAATCACAGTTGTAGAGTTTAATTAGTTGTATCAGAAGCTGCAATGATATTTCCAATATCTCTAATAGCTTTCGAGAAAATGAGGAGGAAAGTCATGTTTATAAATAAATATTAAGTTTAATTTTACTGCGTAATTGTTAGTCATAGAACAAATATTCATAATCACAGTTGTAGAGTTTAATTAGTTGTATCAGATGCTGCAATGATATTTCCAATATCTCTAATAGCTTTCGAGAAAATGACGAGGAAAATCATTTTTTTATATAAAAATACGGTTTTATTTAACTGCGTAATTATTAGTCATAGAACAAATATTCATAATATCAGTTGTACAGTTGAATTAGGTGTATCAGATGATGCAATGATATTTCCAATATCTCTAATAGCTTTCGAGAAAACGAGGAAGAAAGTAATTTAAAAAAAAGTAAAATTCAGTATTTATTAGTACTAGTGAAAATATTCATAATGACAGTAGTAGATATTAATCAGGTCTATCAGATGCTGCAATGATATTTCCAATATCTCTAATAGCTTTCGAGAAAATGAGGAGGAATGTCATGTTTTTATATATAGTTTCATTTTACTGCGTAATTATTAGTCATAGAACAAATATTCATAATGTCAAATTTACAGTTTAATTAGGTCTATCAGATGCTGCAGTGATATTTCAAATATCTCTAATAGCTTTCGAGAAAATGAGGAGGAAAATCATGTTTATATAAAAATATTAAGTTTCATTTTACTGAGTAATTATTAGTCATAGAACAAATATTAATAATGACAGTTGTAGAGTTTAATTAGGTGTATCAGATGCTGTAATGATATTTCAAATATCTCTAATAGCTTTCGAGAAAATTAGGAGGAAAGTCATGTTTTTATATAAATATAAAGTTTAATTTTACTGCATAATTATTAGTCATAGAACAAATATTAATAATTTCCGTTTTACAGTTTAATTAGGTCTATCAGATGCTGCAGTGATATTTCCAATATCTCTAATAGCTTTCGAGAAAATGAGGAGGAAATTCGTTTTTATATAAATATTAAGTTTCATTTTTCTGCCTAATTATTAGTCATAGAACAAATATTCATAATGACAGTTGTACAGTTTCATTAGGTGTATCAGATGCTGCAATCATATTTCCAATATCTCTAATAGCTTTCGGGAAAATGAGGAGGAAAGTCATGTTTTTATATAAATATTAAGTTTCATTTTACTGCGTAATTATTAGTCATAGAACAAATATTCATAATCACAGTTGTAGAGTTTAATTAGTTGTATCAGATGCTGCAATGATATTTCCAATATCTCTTTTAGCTTTCGAGAAAATGACGAGGAAAATCATTTTTTTAAATAACAATACGGTTTTATTTTACTGCGTAATTATTAGTCATAGAACAAATATTCATAATATCAGTTGTGCAGTTGAATTAGGTGTATCAGATGATGCAATGATATTTCCAATATCTCTAATAGCTTTCGAGAAAACGAGGAAGAAAGTAATTTTAAAAAAAGTAAAATTCAGTATTTATTAGTACTAGTGAAAATATTCATAATGACAGTAGTAGATTTTAATCAGGTCTATCAGATGCTGCAATGATATTTCCAATATCTCTAATAGCTTTCGAGAAAATGAGGAGGAATGTCATGTTTTTATATAAATATATAGTTTCATTTTACTGCGTAATTATTAGTCATAGAACAAGTATTCATAATGTCAAATTTACAGTTTAATTAGGTCTATTAGATGCTGCAGTGATATTTTCAATATCTCTAATAGCTCTCGAGAAAATGAGGAGGAAAATCATATTTATATAAAAATATTAAGTTTCATTTTACTGAGTAATTATTAGTCATAGAACAAATATTCATAATGAGAGTTGTAGAGTTTAATTAGGTGTATCAGATGCTGTAATGATATTTCCAATATCTCTAATAGCTTTCGAGAAAATTAGGAGGAAAGTCATGTTTTTATATAAATATAAAGTTTAATTTTACTGCGTAATTATTAGTCATAGAACAAATATTAATAATTTCAGTTTCACAGTTTAATTAGGTCTATCAGATGCTGCAGTGATATTTCCAATATCTCTAATAGATTTCGAGAAAATGAGGAGGAAATTCATGTTTTTATATAAATATTAAGTTTCATTTTTCTGCCTAATTATTAGTCATAGAACAAATATTCATAATGACAGTTGTACAGTTTAATTATGTGTATCAGATGCTGCAATCATATTTCCAATATCTCTAATAGCTTTTGGGAAAATGAGGAGGAAAGTCATGTTTTTATATAAATATTAAGTTTCATTTTACTGCGTAACTATTAGTCATAGAACAAATATTCATAATCACAGTTGTAGAGTTTAATTAGTTGTATCAGAAGCTGCAATGATATTTCCAATATCTCTAATAGCTTTCGAGAAAATGAGGAGGAAAGTCATGTTTATAAATAAATATTAAGTTTAATTTTACTGCGTAATTGTTAGTCATAGAACAAATATTCATAATCACAGTTGTAGAGTTTAATTAGTTGTATCAGATGCTGCAATGATATTTCCAATATCTCTAATAGCTTTCGAGAAAATGACGAGGAAAATCATTTTTTTATATAAAAATACGGTTTTATTTAACTGCGTAATTATTAGTCATAGAACAAATATTCATAATATCAGTTGTACAGTTGAATTAGGTGTATCAGATGATGCAATGATATTTCCAATATCTCTAATAGCTTTCGAGAAAACGAGGAAGAAAGTAATTTAAAAAAAAGTAAAATTCAGTATTTATTAGTACTAGTGAAAATATTCATAATGACAGTAGTAGATATTAATCAGGTCTATCAGATGCTGCAATGATATTTCCAATATCTCTAATAGCTTTCGAGAAAATGAGGAGGAATGTCATGTTTTTATATAAATATATATAGTTTCATTTTACTGCGTAATTATTAGTCATAGAACAAATATTCATAATGTCAAATTTACAGTTTAATTAGGTCTATCAGATGCTGCAGTGATATTTCAAATATCTCTAATAGCTTTCGAGAAAATGAGGAGGAAAATCATGTTTATATAAAAATATTAAGTTTCATTTTACTGAGTAATTATTAGTCATAGAACAAATATTCATAATGACAGTTGTAGAGTTTAATTAGGTGTATCAGATGCTGTAATGATATTTCCAATATCTCTAATAGCTTTCGGGAAAATGAGGAGGAAAGTCATGTTTTTATATAAATATTAAGTTTCATTTTACTGCGTAATTATTAGTCATAGAACAAATATTCATAATCACAGTTGTAGAGTTTAATTAGTTGTATCAGAAGCTGCAATGATATTTCCAATATCTCTAATAGCTTTCGAGAAAATGAGGAGGAAAGTCATGTTTATAAATAAATATTAAGTTTAATTTTACTGCGTAATTGTTAGTCATAGAACAAATATTCATAATCACAGTTGTAGAGTTTAATTAGTTGTATCAGATGCTGCAATGATATTTCCAATATCTCTAATAGCTTTCGAGAAAATGACGAGGAAAATCATTTTTTATATAACAATACGGTTTTATTTAACTGCGTAATTATTAGTCATAGAACAAATATTCATAATATCAGTTGTACAGTTGAATTAGGTGTATCAGATGATGCAATGATATTTCCAATATCTCTAATAGCTTTCGAGAAAACGAGGAAGAAAGTAATTTAAAAAAAAGTAAAATTCAGTATTTATTCGTAATATTGAAAATATTCATAATGACAGTAGTAGATATTAATCAGGTCTATCAGATGCTGCAATGATATTTCCAATATCTCTAATAGCTTTCGAGAAAATGAGGAGGAATGTCATGTTTTTATATAAATATATATAGTTTCATTTTACTGCGTAATTATTAGTCATAGAACAAATATTCATAATGTCAAATTTACAGTTTAATTAGGTCTATCAGATGCTGCAGTGATATTTCAAATATCTCTAATAGCTTTCGAGAAAATGAGGAGGAAAATCATGTTTATATAAAAATATTAAGTTTCATTTTACTGAGTAATTATTAGTCATAGAACAAATATTCATAATGACAGTTGTAGAGTTTAATTAGGTGTATCAGATGCTGTAATGATATTTCCAATATCTCTAATAGCTTTCGAGAAAATTAGGAGGAAAGTCATGTTTTTATATAAATATAAAGTTTAATTTTACTGCGTAATTATTAGTCATAGAACAAATATTAATAATTTCAGTTTTACAGTTTAATTAGGTCTATCAGATGCTGCAGTGATATTTCCAATATCTCTAATAGCTTTCGAGAAAATGAGGAGGAAATTCATGTTTTTATATAAATATTAAGTTTCATTTTTCTGCCTAATTATTAGTCATAGAACAAATATTCATAATGACAGTTGTACAGTTTAATTAGGTGTATCAGATGCTGCAATCATATTTCCAATATCTCTAATAGCTTTCGGGAAAATGAGGAGGAAAGTCATGTTTTTATATAAATATTAAGTTTCATTTTACTGCGTAATTATTAGTCATAGAACAAATATTCATAATCACAGTTGTAGAGTTTAATTAGTTGTATCAGATGCTGCAATGATATTTCCAATATCTCTAATAGCTTTCGAGAAAATGACGAGGAAAATCATTTTTTATATAACAATACGGTTTTATTTAACTGCGTAATTATTAGTCATAGAACAAATATTCATAATATCAGTTGTACAGTTGAATTAGGTGTATCAGATGATGCAATGATATTTCCAATATCTCTAATAGCTTTCGAGAAAACGAGGAAGAAAGTAATTTAAAAAAAAGTAAAATTCAGTATTTATTAGTAATAGTGAAAATATTCATAATGACAGTAGTAGATATTAATCAGGTCTATCAGATGCTGCAATGATATTTCCAATATCTCTAATAGCTTTCGAGAAAATGAGGAGGAATGTCATGTTTTTATATAAATATATATAGTTTCATTTTACTGCGTAATTATTAGTCATAGAACAAATATTCATAATGTCAAATTTACAGTTTAATTAGGTCTATCAGATGCTGCAGTGATATTTCAAATATCTCTAATAGCTTTCGAGAAAATGAGGAGGAAAATCATGTTTATATAAAAATATTAAGTTTCATTTTACTGAGTAATTATTAGTCATAGAACAAATATTCATAATGACAGTTGTAGAGTTTAATTAGGTGTATCAGATGCTGTAATGATATTTCCAATATCTCTAATAGCTTTCGAGAAAATTAGGAGGAAAGTCATGTTTTTATATAAATATAAAGTTTAATTTTACTGCGTAATTATTAGTCATAGAACAAATATTAATAATTTCTGTTTTACAGTTTAATTAGGTCTATCAGATGCTGCAGTGATATTTCCAATATCTCTAATAGCTTTCGAGAAAATGAGGAGGAAATTCATGTTTTTATATAAATATTAAGTTTCATTTTTCTGCCTAATTATTAGTCATAGAACAAATATTCATAATGACAGTTGTACAGTTTAATTAGGTGTATCAGATGCTGCAATCATATTTCCAATATCTCTAATAGCTTTCGGGAAAATGAGGAGGAAAGTCATGTTTTTATATAAATATTAAGTTTCATTTTACTGCGTAATTATTAGTCATAGAACAAATATTCATAATCACAGTTGTAGAGTTTAATTAGTTGTATCAGATGCTGCAATTATATTTCCAATATCTCTAATAGCTTTCGAGAAAATGACGAGGAAAATCATTTTTTATATAACAATACGGTTTTATTTAACTGCGTAATTATTAGTCATAGAACAAATATTCATAATATCAGTTGTACAGTTGAATTAGGTGTATCAGATGATGCAATGATATTTCCAATATCTCTAATAGCTTTCGAGAAAACGAGGAAGAAAGTAATTTAAAAAAAAGTAAAATTCAGTATTTATTAGTACTAGTGAAAAAATTCATAATGACAGTAGTAGATTTTAATCAGGTCTATCAGATGCTGCAATGATATTTCCAATATCTCTAATAGCTTTCGAGAAAATGAGGAGGAATGTCATGTTTTTATATAAATATATAGTTTAATTTTACTGCGTAATTATTAGTCATAGAACAAGTATTCATAATGTCAAATTTACAGTTTAATTAGGTCTATCAGATGCTGCAGTGATATTTCCAATATCTCTAATAGCTCTCGAGAAAATGAGGAGGAAAATCATATTTATATAAAAATATTAAGTTTCATTTTACTTAGTAATTATTAGTCGTAGAACAAATATTCATAATGAGAGTTGTAGAGTTTAATTAGGTGTATCAGATGCTGTAATGATATTTCCAATATCTCTAATAGCTTTCGAGAAAATTAGGAGGAAAGTCATGTTTTTATATAAATATAAAGTTTAATTTTACTGCGTAATTATTAGTCATAGAACAAATATTAATAATTTCAGTTTCACAGTTTAATTAGGTCTATCAGATGCTGCAGTGATATTTCCAATATCTCTAATAGCTTTCGAGAAAATGAGGAGGAAATTCATGTTTTTATATAAATATTAAGTTTCATTTTTCTGCCTAATTATTAGTCATAGAACAAATATTCATAATGACAGTTGTACAGTTTAATTAGGTGTATCAGATGCTGCAATCATATTTCCAATATCTCTAATAGCTTTCGGGAAAATGAGGAGGAAAGTCATGTTTTTATATAAATATTAAGTTTCATTTTACTGCGTAATTATTAGTCATAGAACAAATATTCATAATCACAGTTGTAGAGTTTAATTAGTTGTATCAGATGCTGCAATGATATTTCCAATATCTCTAATAGCTTTCGAGAAAATGACGAGGAAAATCATTTTTTATATAAAAATACGGTTTTATTTAACTGCGTAATTATTAGTCATAGAACAAATATTCATAATATCAGTTGTACAGTTGAATTAGGTGTATCAGATGATGCAATGATATTTCCAATATCTCTAATAGCTTTCGAGAAAACGAGGAAGAAAGTAATTTAAAAAAAAGTAAAATTCAGTATTTATTCGTAATATTGAAAATATTCATAATGACAGTAGTAGATATTAATCAGGTCTATCAGATGCTGCAATGATATTTCCAATATCTCTAATAGCTTTCGAGAAAATGAGGAGGAATGTCATGTTTTTATATAAATATATATAGTTTCATTTTACTGCGTAATTATTAGTCATAGAACAAATATTCATAATGTCAAATTTACAGTTTAATTAGGTCTATCAGATGCTGCAGTGATATTTCAAATATCTCTAATAGCTTTCGAGAAAATGAGGAGGAAAATCATGTTTATATAAAAATATTAAGTTTCATTTTACTGAGTAATTATTAGTCATAGAACAAATATTCATAATGACAGTTGTAGAGTTTAATTAGGTGTATCAGATGCTGTAATGATATTTCCAATATCTCTAATAGCTTTCGAGAAAATTAGGAGGAAAGTCATGTTTTTATATAAATATAAAGTTTAATTTTACTGCGTAATTATTAGTCATAGAACAAATATTAATAATTTCAGTTTTACAGTTTAATTAGGTCTATCAGATGCTGCAGTGATATTTCCAATATCTCTAATAGCTTTCGAGAAAATGAGGAGGAAATTCATGTTTTTATATAAATATTAAGTTTCATTTTTCTGCCTAATTATTAGTCATAGAACAAATATTCATAATGACAGTTGTACAGTTTAATTAGGTGTATCAGATGCTGCAATCATATTTCCAATATCTCTAATAGCTTTCGGGAAAATGAGGAGGAAAGTCATGTTTTTATATAAATATTAAGTTTCATTTTACTGCGTAATTATTAGTCATGGAACAAATATTCATAATCACAGTTGTAGAGTTTAATTAGTTGTATCAGATGCTGCAATGATATTTCCAATATCTCTAATAGCTTTCGAGAAAATGACGAGGAAAATCATTTTTTATATAACAATACGGTTTTATTTAACTGCGTAATTATTAGTCATAGAACAAATATTCATAATATCAGTTGTACAGTTGAATTAGGTGTATCAGATGATGCAATGATATTTCCAATATCTCTAATAGCTTTCGAGAAAACGAGGAAGAAAGTAATTTAAAAAAAAGTAAAATTCAGTATTTATTAGTAATAGTGAAAATATTCATAATGACAGTAGTAGATATTAATCAGGTCTATCAGATGCTGCAATGATATTTCCAATATCTCTAATAGCTTTCGAGAAAATGAGGAGGAATGTCATGTTTTTATATAAATATATAGTTTCATTTTACTGCGTAATTATTAGTCATAGAACAAATATTCATAATGTCAAATTTACAGTTTAATTAGGTCTATCAGATGCTGCAGTGATATTTCAAATATCTCTAATAGCTTTCGAGAAAATGAGGAGGAAAATCATGTTTATATAAAAATATTAAGTTTCATTTTACTGAGTAATTATTAGTCATAGAACAAATATTCATAATGACAGTTGTAGAGTTTAATTAGGTGTATCAGATGCTGTAATGATATTTCCAATATCTCTAATAGCTTTCGAGAAAATTAGGAGGAAAGTCATGTTTTTATATAAATATAAAGTTTAATTTTACTGCGTAATTATTAGTCATAGAACAAATATTAATAATTTCAGTTTTACAGTTTAATTAGGTCTATCAGATGCTGCAGTGATATTTCCAATATCTCTAATAGCTTTCGAGAAAATGAGGAGGAAATTCATGTTTTTATATAAATATTAAGTTTCATTTTTCTGCCTAATTATTAGTCATAGAACAAATATTCATAATGACAGTTGTACAGTTTAATTAGGTGTATCAGATGCTGCAATCATATTTCCAATATCTCTAATAGCTTTCGGGAAAATGAGGAGGAAAGTCATGTTTTTATATAAATATTAAGTTTCATTTTACTGCGTAATTATTAGTCATAGAACAAATATTCATAATCACAGTTGTAGAGTTTAATTAGTTGTATCAGATGCTGCAATTATATTTCCAATATCTCTAATAGCTTTCGAGAAAATGACGAGGAAAATCATTTTTTATATAACAATACGGTTTTATTTAACTGCGTAATTATTAGTCATAGAACAAATATTCATAATATCAGTTGTACAGTTGAATTAGGTGTATCAGATGATGCAATGATATTTCCAATATCTCTAATAGCTTTCGAGAAAACGAGGAAGAAAGTAATTTAAAAAAAGTAAAATTCAGTATTTATTAGTACTAGTGAAAAAATTCATAATGACAGTAGTAGATTTTAATCAGGTCTATCAGATGCTGCAATGATATTTCCAATATCTCTAATAGCTTTCGAGAAAATGAGGAGGAATGTCATGTTTTTATATAAATATATAGTTTAATTTTACTGCGTAATTATTAGTCATAGAACAAGTATTCATAATGTCAAATTTACAGTTTAATTAGGTCTATCAGATGCTGCAGTGATATTTCCAATATCTCTAATAGCTCTCGAGAAAATGAGGAGGAAAATCATATTTATATAAAAATATTAAGTTTCATTTTACTTAGTAATTATTAGTCGTAGAACAAATATTCATAATGAGAGTTGTAGAGTTTAATTAGGTGTATCAGATGCTGTAATGATATTTCCAATATCTCTAATAGCTTTCGAGAAAATTAGGAGGAAAGTCATGTTTTTATATAAATATAAAGTTTAATTTTACTGCGTAATTATTAGTCATAGAACAAATATTAATAATTTCAGTTTCACAGTTTAATTAGGTCTATCAGATGCTGCAGTGATATTTCCAATATCTCTAATAGATTTCGAGAAAATGAGGAGGAAATTCATGTTTTTATATAAATATTAAGTTTCATTTTTCTGCCTAATTATTAGTCATAGAACAAATATTCATAATGACAGTTGTACAGTTTAATTAGGTGTATCAGATGCTGCAATCATATTTCCAATATCTCTAATAGCTTTTGGGAAAATGAGGAGGAAAGTCATGTTTTTATATAAATATTAAGTTTCATTTTACTGCGTAACTATTAGTCATAGAACAAATATTCATAATCACAGTTGTAGAGTTTAATTAGTTGTATCAGAAGCTGCAATGATATTTCCAATATCTCTAATAGCTTTCGAGAAAATGAGGAGGAAAGTCATGTTTATAAATAAATATTAAGTTTAATTTTACTGCGTAATTGTTAGTCATAGAACAAATATTCATAATCACAGTTGTAGAGTTTAATTAGTTGTATAAGATGCTGCAATGATATTTCCAATATCTCTAATAGCTTTCGAGAAAATGACGAGGAAAATCATTTTTTTATATAAAAATACGGTTTTATTTAACTGCGTAATTATTAGTCATAGAACAAATATTCATAATATCAGTTGTACAGTTGAATTAGGTGTATCAGATGATGCAATGATATTTCCAATATCTCTAATAGCTTTCGAGAAAACGAGGAAGAAAGTAATTTTAAAAAAAGTAAAATTCAGTATTTATTCGTAATATTGAAAATATTCATAATGACAGTAGTAGATATTAATCAGGTCTATCAGATGCTGCAATGATATTTCCAATATCTCTAATAGCTTTCGAGAAAATGAGGAGGAATGTCATGTTTTTATATAAATATATATAGTTTCATTTTACTGCGTAATTATTAGTCATAGAACAAATATTCATAATGTCAAATTTACAGTTTAATTAGGTCTATCAGATGCTGCAGTGATATTTCAAATATCTCTAATAGCTTTCGAGAAAATGAGGAGGAAAATCATGTTTATATAAAAATATTAAGTTTCATTTTACTGAGTAATTATTAGTCATAGAACAAATATTCATAATGACAGTTGTAGAGTTTAATTAGGTGTATCAGATGCTGTAATGATATTTCCAATATCTCTAATAGCTTTCGAGAAAATTAGGAGGAAAGTCATGTTTTTATATAAATATAAAGTTTAATTTTACTGCGTAATTATTAGTCATAGAACAAATATTAATAATTTCGTTTTACAGTTTAATTAGGTCTATCAGATGCTGCAGTGATATTTCCAATATCTCTAATAGCTTTCGAGAAAATGAGGAGGAAATTCATGTTTTTATATAAATATTAAGTTTCATTTTTCTGCCTAATTATTAGTCATAGAACAAATATTCATAATGACAGTTGTACAGTTTAATTAGGTGTATCAGATGCTGCAATCATATTTCCAATATCTCTAATAGCTTTCGGGAAAATGAGGAGGAAAGTCATGTTTTTATATAAATATTAAGTTTCATTTTACTGCGTAATTATTAGTCATAGAACAAATATTCATAATCACAGTTGTAGAGTTTAATTAGTTGTATCAGATGCTGCAATTATATTTCCAATATCTCTAATAGCTTTCGAGAAAATGACGAGGAAAATCATTTTTTATATAACAATACGGTTTTATTTAACTGCGTAATTATTAGTCATAGAACAAATATTCATAATATCAGTTGTACAGTTGAATTAGGTGTATCAGATGATGCAATGATATTTCCAATATCTCTAATAGCTTTCGAGAAAACGAGGAAGAAAGTAATTTAAAAAAAAGTAAAATTCAGTATTTATTAGTACTAGTGAAAATATTCATAATGACAGTAGTAGATTTTAATCAGGTCTATCAGATGCTGCAATGATATTTCCAATATCTCTAATAGCTTTCGAGAAAATGAGGAGGAATGTCATGTTTTTATATAAATATATAGTTTAATTTTACTGCGTAATTATTAGTCATAGAACAAGTATTCATAATGTCAAATTTACAGTTTAATTAGGTCTATCAGATGCTGCAGTGATATTTCCAATATCTCTAATAGCTCTCGAGAAAATGAGGAGGAAAATCATATTTATATAAAAATATTAAGTTTCATTTTACTTAGTAATTATTAGTCGTAGAACAAATATTCATAATGAGAGTTGTAGAGTTTAATTAGGTGTATCAGATGCTGTAATGATATTTCCAATATCTCTAATAGCTTTCGAGAAAATTAGGAGGAAAGTCATGTTTTTATATAAATATAAAGTTTAATTTTACTGCGTAATTATTAGTCATAGAACAAATATTAATAATTTCAGTTTCACAGTTTAATTAGGTCTATCAGATGCTGCAGTGATATTTCCAATATCTCTAATAGATTTCGAGAAAATGAGGAGGAAATTCATGTTTTTATATAAATATTAAGTTTCATTTTTCTGCCTAATTATTAGTCATAGAACAAATATTCATAATGACAGTTGTACAGTTTAATTAGGTGTATCAGATGCTGCAATCATATTTCCAATATCTCTAATAGCTTTTGGGAAAATGAGGAGGAAAGTCATGTTTTTATATAAATATTAAGTTTCATTTTACTGCGTAACTATTAGTCATAGAACAAATATTCATAATCACAGTTGTAGAGTTTAATTAGTTGTATCAGAAGCTGCAATGATATTTCCAATATCTCTAATAGCTTTCGAGAAAATGAGGAGGAAAGTCATGTTTATAAATAAATATTAAGTTTAATTTTACTGCGTAATTGTTAGTCATAGAACAAATATTCATAATCACAGTTGTAGAGTTTAATTAGTTGTATAAGATGCTGCAATGATATTTCCAATATCTCTAATAGCTTTCGAGAAAATGACGAGGAAAATCATTTTTTTATATAAAAATACGGTTTTATTTAACTGCGTAATTATTAGTCATAGAACAAATATTCATAATATCAGTTGTACAGTTGAATTAGGTGTATCAGATGATGCAATGATATTTCCAATATCTCTAATAGCTTTCGAGAAAACGAGGAAGAAAGTAATTTAAAAAAAAGTAAAATTCAGTATTTATTAGTAATAGTGAAAATATTCATAATGACAGTAGTAGATATTAATCAGGTCTATCAGATGCTGCAATGATATTTCCAATATCTCTAATAGCTTTCGAGAAAATGAGGAGGAATGTCATGTTTTTATATAAATATATATAGTTTCATTTTACTGCGTAATTATTAGTCATAGAACAAATATTCATAATGTCAAATTTACAGTTTAATTAGGTCTATCAGATGCTGCAGTGATATTTCAAATATCTCTAATAGCTTTCGAGAAAATGAGGAGGAAAATCATGTTTATATAAAAATATTAAGTTTCATTTTACTGAGTAATTATTAGTCATAGAACAAATATTCATAATGACAGTTGTAGAGTTTAATTAGGTGTATCAGATGCTGTAATGATATTTCCAATATCTCTAATAGCTTTCGAGAAAATTAGGAGGAAAGTCATGTTTTTATATAAATATAAAGTTTAATTTTACTGCGTAATTATTAGTCATAGAACAAATATTAATAATTTCTGTTTTACAGTTTAATTAGGTCTATCAGATGCTGCAGTGATATTTCCAATATCTCTAATAGCTTTCGAGAAAATGAGGAGGAAATTCATGTTTTTATATAAATATTAAGTTTCATTTTTCTGCCTAATTATTAGTCATAGAACAAATATTCATAATGACAGTTGTACAGTTTAATTAGGTGTATCAGATGCTGCAATCATATTTCCAATATCTCTAATAGCTTTCGGGAAAATGAGGAGGAAAGTCATGTTTTTATATAAATATTAAGTTTCATTTTACTGCGTAATTATTAGTCATAGAACAAATATTCATAATCACAGTTGTAGAGTTTAATTAGTTGTATCAGATGCTGCAATGATATTTCCAATATCTCTAATAGCTTTCGAGAAAATGACGAGGAAAATCATTTTTTATATAACAATACGGTTTTATTTAACTGCGTAATTATTAGTCATAGAACAAATATTCATAATATCAGTTGTACAGTTGAATTAGGTGTATCAGATGATGCAATGATATTTCCAATATCTCTAATAGCTTTCGAGAAAACGAGGAAGAAAGTAATTTAAAAAAAAGTAAAATTCAGTATTTATTAGTAATAGTGAAAATATTCATAATGACAGTAGTAGATTTTAATCAGGTCTATCAGATGCTGCAATGATATTTCCAATATCTCTAATAGCTTTCGAGAAAATGAGGAGGAATGTCATGTTTTTATATAAATATATAGTTTCATTTTACTGCGTAATTATTAGTCATAGAACAAGTATTCATAATGTCAAATTTACAGTTTAATTAGGTCTATCAGATGCTGCAGTGATATTTCCAATATCTCTAATAGCTCTCGAGAAAATGAGGAGGAAAATCATATTTATATAAAAATATTAAGTTTCATTTTACTGAGTAATTATTAGTCATAGAACAAATATTCATAATGACAGTTGTAGAGTTTAATTAGGTGTATCAGATGCTGTAATGATATTTCCAATATCTCTAATAGCTTTCGAGAAAATTAGGAGGAAAGTCATGTTTTTATATAAATATAAAGTTTAATTTTACTGCGTAATTATTAGTCATAGAACAAATATTAATAATTTCAGTTTTACAGTTTAATTAGGTCTATCAGATGCTGCAGTGATATTTCCAATATCTCTAATAGATTTCGAGAAAATGAGGAGGAAATTCATGTTTTTATATAAATATTAAGTTTCATTTTTCTGCCTAATTATTAGTCATAGAACAAATATTCATAATGACAGTTGTACAGTTTAATTAGGTGTATCAGATGCTGCAATCATATTTCCAATATCTCTAATAGCTTTCGGGAAAATGAGGAGGAAAGTCATGTTTTTATATAAATATTAAGTTTCATTTTACTGCGTAATTATTAGTCATAGAACAAATATTCATAATCACAGTTGTAGAGTTTAATTAGTTGTATCAGAAGCTGCAATGATATTTCCAATATCTCTAATAGCTTTCGAGAAAATGAGGAGGAAAGTCATGTTTTTAAATAAATATTAAGTTTAATTTTACTGCGTAATTGTTAGTCATAGAACAAATATTCATAATGACAGTTGTACAGTTTAATTAGGTGTATCAGATGCTGCAATGATATTTCCAATATCTCTAATAGCTTTCGGGAAAATGAGGAGGAAATTCATGTTTTTAATAAATATTAAGTTTCATTTTACTGCGTAATTATTAGTCATAGAAAAATATTCATAATACAGTTGTACAGTTTAATTAGGTGTATCAGATGTGCAATGATATTTCCAATATCTCTAATAGCTTTCGAGAAAATGAGGAGGAAAGTCATGTTTTTAAATAAATATTAAGTTTCATTTTACTGCGTAATTATTAGTCATAGAACAAATATTCATAATATCAGTTGTACAGTTTAATTAGGTCTATCAGATGCTGCAATTATATTTCCAATATCTCTAATAGCTTTCGAGAAAATGACGAGGAAAATCATTTTTTATATAAAATACGGTTTTATTTAACTGCGTAATTATTAGTCATAGAACAAATATTCATAATATCAGTTGTACAGTTGAATTAGGTGTATCAGATGATGCAATGATATTTCCAATATCTCTAATAGCTTTCGAGAAAACGAGGAAGAAAGTAATTTAAAAAAAAGTAAAATTCAGTATTTATTAGTACTAGTGAAAATATTCATAATGACAGTAGTAGATTTTAATTAGGTCTATCAGATTGTGCAATGATATTTCCAATATCTCTAATAGCTTTCGAGAAAATGAGGAGGAATGTCATGTTTTTATATAAATATATAGTTTCATTTTACTGCGTAATTATTAGTCATAGAACAAATATTCATAATGTCAAATTTACAGTTTAATTAGGTCTATCAGATGCTGCAGTGATATTTCCAATATCTCTAATAGCTCTCGAGAAAATGAGGAGGAAAATTCATGTTTATATAAAAATATTAAGTTTCATTTTACTGAGTAATTATTAGTCATAGAACAAATATTCATAATGACAGTTGTAGAGTTTAATTAGGTGTATCAGATGCTGTAATGATATTTCCAATATCTCTAATAGCTTTCGAGAAAATTAGGAGGAAAGTCATGTTTTTATATAAATATAAAGTTTAATTTTACTGCGTAATTATTAGTCATAGAACAAATATTAATAATTTCAGTTTTACAGTTTAATTAGGTCTATCAGATGCTGCAGTGATATTTCCAATATCTCTAATAGCTTTCGAGAAAATGAGGAGGAAATTCATGTTTTTATATAAATATTAAGTTTCATTTTTCTGCCTAATTATTAGTCATAGAACAAATATTCATAATGACAGTTGTACAGTTTAATTAGGTGTATCAGATGCTGCAATCATATTTCCAATATCTCTAATAGCTTTCGGGAAAATGAGGAGGAAAGTCATGTTTTTATATAAATATTAAGTTTCATTTTACTGCGTAATTATTAGTCATAGAACAAATATTCATAATCACAGTTGTAGAGTTTAATTAGTTGTATCAGATGCTGCAATGATATTTCCAATATCTCTAATAGCTTTCGAGAAAATGACGAGGAAAATCATTTTTTATATAACAATACGGTTTTATTTAACTGCGTAATTATTAGTCATAGAACAAATATTCATAATATCAGTTGTACAGTTGAATTAGGTGTATCAGATGATGCAATGATATTTCCAATATCTCTAATAGCTTTCGAGAAAACGAGGAAGAAAGTAATTTAAAAAAAAGTAAAATTCAGTATTTATTAGTACTAGTGAAAAATATTCATAATGACAGTAGTAGATTTTAATCAGGTCTATCAGATGCTGCAATGATATTTCCAATATCTCTAATAGCTTTCGAGAAAATGAGGAGGAATGTCATGTTTTTATATAAATATATAGTTTCATTTTACTGCGTAATTATTAGTCATAGAACAAGTATTCATAATGTCAAATTTACAGTTTAATTAGGTCTATCAGATGCTGCAGTGATATTTCCAATATCTCTAATAGCTCTCGAGAAAATGAGGAGGAAAATCATATTTATATAAAAATATTAAGTTTCATTTTACTGAGTAATTATTAGTCGTAGAACAAATATTCATAATGAGAGTTGTAGAGTTTAATTAGGTGTATCAGATGCTGTAATGATATTTCCAATATCTCTAATAGCTTTCGAGAAAATTAGGAGGAAAGTCATGTTTTTATATAAATATAAAGTTTAATTTTACTGCGTAATATTAGTCATAGAACAAATATTCATAATTTCAGTTGTCACAGTTTAATTAGGTCTATCAGATGCTGCAGTGATATTTCCAATATCTCTAATAGATTTCGAGAAAATGAGGAGGAAATTCATGTTTTTATATAAATATTAAGTTTCATTTTTCTGCCTAATTATTAGTCATAGAACAAATATTCATAATGACAGTTGTACAGTTTAATTAGGTGTATCAGATGCTGCAATCATATTTCCAATATCTCTAATAGCTTTTGGGAAAATGAGGAGGAAAGTCATGTTTTTATATAAATATTAAGTTTCATTTTACTGCGTAACTATTAGTCATAGAACAAATATTCATAATCACAGTTGTAGAGTTTAATTAGTTGTATCAGAAGCTGCAATGATATTTCCAATATCTCTAATAGCTTTCGAGAAAATGAGGAGGAAAGTCATGTTTATAAATAAATATTAAGTTTAATTTTACTGCGTAATTGTTAGTCATAGAACAAATATTCATAATCACAGTTGTAGAGTTTAATTAGTTGTATAAGATGCTGCAATGATATTTCCAATATCTCTAATAGCTTTCGAGAAAATGACGAGGAAAATCATTTTTTTATATAAAAATACGGTTTTATTTAACTGCGTAATTATTAGTCATAGAACAAATATTCATAATATCAGTTGTACAGTTGAATTAGGTGTATCAGATGATGCAATGATATTTCCAATATCTCTAATAGCTTTCGAGAAAACGAGGAAGAAATTATTTTAAAAAAAGTAAAATTCAGTATTTATTCGTAATATTGAAAATATTCATAATGACAGTAGTAGATATTAATCAGGTCTATCAGATGCTGCAATGATATTTCCAATATCTCTAATAGCTTTCGAGAAAATGAGGAGGAATGTCATGTTTTTATATAAATATATATAGTTTCATTTTACTGCGTAATTATTAGTCATAGAACAAATATTCATAATGTCAAATTTACAGTTTAATTAGGTCTATCAGATGCTGCAGTGATATTTCAAATATCTCTAATAGCTTTCGAGAAAATGAGGAGGAAAATCATGTTTATATAAAAATATTAAGTTTCATTTTACTGAGTAATTATTAGTCATAGAACAAATATTCATAATGACAGTTGTAGAGTTTAATTAGGTGTATCAGATGCTGTAATGATATTTCCAATATCTCTAATAGCTTTCGAGAAAATTAGGAGGAAAGTCATGTTTTTATATAAATATAAAGTTTAATTTTACTGCGTAATTATTAGTCATAGAACAAATATTAATAATTTCTGTTTTACAGTTTAATTAGGTCTATCAGATGCTGCAGTGATATTTCCAATATCTCTAATAGCTTTCGAGAAAATGAGGAGGAAATTCATGTTTTTATATAAATATTAAGTTTCATTTTTCTGCCTAATTATTAGTCATAGAACAAATATTCATAATGACAGTTGTACAGTTTAATTAGGTGTATCAGATGCTGCAATCATATTTCCAATATCTCTAATAGCTTTCGGGAAAATGAGGAGGAAAGTCATGTTTTTATATAAATATTAAGTTTCATTTTACTGCGTAATTATTAGTCATAGAACAAATATTCATAATCACAGTTGTAGAGTTTAATTAGTTGTATCAGATGCTGCAATTATATTTCCAATATCTCTAATAGCTTTCGAGAAAATGACGAGGAAAATCATTTTTTATATAACAATACGGTTTTATTTAACTGCGTAATTATTAGTCATAGAACAAATATTCATAATATCAGTTGTACAGTTGAATTAGGTGTATCAGATGATGCAATGATATTTCCAATATCTCTAATAGCTTTCGAGAAAACGAGGAAGAAAGTAATTTAAAAAAAAGTAAAATTCAGTATTTATTAGTACTCGTGAAAAAATTCATAATGACAGTAGTAGATTTTAATCAGGTCTATCAGATGCTGCAATGATATTTCCAATATCTCTAATAGCTTTCGAGAAAATGAGGAGGAATGTCATGTTTTTATATAAATATATAGTTTAATTTTACTGCGTAATTATTAGTCATAGAACAAGTATTCATAATGTCAAATTTACAGTTTAATTAGGTCTATCAGATGCTGCAGTGATATTTCCAATATCTCTAATAGCTCTCGAGAAAATGAGGAGGAAAATCATATTTATATAAAAATATTAAGTTTCATTTTACTTAGTAATTATTAGTCGTAGAACAAATATTCATAATGAGAGTTGTAGAGTTTAATTAGGTGTATCAGATGCTGTAATGATATTTCCAATATCTCTAATAGCTTTCGAGAAAATTAGGAGGAAAGTCATGTTTTTATATAAATATAAAGTTTAATTTTACTGCGTAATTATTAGTCATAGAACAAATATTAATAATTTCAGTTTCACAGTTTAATTAGGTCTATCAGATGCTGCAGTGATATTTCCAATATCTCTAATAGATTTCGAGAAAATGAGGAGGAAATTCATGTTTTTATATAAATATTAAGTTTCATTTTTCTGCCTAATTATTAGTCATAGAACAAATATTCATAATGACAGTTGTACAGTTTAATTAGGTGTATCAGATGCTGCAATCATATTTCCAATATCTCTAATAGCTTTTGGGAAAATGAGGAGGAAAGTCATGTTTTTATATAAATATTAAGTTTCATTTTACTGCGTAACTATTAGTCATAGAACAAATATTCATAATCACAGTTGTAGAGTTTAATTAGTTGTATCAGAAGCTGCAATGATATTTCCAATATCTCTAATAGCTTTCGAGAAAATGAGGAGGAAAGTCATGTTTATAAATAAATATTAAGTTTAATTTTACTGCGTAATTGTTAGTCATAGAACAAATATTCATAATCACAGTTGTAGAGTTTAATTAGTTGTATAAGATGCTGCAATGATATTTCCAATATCTCTAATAGCTTTCGAGAAAATGACGAGGAAAATCATTTTTTTATATAAAAATACGGTTTTATTTAACTGCGTAATTATTAGTCATAGAACAAATATTCATAATATCAGTTGTACAGTTGAATTAGGTGTATCAGATGATGCAATGATATTTCCAATATCTCTAATAGCTTTCGAGAAAACGAGGAAGAAAGTATTTTAAAAAAAGTAAAATTCAGTATTTATTCGTAATATTGAAAATATTCATAATGACAGTAGTAGATATTAATCAGGTCTATCAGATGCTGCAATGATATTTCCAATATCTCTAATAGCTTTCGAGAAAATGAGGAGGAATGTCATGTTTTTATATAAATATATATAGTTTCATTTTACTGCGTAATTATTAGTCATAGAACAAATATTCATAATGTCAAATTTACAGTTTAATTAGGTCTATCAGATGCTGCAGTGATATTTCAAATATCTCTAATAGCTTTCGAGAAAATGAGGAGGAAAGTCATGTTTATAAATAAATATTAAGTTTAATTTTACTGCGTAACTATTAGTCATAGAACAAATATTCATAATCACAGTTGTAGAGTTTAATTAGTTGTATCAGATGCTGCAGTGATATTTCCAATATCTCTAATAGATTTCGAGAAAATGAGGAGGAAATTCATGTTTTTATATAAATATTAAGTTTCATTTTTCTGCCTAATTATTAGTCATAGAACAAATATTCATAATGACAGTTGTACAGTTTAATTAGGTGTATCAGATGCTGCAATCATATTTCCAATATCTCTAATAGCTTTTGGGAAAATGAGGAGGAAAGTCATGTTTTTATATAAATATTAAGTTTCATTTTACTGCGTAACTATTAGTCATAGAACAAATATTCATAATCACAGTTGTAGAGTTTAATTAGTTGTATCAGAAGCTGCAATGATATTTCCAATATCTCTAATAGCTTTCGAGAAAATGAGGAGGAAAGTCATGTTTATAAATAAATATTAAGTTTAATTTTACTGCGTAATTGTTAGTCATAGAACAAATATTCATAATCACAGTTGTAGAGTTTAATTAGTTGTATCAGATGCTGCAATGATATTTCCAATATCTCTAATAGCTTTCGAGAAAATGACGAGGAAAATCATTTTTTTATATAAAAATACGGTTTTATTTAACTGCGTAATTATTAGTCATAGAACAAATATTCATAATATCAGTTGTACAGTTGAATTAGGTGTATCAGATGATGCAATGATATTTCCAATATCTCTAATAGCTTTCGAGAAAACGAGGAAGAAAGTAATTTAAAAAAAAGTAAAATTCAGTATTTATTCGTAATATTGAAAATATTCATAATGACAGTAGTAGATATTAATCAGGTCTATCAGATGCTGCAATGATATTTCCAATATCTCTAATAGCTTTCGAGAAAATGAGGAGGAATGTCATGTTTTTATATAAATATATATAGTTTCATTTTACTGCGTAATTATTAGTCATAGAACAAATATTCATAATGTCAAATTTACAGTTTAATTAGGTCTATCAGATGCTGCAGTGATATTTCAAATATCTCTAATAGCTTTCGAGAAAATGAGGAGGAAAATCATGTTTATATAAAAATATTAAGTTTCATTTTACTGAGTAATTATTAGTCATAGAACAAATATTCATAATGACAGTTGTAGAGTTTAATTAGGTGTATCAGATGCTGTAATGATATTTCCAATATCTCTAATAGCTTTCGAGAAAATTAGGAGGAAAGTCATGTTTTTATATAAATATAAAGTTTAATTTTACTGCGTAATTATTAGTCCTAGAACAAATATTAATAATTTCTGTTTTACAGTTTAATTAGGTCTATCAGATGCTGCAGTGATATTTCCAATATCTCTAATAGCTTTCGAGAAAATGAGGAGGAAATTCATGTTTTTATATAAATATTAAGTTTCATTTTTCTGCCTAATTATTAGTCATAGAACAAATATTCATAATGACAGTTGTACAGTTTAATTAGGTGTATCAGATGCTGCAATCATATTTCCAATATCTCTAATAGCTTTCGGGAAAATGAGGAGGAAAGTCATGTTTTTATATAAATATTAAGTTTCATTTTACTGCGTAATTATTAGTCATGGAACAAATATTCATAATCACAGTTGTAGAGTTTAATTAGTTGTATCAGATGCTGCAATGATATTTCCAATATCTCTAATAGCTTTCGAGAAAATGACGAGGAAAATCATTTTTTATATAACAATACGGTTTTATTTAACTGCGTAATTATTAGTCATAGAACAAATATTCATAATATCAGTTGTACAGTTGAATTAGGTGTATCAGATGATGCAATGATATTTCCAATATCTCTAATAGCTTTCGAGAAAACGAGGAAGAAAGTAATTTAAAAAAAAGTAAAATTCAGTATTTATTAGTAATAGTGAAAATATTCATAATGACAGTAGTAGATTTTAATCAGGTCTATCAGATGCTGCAATGATATTTCCAATATCTCTAATAGCTTTCGAGAAAATGAGGAGGAATGTCATGTTTTTATATAAATATATAGTTTAATTTTACTGCGTAATTATTAGTCATAGAACAAGTATTCATAATGTCAAATTTACAGTTTAATTAGGTCTATCAGATGCTGCAGTGATATTTCCAATATCTCTAATAGCTCTCGAGAAAATGAGGAGGAAAATCATATTTATATAAAAATATTAAGTTTCATTTTACTGAGTAATTATTAGTCATAGAACAAATATTCATAATGACAGTTGTAGAGTTTAATTAGGTGTATCAGATGCTGTAATGATATTTCCAATATCTCTAATAGCTTTCGAGAAAATTAGGAGGAAAGTCATGTTTTTATATAAATATAAAGTTTCATTTTACTGCGTAATTATTAGTCATAGAACAAATATTAATAATTTAAGTTTTACAGTTTAATTAGGTCTATCAGATGCTGCAGTGATATTTCCAATATCTCTAATAGATTTCGAGAAAATGAGGAGGAAATTCATGTTTTTATATAAATATTAAGTTTCATATTTCTGCCTAATTATTAGTCATAGAACAAATATTCATAATGACAGTTGTACAGTTTAATTAGGTGTATCAGATGCTGCAATCATATTTCCAATATCTCTAATAGCTTTCGGGAAAATGAGGAGGAAAGTTATGTTTTTATATAAATGTTAAGTTTCATTTTACTGCGTAATTATTAGTCATAGAACAAATATTCATAATCACAGTTGTAGAGTTTAATTAGTTGTATCAGAAGCTGCAATGATATATCCAATATCTCTAATAGCTTTCGAGAAAATGAGGAGGAAAATCATGTTTTTAAATAAATATTAAGTTTAATTTTACTGCGTAATTGTTAGTCATAGAACAAATATTCATAATGACAGTTGTACAGTTTAATTAGGTGTATCAGATGCTGCAATGATATTTCCAATATCTCTAATAGCTTTCGGGAAAATGAGGAGGAAATTCATGTTTTTAAATAAATATTAAGTTTCATTTTACTGCGTAATTATTAGTCATAGAAAAAATATTCATAAATCAGTTGTACAGTTTAATTAGGTGTATCAGCTGTTGCAATGATATTTCCAATATCTCTAATAGCTTTCGAGAAAATGAGGAGGAAAGTCATGTTTTTAAATAAATATTAAGTTTCATTTTACTGTGTAATTATTAGTCATAGAACAAATATTCATAATATCAGTTGTACAGTTTAATTAGGTCTATCAGATGCTGCAATTATATTTCCAATATCTCTAATAGCTTTCGAGAAAATGACGAGGAAATTCATTTTTTTATATAAAAATACGGTTTTATTTAACTTCGTAATTATTAGTCATAGAACAAATATTCATAATATCAGTTGTACAGTTGAATTAGGTGTATCAGATGATGCAATGATATTTCCAATATCTCTAATAGCTTTCGAGAAAACGAGGAAGTAAGTAATTTAAAAAAAAGTAAAATTCAGTATTTATTAGTACTAGTGAAAATATTCATAATGACAGTAGTAGATTTTAATCAGGTCTATCAGATGCTGCAATGATATTTCTAATATCTCTAATAGCTTTCGAGAAAATGAGGAGGAATGTCATGTTTTTATATAAATATATAGTTTCATTTTACTGCGTAATTATTAGTCATAGAACAAATATTCATAATGTCAAATTTACAGTTTAATTAGGTCTATCAGATGCTGCAGTGATATTTCCAATATCTCTAATAGCTCTCGAGAAAATGAGGAGGAAATTCATGTTTATATAAAAATATTAAGTTTCATTTTACTGAGTAATTATTAGTCATAGAACAAATATTCATAATGACAGTTGTAGAGTTTA
This sequence comes from Metacarcinus magister, assembly GCA_029783475.1. Classification (NCBI taxonomy): domain Eukaryota; kingdom Metazoa; phylum Arthropoda; class Malacostraca; order Decapoda; family Cancridae; genus Metacarcinus; species Metacarcinus magister. The sequence goes on from JAPQNM010000042.1 coordinate 4,686,344, forward strand.
ATTAGGTGTATCAGATGCTGTAATGATATTTTCAATATCTCTAATAGCTTTCGAGAAAATTAGGAGGAAAGTCATGTTTTTATATGAATATAAAGTTTAATTTTACTGCGTAATTATTAGTCATAGAACAAATATTAATAATTTCAGTTTCACAGTTTAATTAGGTCTATCAGATGCTGCAGTGATATTTCCAATATCTCTAATAGCTTTCGAGAAAATGAGGAGGAAATTCATGTTTTTATATAAATATTAAGTTTCATTTTTCTGCCTAATTATTAGTCATAGAACAAATATTCATAATGACAGTTGTACAGTTTAATTAGGTGTATCAGATGCTGCAATCATATTTCCAATATCTCTAATAGCTTTCGGGAAAATGAGGAGGAAAGTCATGTTTTTATATAAATAATAAGTTCCATTTTACTGCGTAATTATTAGTCATAGAACAAATATTCATAATCACAGTTGTAGAGTTTAATTAGTTGTATCAGATGCTGCAATGATATTTCCAATATCTCTAATAGCTTTCGAGAAAATGAGGAGGAAAGTCATGTTTTTAAATAAATATTAAGTTTAATTTTACTGCGTAATTGTTAGTCATAGAACAAATATTCATAATATCAGTTGTACAGTTTAATTAGGTGTATCAGATGCTGCAATGATATTTCCAATATCTTTAATAGCTTTCGGGAAAATGAGGAGGAATGTCATGTTTATATATAAATATTAAGTTTCATTTTACTGCGTAATTATTAGTCATAAAACAAATATTTATAATGACAGTTTTACAGTTTAATTAGGTGTATCAGATGCTGCAATGATATTTCCAATATTTCTAATATTTTCAATATCCAATATCTAATGCTAGCTAGAAGAGCCCATCGCTGACGGCCGACGGAGCGACGGTTATATATTGCTGCCGGTGGTGTTGCCAAACCGCAGTTCTCGTACCGTAAAATTATCTGTTGAATATCACATAAATACTCATAAGAACGGTAATTCTGAGACATAAGACAATAGAAATTTTTAAATAATGATAAAAGTTGTTACACTGACCTATACTTATTGTCATCATACGTTTGGTATATGCATGGGAATGATATAAAGATCTTGGCACAGACGTCGTGCCGCAAACACAGGAGAGGGAGACGCTGCTGGCACATACGGTGTGCCGCAAGAACTGAATGGGTTAACCCCCCTTCCCCTTCCCTCCTCCTCCTCTTACCTTTATTCCTCCTCCTCTATTATCAGGAGCAGCTGCTGTTTTGCATAATCGTCCTGAGTTGTGAGCTAATTATATCACCTGTCAATCTTTCCGCTTCAGGTGTAAGGTTAGAGGAGAGGGGAAGAGGTGAGGGGAGAGGAGAGGGGAAGGGGTGAGGGGAGAGGAGGAAAGGGAATGGAGGAAGGTAAGGTAGAAAAAGAAGATAAGGGATGAGGTAAAGGGATAGAATAGGAAGAACTGAAAAAAACTGAAGAGGAAGAGATCAGAGGGAGAGAGTAAGGGAGAGGAAGGAAGAGATATTAAAAGAAGGGAAGGAAGGGAAGAGAGAAGGAAAGATTAAGATGATGAGGTAGAAAAGCAGGGGGGAGAGGAAAGGGAAGAAGAATGAAAAAGAGATGAGAGATAATGAAAAGATGAATGAAGGGAAGTGTGGTGGTGATTGATGTGGAGAGTTGGGAAGGGGGAAGAATGTGTGGGTGATGGGATGAAAGGAGGAATGGAGGGAAGGGGGGACAGGTGATATATATAAAGATAAGTTACAGGTGTCAGTAATCATTATATAGTTCTTTTTAAAGGCCGGCTTGGTGTTGAGTGATTATTATTATTACTATTATCTTTATTATTATTAGTAGTAGTAGTAGTAGTAGTATCATTATTATCATCATTATTGTTATAGCAGTATTGCTTTTTTATTCTTAATTTTTTTGGTAGTTGATTTTTTTCTAGTAATTAAGAAAACAATACTAATGTGCATGCGTAATGATAACTTTGTAACACTTTGTAACACTTACCACCTTGTGAGAGTTGTTACCACCTCTGTTGTGGATGCTGCCAACTACCTTATAACCAGATGTGGATAGATGTGGAGTCTTTATAGGCGAAGTTGATTGGATACAGGAGGAGGCTTGGAAGCTTGTAGATTCACCTTGCACGTGAACTCAATTGGAAAATGGAGTGATTGTAAAAACGCGTAGAGTATTATAACTTTACTATGCACGAGTGTCTGTCTGTACAAGGCCAGACCGCGGCTGAACACACAAAGAGGCACGGGAGAGACACAAGACTGTCCTCACTACTTCCTGCCCAAGAATGAACTGCGTAGGCGGCACACTTGACCCTAAAGCCAGTATGTATGGAAAGGAGGAGAAGAGGCTGCTATTACATCCTTTTATCTCTTTTATTCTACATATTTTACATTTTCTGTATCTCTCTCTCTCTCTCTCTCTCTCTCTCTCTCTCTCTCTCTCTCTCTCTCTCTCTCTCTCTCTCTCTCTCTCTCTCTCTCTCTCTCTCTCTCTCTGACTCAAACACACCTTGCTCTGTTAAGCATTTCCACCAATTTCTTCGTTGCCCTCCTCCTCCTCCTCCTCCTCCTCCTCCTCCTCCTCCTCCTCCTCCTCCTCCTCCTCCTCCTCCTCCTCCTCCTCCTCCTCCTCCTCCTTAACAGTGAGAACCCTTTGTGGTATTTCGTCACCAAGAAAAACAGGAAAAGGAGGACAGGGCAGCCAGTTAGGGGAGAGAGAGAGAGAGAGAGAGAGGGTCAGGGTGAGGGGAGAGAGGAGGCAGGAGGGAGGGGTGAGGAAAGGAGAGGAAAGGGTAAGGGAGTACCAGAAAGCGTGGCGCCTATATCCTTTTCGAGCTTAGAAGAAAGGGAGAGAGGAGGGGATGGGTAGGGGGAAGGGGTGAGAGGAAAGGGGAGACAAATGTGTGAAAATAACTGTGAAGTGAAGAATAATGAGAATATAATATAAACGCAGTAATCATCCCTTTTTTTTCTTCTTCCATTTATCATTATTTGTTATCATTATTATTGTTTTAGTTTATTACTTGTTATTTCTCTCTTTCTACGAGTTCTTTCTTATTTGTTTATATAGTTACCTTCTTCCAATGGCAATCTTCCTCCCCTCCTCCTATTTTGTCGCCACTCCTCCTCCTCCTCCTCCTCCTCCTCCTCCTCCTCCTCCTCCTCCTCCTCCTCCTCCTCCTCCTCAATAGAATAGTTAATGTATGGAACTCTCTCCCAGCACAGGTAGTCAACAGTAATACGATTGAAACTTTTAAAGCTAAACTCGATAAGTACTTGATGACAAAACCTAACCTAACTTATTACCTGCTTCGTTAATGATGAATTTTTTTTTTTTTTTTTTTTTTTTTTTTTTTTTTTTTTTTTTTTTTTTTTTTAAATAGTGATAGATAGCCTTTTTCTTTCTTTTTCACACTATACTATCAAATTTCCTGCGCAGTTTTTATTACTACTTCTGCGCAGGTGTTTCTTTAACCACTTTTTTTTCCTGCCGGCGTTTGCCGGAGGGAGAGGTGGGTGGGGAGGAGCCTTCCACTTTACTATCCTTTACCTCAGACTTGTAGAGAATATAGAAGTAGAGTAGCTACACAGGCAACCTTGTAAGGCCCACCAGGGCTGTTGTTGCCTGTTATTCCTTTGTATTCCTTTGTATTCCTTTGTATTCCTCCTCCTCCTCCTCCTCCTCAAGGTTGGAGCAGGGCCTAACCTACCTCTAAGTATCTGCTCTTGCTCCTAAAACTTTACTTGTACACATCTTAATCTCCATCACTCTTATTCTCCTTCCTTCTCTCCTTCTCTCCTTCTCTTCTTCTCTTCTTCTCTTCTTCTTCTCTCCTTCGTTACGTCCTTGAATGCCTCTTACCTCTTGTCTCACACTTATTTCTTGTTACGTAAATCTCAAGTGACTTTTTCCTTCTCTCTCTCTCTCTCTCTCTCTCTCTCTCTCTCTCTCTCTCTCTCTCTCTCTCTCTCTCTCTCTCTCTCTCTCTCTCTCTCTCTCTCTCTCTCTCTCTCTCTCTCTCTCTCTCTCTCTCTTTTTATCACTAATTTATACTTTGATGTTCTTCCGTCATCAGTTACTTTTTTTTTTCTTTAATTTATTTCCCTACTTCCCTTCTTTACTTTATTTTCTTTCCCCACTTCCCTCCTTTCTTCCCTCCCTCCTTACCTCCCTCCTTTCCTCCCTCCTTACCTCCCTCCTTCGCCTCCCCTTCATACCCTCTTCCCTCAAATGAAGGTTTCTGTTTGAAATTGATTACTTCCTTCCTTCATCAAGCCTACACTTCTGGCACTTCATTCATTGCTTCTCTCTCTCTCTCTCTCTCTCTCTCTCTCTCTCTCTCTCTCTCTCTCTCTCTCTCTCTCTCTCTCTCTCTCTCTCTCTCTCTCTCTCTCTCTCTCTCTCTCTCTCTCTCTCTCTCTCTCATTTCCTCCTTTCTAGCTCTTATGTGTCATTGACTCTTCACTTCATGATTAGAGAGGAAGTTGAGGGATGGATGGAAAACACACACAGAGAGAGAGAGAGAGAGAGAGAGAGAGAGAGAGGAGGTTATTAAAAAGGTTATCAAGTATCAAATTATATTACAAAAACCTGTAACACTCTCTCTCTCTCTCTCTCTCTCTCTCTCTCTCTCTCTCTCTCTCTCTCTCTCTCTCTCTCTCTCTCTCTCTCTCTCTCTCTCTCTCTCTCTCTCTCTCTCTCTTCCTAGCAACCCTTCATTTTCAATTTCATGCAACATCAATAAACAAGTGATAAGTTCTAGGAAAGCCTCCCATCGTCCCTTCCCTTCCCCTTACTTTCCTTCTTCCCCCTTCCCCCTCCTTTTCTTCACATCCCCTTTCCTCTCTCTTACTTTTCTCCAAATCCAATGTGATCAACCTCTCTCTCTCTCTCTCTCTCTCTCTCTCTCTCTCTCTCTCTCTCTCTCTCTCTCTCTCTCTCTCTCTCTCTCTCTCTCTCTCTCTCTCTCTCTCTCTCTCTCTCTCTCTCTCAGAATCCCATCTCAGCTCTGATTTATTGTTCCATGAAGGGAGTCAACAAGACGTTCGAGAGACAGAGAGAGAGAGAGAGAGAGAGAGAGAGAATAGTGTTCCTGAAGTTGGTTCAAATTGATCAGTTTTGGTCTATCACATGATTGTTCGCCGTTATCTCTCTCTCTCTCTCTCTCTCTCTCTCTCTCTCTCTCTCTCTCTCTCTCTCTCTCTCTCTCTCTCTCTCTCTCTCTCTCTCTCTCTCTAACAGAAGGTGACTACAAGGAAAGATTTTTTTCCCTTGTGATGGGTGAGGATGAGTAAGGAATGAGTAAGGTAGGTAAGGAATAAATGAGTCTGGCCTTGCTGTGGGTGGTGAGTGTACTTGCTGTGGTGTGGGGTGTGTGAGTGAAGCTGATCATGATGCCTCTAAGCGGTTAGTGAACACCATAACTACCGAATTACCTACCGTTATGTGGTTAGTGGTTAGTGGTTTGTGGTGTGAGGTTAACGGTGTGGCTGTGGTAGTGGTGGTGAGGGTGGTGGTGGTGGTGATTCAGTTAGAGAAAGTGAGAAAGAAAGATCGAGAAGTTGGCACCCCTCAAAACGGGCATCCCAAGTGGGGCAGGTCAGGTGGGGGAGAGGGAGAGAGAGGGATGAGTAGTGAGGGGAGAGAGTAGGAGGGTGAGGGGAGAGTAGGAGGGGAAGAGCCATGTGCTACGCTGCTATCGGTCACGTCAGCCACTCACTGCCTTCCCCTCTTTAGTATTCTCATTTTTCCCCTCTCTACTCTTCTTCTCCCCTTTCTTCTTCTTCTTATCTTAATGTCGTTTTCTGTACTTCAATTGCGTATCATGTTTTTGTTTAATTCTTTTTGTTCGCTGTATATATTCGTTTACTTTTTCTTGTTTTTTTTTTCTTGTTTTTTTCTGTCTTCATCTTCGCTGCTTTGGCTACATTTTTTATCTTAATTTTATCATCCTTTTTTTTTATTTTTACATATGTAGCTACGTGTGTATATATTTGTCACCACCACCATCACCACTACCATCACCATTACCATCATCACTACCACCTCCTTTTCTCCTTCTCCACCTCCTCTTCTTCCTTCCTTCCTCCTCTTCCTCCTCTTCCTTTCATTCAAGGTTATCCTGCGCATGAGAATCCAATCAAACCTTCCCACAAGTCATTTTCACCATTGCTAATTAATTTATACACCCACTTCACCTTCGAAAATTAGGCCAAGTCTGTGGGCGGGCGTGAGAGCAGGTGGCGGGGTGGAGGGTGAGTTTGTGGAAGAAGCAGAGGGAACGAGGAAATGGGAGGAGGGAAGAGGGAGTTGGAAGGGTGGAGAAAAGGGTAGTAGGAAAGGTAGGAAGGAAGGGAGAGAGAGAGAGAGAGAGAGAGAGAGAGAGAGAGAGAGAGAGAGAGAGAGAGAGAGAGAGAGAGAGAGAGTGTGTGTGTGTTGGTTGCTAGGAGAAGGGAATCAGGGTGAGTAAAAGTTGAGTATGTCCTTATAGATAACATGAGAAATATAACTAGACAAGAAACGGCTCAGAAGGCATTCGAGGACATGTGTAATTAATTATCAAAGAAGGGAAAAAATTGAAACCTCTTTTTTATTTTAATATATATCTAACTATTTCTCATATCACCGAAAGCATATAAAAAGAGGGTGTGAGATCTTAATAAAAAAAAAATGTACACTAAATAATTACATGAAAAAAACCGAAAAAAATAATAATGTGTCTGCCCAGGAACGTATAATAAATAAAATTAATAAAAGAAAAATGAAAAAGTCTAAGATTTTTTTTTACTTCCGGGTGTCTACGTAGATGGTAACAGAAAATTCAGTAAGGGTAGAAGGGTAGGCAGGAGGGAAGGAGGCTTAGTTATGCCTCACTGGAATCACCTGAGAGACAGAATTAAAGCAAAAATGTATTCGATATTACGTAGTCATTTCAAGCGTAATTTGATTTGTTGAGTAATAGTATAGTACGTTCGAGAGAGAGAGAGAGAGAGAGAGAGAGAGAGAGAGAGAGAGAGAGAGAGAGATAATGGTAACTTTAATTTGATATTAATTTCATATAAATCCAATTCTTTTCTCCTTCACACATCATCGTCATCATTAGTCATTTGAAAAGGTATAGAGCATCATTCTCTATTTATTGTATTTTTTGGTGTGTAGAGGCTTGATGTTGTGACCGCGCTGTCCTTCTTCCTTATATTGGCATCGAATGTCACTTTTTTTTCTTACTCCTACCTTTCCTCTGACGTCAAATGGCCAACTTTTTTTTTTTGTCTCGATTGTTGAAAGTTTCTAATTAAGGGGAAAGAGACTTTTGTTGGTGTGTTTTTCTATATCAGTAGTAGTAGTAGTAGTAGTAGTAGTAGTAGTAGTAGTAGTAGTAGTAATAGTAATAGTAATAGTAGTAGTAGTAGTAGTAATAGGTATTTGTTGTTGTTGATATAATTATTATTATTGTTTCTTGATATGTTGCGGTTTCCTAAGAGTATCTATTCTTCAATCTTAACTTTCTTGGTAAATCAAGTATTTCATTTTATCTTATTCTATTTTATTTATTCGTGTTTTTTCCTTGTTCACATTGATGCCATCTTCCTTTTTATCTTTATATTTATGTGTTGTTCTTCATGTGTGTTGGCAGTGGTATTATACATCTTTCTGTGTATAGAATTATATCATATTGTATTATTATCTGTACATTTCGCCTTAATATTCATCCTGGCACTCCTCTATTTTCGAGTGAATTTCCTACACCACCACTGACTCATTTCCACCCTCACTCATTAATACACTCACTCACTCACTCATTCACTTAAACAAACACACGTCTTATCTCTCTCAGAAGAAAAATGTAAATTGTTACCCCACCCATAGGAAATACGTGTGTGTATGTGTGTGTGTGTGTTTATGTATGCCTTTCCGGAGGGATAAATGACTTATTTTGAGTAGATAGATAGATAGACAGATAGATAATTAGATAGATAGATAGAGAGTGAGTGTGAGAGAAAAAAATATATACATTCACAATATTACTGACACACACACACACACACAAACCATTTAAGCCACTTGAGCTGATCTGTCCCTCAGCTGAGTCACATTACCACCACCACCACCACCACCACCACCACCACCACCACCACCACCACCCAAAGATAAGCTAAACTGCATTGCTCAGGTGGTGGTGAAGACGTCTTTGTGAGCACATTGTCTGCCTCCATTACACACCATGACGTGACTGGGAGGTGGTTTGATGCGGCTGGGCTCGTTCAGGATCGTTGAAGAATTACATTGATCTCACTTTGATCTTATTGAGCTTGATCTTGGTATTATTGCCTTCTTTGTCTTGCATCTTTATTGTGTATATTGGGTTTTGTTTATCCCTATGTAGATCATTTATTATATTCAGCATCTGTGTTGTATCATATTTTTGTTGGTTTAGTAGGCAAGGCAAGGTAGTGTGTGTGTGTGTGTGTGTGTTTGTGTTTATGTGTGTGTGTGTGTGTGTATATAGTGCTGGGTTTCAATAACACACTAATCTTTTAAGTTATTGGTATCATTTTGCGTCAATACTTATTTTAGACTCGTGTGTAATGCTTCCACGTGTGTATTCATGGTGGTGGTGGTGTTTGGTGAGCAACATTATACTCTCACGTGTCATACCCAGTGTTTACGTGGTTGTGGTGGTAGTGGTGGTGGTGGTGGTGGTAGTGGTGGTGGTGGTGGTGGAGGTTTTTGTAACAGCTGTGTTGTCACCGTTTCCTTAGCAGCTGGACGGCGTGTTTCCTGTGTTTCATTTTGTTCTGCTACTGTGTTTTATATATATTTTTTTTCTTTTTGTGGGTGTGTTCGTCCTCCTCCTTTTCCTTCGCTTTATTTAACTGCAATATAAGTAAATAGAACAGTGTATCCGTGTATGTTATAGAAATGTTATTGAAACTTTAAAAACCAGATCGCATAGATACCATAAAAGTAATCCTCCAATCATTAACTTATAGAAAAGATTAGTACTTTCCATTTCTTACAATCATGATAACACACCTCAAGATGTCGCTGGAACACAAGCACAGCGTCATGACCACACGTCGTCACTTGTTTTGATACGAGACGTGATTTGTTATTTCACCCCAAATAAATATAACATAGCAACGGTCACTAACAAGCCAACCCGCGCCGCCCCACCCATGATAACTTGCCGCTCGTCGTGTTACAAGAAGTCCGTATGTCAGAGAGGTTTTACTTGGTGGCAGATCGATCCCCTTTAAGTGTGTGAGTGAGTGTGATTTAATACTTATCTAATAACTGGAGCCTGGCCGAGGGTTCTTCAGGTTTTATCTACTTATATACATTTATTTTATTCTTATACATGTGAGTTGACGTCCAAGATGTAGAAGAAAGTAGAAAACATCAAATCCGAGTACAATTCAATATATAAGAATCTACTAAGAACTCCACGTGTAGGAGACAGTGGGAGGATAGGATCAAATAGGAACATTTCTGAAGGTATTCTCGAGATGCTTCAAAGGTGTTCCCGTGCTTCACCAGACACTCCATGATCTATTATTACATTGCCGTCTTGGGATTATGACATTGATATTATTAACTTCAGCGCTACGTACTCCCTCACCGCCACCTACCTGTTCGACCTCAGCGGCAGGTAAGAAGTATATTCCACCCTCTATAACCTTCCATTGATCTTCGAGAGCAAGGAAAGAACTAAAAAATGTCTATACAATCCTATTTCACACATGTCTGCCTCGAAAAAATGTAAGAACTGCGAATCTACTGAACGTACTTACTTGAGAAGAGACACGCACTCCCATCTCATTAGTCACCTTTTTTTTACTGTTTGAGAAGGGAAGGCGTGCTCGAGTGGGGACAGCAGCAGGGGAGGTGTGCAGGGTAACAAGGGAGGGAGGTAAGGCGTGGTAAGGATGCTGAGGAGGAGATAGGATGGAAGGGAGTCGTTAGAGATGGGAGGAGAGGGAGGAAGGATGACAGAAGACGCGTTGAAAGAGGTGAAGAAGGTCGTCTGTGAGAGGAGAGGAGGAGGGAAGGGAAACCAGGGTCTAAGGTACAGTTGGAGAAAGGAGAAGGAGAAAGGGAGGGAAGGTGAGATGGATGGGATAAAGAAGGAAAGGGGAAGGCGTGAGGAAGGATGTAAAGAAGGACAGGGAGTTGAGAAGCAGAATGAAGGTGAGGGATATAAGATGGAAGGAAGGTGGGAGGCAGGTTGAAGTCTGAGAGGGTGTGTGGGTGGCACTCTTAGAAGAGGGTGGGAGGCAGGGTGGCACTCTTAGAGGAGGGTGGGAGGCAGGGTGGTTGAGTGCGGTGCCGCCAGGATGTCTGTGGAGTGCGGGAAGGCCACACACAGTTCTCGCCGCGTCACTAAGCTGGTGGATCTGCGGAGGAAATGATGAAATGGCACTTGAGTTCAGTTTTCTTTCCACTGAATTATTGCTCCTCCCTGCTTACGCCTAGAAGAGTGAGGCTTTACGGGAACACTGTTAACTGGGATTAGGGTCTGCGTGGCTGCGTCTGCCGAACCTAACCTAACCTAACCTATCTAACATTCAACATTATTCGCTAGATACTGTTGGCGATGTTGAGGTGAAGGCGTGAAGCCCAAGAATCTCGTTTTCTATGCATGTTAAGGCAATGCAAGCTGAGTAGTGTTATAAGGTGGCCGGCAAGACTTTCCTAAAACTCTGCTAAGTTCACTGTCACCACTCTACGACAGGTGGAAATAATCACCAGTTGACAGGACTTGAAAAAGGACAAAGTGACTTATTTATAAACTCTAACCACCAGTCCAATGACCTCTTGAACTTTACCTCCCAATGACTCGCTATATTTTACTCGTAAAACAGGTTTAGTATCATCAATTTCAGCGCCAGTGTGGGGTAACAGAGACCTTGAAAGCTGACATACCAATGCATACACATCATAACAATTCTAAGAAGTTCATACGTACATGTGCACACAAGCACGTACACACCTTAACACTGCGTACTCCAAAGCCTCAATGTAGGAAATACAACGTTGGCAAAGCAGACAGTATTGCGCATTTAGCATCTTCTTTCCTTGAACATTTTAGAGCAGCTCACCAAAGATCTTAAAACAACACTCACAATTAATACAAACATTCTAGCTACGTAACGGCGGCTTTGTTTTGCCTTGTGTTGGGGGTGCGTTGGGGATGCGTGGTGTGCGTGAGAGCAAGGGTACTCAGTGTGGCTCCTTGGGTTAGGGAGGTGATCCCGGCCAAGGCTTCCCGCTGGGTCATGGAGGAAGAGTAGCCTTAGAAGGGATGAGCCGAAGGGAAGATTGATAACAGGTCTTCCACTGTGTCTTGTCTGGGGGTAGTACGAGTCTTATGATCATCTTTATTTTGTTGTTATTGAAGGAAGACGTTGTTATCCCACATGAATAATAAAAATCTATAGGTAGTAGTAGACCAACAGAAATCCCCTAGAACAGAGATCGATAAAAAGATAGAAAGATAGAAGGAAAAAATTAAAACCAGGACAAAAAGATACAGTAGACAGATGACAGCAATTAATATTCAAACAAATAATTCGTCTAATATAGGAAAGAGTTTATAGGTGAGACGAACATGAGGCAACAGCACAAGCTTCGAACTCTGGGACAAACATACCACCTCACCCACCTTGCCCATACACACGACCTCTTTCAACGTACATTAAATCACACACACACACACACACACACACACCCACGACAATCCCTTCTCGTAGATTGACTTAGATAGGTAAATGCAAACGTGATATGTGCACGTAAACGAAACTGAAGGGACACACACACACACACACACACACACACACACACACACACACACACACACACACACACACACACACACACACATATTCATACACACACACAGGTTTAAGAATAAGCAGATGGCTGACGCTTACAGAAGAAAAATAATGTGTGTGTGTGTGTGTGTGTGTATATATATATATGACCTTTCTAGTGAGCAAGTGCGGATCTGTTGCGTGACCTAGCTGAAGGACGAGAGAGAGAGAGAGAGAGAGAGAAAATAATAATAATAATAACAAATAGAAATTTGAGTTAAAGACAAACCATCATGTATAAAACAAAAAAGTAAAAGGAAAAAAAAATTTGTAATAAAAAAGAAAGGAGGAGATCATAACAAAATAAACAAATTCAATACATGTAAAAAGAAAGAAAGAAAGAATTAGAAAAGAGGAAGAATATATACAAACAACCAGATGAGCGTGGGAGGTGAAGATAGAGATGAGAGAGAGAGAGAGAGAGAGAGAGAGAGAGAGAGAGAGAGAGAGAGAGAGAGAGAGAGAGTGTAATGTTAATAGCTACTGAAGACGCTGATTAAATGTCTGAAGTAAATATTTGTGTGTTTGGGGTACGGTAGTGCATCTCTCTCTCTCTCTCTCTCTCTCTCTCTCTCTCTCTCTCTCTCTCTCTCTCTCTCTCTCTCTCTCTCTCTCTACATAATCCTTACCACACAGCAGTTTCTCCCTCCCCTCCTTCCTCTCCCTTCCTTTATTCCTTTCTTCCTTTCTCTCTCCATCAATCATCTCTCCTTCCTTCTTAACGTCATAATAATAAACAGGAGCAGATATTCAAGGTTCTTTTCTCCTCCTCCTCCTCCTCCTCCTCCTCCTCCTCCTCCTCCTCCTCCTCCTCCTCCTTGCTGTTTTGTTCTTGTATTCTTACTTCTCTAACTTTTTGTAATCATGCTCATTTCCCCGCTTTCTCCTCCTCCTCTTCTTCTTTCTCCTCCTCCTCCTCTTCTTCTTGCTCCTCCTCCTCTTCTTCTTTCTCCTCCTCTTCTTCTTCTTGCTCCTCCTCCTCTTCCATTTATTTTTCCTTATACTTATATATTCTTACTTGCACAACCGTCACTACCACCCTCTCCACTTTCTCCTCCTCCTCCTCCTCCTCCTCCTCCTCCTCCTCCTCCTCCTCCTCCTCTTCCTGTCCTAATCCCTCGAACTCCTTCTTTCGTTCCTAATATGTTCTTCCTTCATCATCACGCCCCTCCTCCTCCTCCTCCTCCTCCTCCTCCTCCTCCTCCTCCTCCTCCTCCTCCTACTCCTCCTCCTCCTCCATATTTCAGTTCAATTGACATGTGGGTGTGTGGAAGAGGTAAGTGGATGAAGTCAAAAGAATGATTGGACAGCGACAAAGTGTGTGTGTGTGTGTGTGTGTGTGTGTGTGTGTCTGTATGTATCGATATTTACATTAACATTCGTGTCTGTCTGTGTGTATTGTACGTACGTGTGTCGGTTTGAAAATAAGTGAGCACGCGTATGTGTATTGGTATGTGTATGTGTGCGTATGTGTGTATGTATGTGCGTGTTTTTGTGTGTACATGCGGCACATCACGTATGCTAGACAGTGGCAGCTCCTCCAACACTGGACACTTTGTTATCAAGAGGGAGGGAGAGAAGGAGGAAGGAGGGAGGGAGGGAGCGAAGGAGGAAGGGAAGGAGGGAGGGGGAAATGAGAGAGAGAGAGAGAGAGAGAGAGAGAGAGAGAGAGAGAGAGAGACCTTAGAGTGGGTAACATCTGTCTTCTATCCTTGCCTTAGTCTGACGTGTGTGTGTGTGTGTGTGTGTGTGTGTGTGTGTGTGTGTGTGTGTGTGTAACATATACTTTTCTAAACACTATAAACTTTCTTACATAACTATTAAATCTTCAGAAACTCGTAAAGGTCATATAACAACTTGCATCTGCGTTCGTATCACCTTCCTCCTCCTCCTCTTCTTCTTCCTCCTCCTCCTCCTCCTCCTCCTCCTCCTCCTCCTCATCCTCATCCTCATCATCATCATCATCATCATCATCATCATCATCATCATCCTCATCCTCTTACTCCTCCTCCTTCAGCTACTCTCTTACTCTCGTTTCCACTTTATTATCATTCCCTTCAGCTTACAAGGGAGCTTCACCACGCCCGTGACCCCAATGCAGCCTAACACGCCCACAGCTACACACGTGACCTGCATTTTTAACGTTTTACAAGTATTTAGAACAGATTACCTTACGCAACTGTTTGATTTTTTTTAATTAGTTCTTAGTAGTAAATTGTTTTTTTTTGTAAGTGTTTTCACAGTAAGTTGTTATGTTAATTAAGTAATAATGTAATTGTAGTAGGATGGATGACCTAACTTTTTTTTTTCTCTCTCGCTCTCGTTCTTGCTCTTGCTCTTTCTCTCGCTCTCTATTTTTCATTTGCATCACATTTTTTTTTGTTTTTTCTCTTTACTTTCTTATCTTGTCTAGTTTTTTTTTTTTCCTGTTTTTTCCCTTTTCTCCTACGCACCGTTTTCTTTTATAAATTTTCCTCACGTGTTCTCGTTTTTTATATTTTTTTTTACCCAGATTTTATATTTAACATGGATTTTTTTTTCCTTCCGTATTTTCTTTCTCCTCCTTTTATCCTGTTTTTTTTCCCCTCTGTTATCATTTCGTATTAAGATCCATTCCTTCTCCTCTTCTCTCTTTTCTTTATTTCATTTCTCTTCTTTCTCTTTCTTCGTCTTGTTTCCTCTCCACTCTCTCACATTGTTTTCCTTCGATTTATTTTCCATCAACTTTATTTGCATGTCCTTTCCCATATTTTCCTCACTTTCTTCCCCTACAAATTGTTTTCCTACATTAACCATAGTTTCCCTTCTTTCTTTGTCATCCTCCTCCTCCTCCTCCTCCTCCTCCTCCTCCTCCTCCTCCTCCTCCTCTTCCTCCTCCTCCTCCTCCTCCTCCTCCTCCTCCTCCTCCTCCTCCTCCTCCTCCTGTTCCTCCTGTTCCTCCTCCTCCTCCTCCTCCTCTTCCTTCTCCCGGTCTGGATGTAAAGATTCCTAATGGCAGTGATAGTGATGGTGGTCACGTAAAAATAAATAAATAAATAAATAAATAGATAAAAATTAAAAGTAAGAAATCAATCATCTCGGTCACAAAATACACGTCTTTTCTTGATCCTCGTGTGCAATATATCTTCATATTTACCTTCATCTACGTCATCGAAGTCGCGCCGATACCAATTGTGCACGTCACCAATAACGAGTCTATTTAGAATGTGTGTGTGGGTGGGTGGGTGTGTGTGTGCATGGGGGGTGGGTGTATTTCCTCACTCGTATGCTCCTGATCCATTAATAAGGATCCTTTGTTTTTTATTTATGAGGCAATTATGCACATTACCTGTGATCCCAATTTGCTGGTTTCGGAAAATGAACTTTTAATGAGGAACTTTATTAAAAGCCTTTCAAAAATCAAGGTACACAATGTCCAACGATCTGGTGATATCGTGGACAGTAAAACATCATTAAACGACGACAGATTAGATAAACATGATTTGTATACCTAAATCCGTGTTGTGAGTCCCTGATCAGCGAATATCGTTCAAGGTAATTAACAATTTTGTCTAATTATGTTTGAGAGAGAGAGAGAGAGAGAGAGAGAGAGAGAGAGAGAGAGAGAGAGAAAGGAAAAATATAAGATAAATAATTCAGACTATTATAGTAAAATAAAAAATACATATTCTTATATGTATGTATGTATGTATATATATATATATATATATATATATATATATATATATATATATATATATATATATATATATATATATTAATCACTTATGTCAAACCTCTTTCCTTAAGATGATGATTATGTCTAATAGATTTAGTTCAAACACCGTTTGGCTTTCATCACCAAAAGATTTTAATGTCACACGAAACCCTATGATGAGATTATGAAACAAATTCAATGTTATATAAGCAAGGACGTGACGCGAGTGTAGAAGGGTGTGTGTGTGTGTGTGTGGGTGGAATGTATGTCACATATTCGCATGCATCTCGAATGAGCCATTTGCGTCAGGAGAGGTGTGACGTCACTTATAATTAAGCACACACCTGTCTTCTCACACCTGCTCATATCAGTAACTAGAGTCCACTGCACCCCTCCTCTAGTACTCTCTCTCTCTCTCTCTCTCTCTCTCTCTCTCTCTCTCTCTCTCTCTCTCTCTCTCTCTCTCTCTCTCTCTCTCTCTCTCTCTCTCTCTCTCTCTCTCTCACAGACAAACATCCTCACCACACAAGGTCAATGATAGGGGAAGGGAGAGTGAAATATAAGAGATAGAAAGGGAAGGGAGGAGGGGAAGGGAAGGGAAAGATTAAGGCATCTTCTCCGTAACTGTATGTTTGTCTGTTGGTCTGGAAAAGTTCTGATTGTAAGTGTGATTGTGTGTGTGTGTGTGTGTGTGTGTGTGTGTGTGTGTGTAAACATGTCATTTCCGTCAATTTTGCTATCAAGCCTCAGGTGGTCGGTCCCTTTTGGTGATGATGATGACTATAATGATGATGATGATGATGATGATGGAGATAATGGAAATGAGACTGGTGGTATTCTTAGTAGTGGTGATGATGATGATGATTATGATGACTTTATTGTATCATTGTAATTGTTAGATGTGGTGATGGTGATGGTGGTGTTTCAACGTGACCAACTTTCTGATGTAATGACGAACACTCCTCCTCCTCCTCCTCCTCCTCACTGCCATTGATTCGCTATTTATTTTTTAGTCTCCGTGTGTGTGTGTGTGTGTGTGTGTGTGTGTGTGTGTGGTGGTGGTGGTGGTGGTGGTGGTGGTGGTAGAAAAGAAGACTAATGAAGATACAAAGAAAGATTGTAGTGAGTTTGAGAGAGAGAGAGAGAGAGAGAGAGAGAGAGAGAGAGAGAGAGAGAGAGAGAGAGAGAGAGAGAGAGAGAGAGTCGTTTGCTGAGCCTTCACAAGAGTTTGAGCTGATGCCCCAAGTCCTTTAGAGGAGGAGGAGGAGGAGGAGGTGGAGGACGAGAAGAAGGAAGAGGACCTGAAGGTTAAAAAGAAAGAGGAGGAAGGAAGAGATGGAGGACTATGAATGACTAATGAGAAACAAAACAAATAACGTCAGAGAATAAAATGAAAGGAAGGAGGGAAGGAAGGAAGAGTACAACAAAGAATAAAGAAGGGAAAGAAACACAATGAAGAGAGGTGAAGAGAAGAAAGAAAGAAGGGGGCGGGATGGACGTGAAAGCAGGATCTGAGGAAAGTAGGAGGAGGAGGAGGAGGAGGGGAAGGCGCGAGGCTGACAGCAGGTGAAAAGAGAAGAGAAGAAGGCTGAGGGAGGAGGAGGAGGAGGCTGTCAGAGGGAGAGGAAGGGGATTGACGGACAAGAAGAGAGAGAAAGAGGAGAGGAGGAGGAGGAGGAGGAGGAGGAGGAAGTAGAAGGAGTTTTAGTGTATGAAGAGGAGGAGGGCTAGTAGTAGTAGTGGGAGGAGGAGATGAAGAGTAGGAGGAGGAGGCAGGAGGAGATGGAGATGGAGTAAGAGGAAGAAGAGGAGAGGGGGGGTGAATAGAAGTCTTTGGTGGCCCTCCTTTCTACCCTTGCCGTCAGTAGCACCCAAACTCTTACTCGAAAAAGTGGTCCCCTCTTTCCCCTACCTTACATCACCATGGTTTGTGGGGAGCAGTGTTAAAAGTGCCTTCAATATCACCCCTCTCCACCACCTTCCCCTCACCACCACTACCGTATACGCTCACCCCCAACTTAACACCCCAACGATACCCCAACTTAGTCTATTTTTAACTCCAATTGGCCCCCCGACCCCCCTTTACTCCTTCCTGTGTGGGGGTAAAGGGTGGTAAGTGTGGAAAAAGTGCTAAAAGAAAAGTGCTGAAGTGAAATTGTGTAGTTTTGGGGGGGGGGGATACGTCAGTGGAATTATTTATTTATTTATTTTCTTACATTTTTTTTTACTTTTTGAATGAA
This sequence comes from Metacarcinus magister, assembly GCA_029783475.1. Taxonomy (NCBI): domain Eukaryota; kingdom Metazoa; phylum Arthropoda; class Malacostraca; order Decapoda; family Cancridae; genus Metacarcinus; species Metacarcinus magister. Next base: position 4,704,184 of record JAPQNM010000042.1, read on the forward strand.
TGACGGTGAATTAACTTGGAAAAAAAAGGAATATGACCCATTGTTTTCTTTCTATCTACTTTTTTTTCTATATGAATGAAAGAAAAAGAAAGAAAAAAATCTGAATATTAGATTTTATGCATCACACTTGTAAAAATGAGATGGTACAGAAATATCTTGGGAGAGTTTTGACGTTTCTCTTTTTTAATTCTCTCTCTCTCTCTCTCTCTCTCTCTCTCTCTCTCTCTCTCTCTCTCTCTCTCTCTCTCTCTCTCTCTCTCTCTCTCTCTCTCTCTCTCTCTCTCTCTCTCTCTCTCTCCATTTTTCAAGGTATCTTACAATTGCATTTCGATTTTCTCTTGTGCATTTCCTCCATTTAGTTTTCTGGGAAGCGGAGAGAGAGAGAGAGAGAGAGAGAGAGAGAGAGAGAGAGAGAGAGAGAGAGAGAGAGAGAGGAGTTAATTTCTGGCCGAGTAACAAAGAACACGGAGAGAGAGTTTGTTGGGGGTGACTGAGCTGAAATTAATAGGCTGACAATGAGAGGGGGGGTATAGAGGGGAGAGGGGAGAAGGGAGGTACTATGTATGGAGGGAAGGAAGAGGAGTAAAGGAAGGGGGATAAAGGAGGAGTAAATACTTCTACTACTTATTGCTTTCTTCCTTTATTTTTTCTCATTCTCGCATCTTATTCTTCTTCTCTTCGCCCTTTTCTTCTTCACCATCACCATCACCACCACCATCACCATCACTATCACCACCACCATCACCACCACTATCACCACAGTCATAAATTCAACTCCTCCACCTTTCGACTCCATTACATCTCGTCATTTTCACCTCCTCCTCCTCCTCCTCCTCCTCCTCCTCCTCCTCCTCCTCCTCCTCCTCCTCCTCCTCCTCTTCCTCCTCCGCCGATAACATGTCATCTGCCTTCACTCACGTCTTCCATGCACTCCTGACCAATACAAATCAACTCTCTCTCTCTCTCTCTCTCTCTCTCTCTCTCTCTCTCTCTCTCTCTCTCTCTCTCTCTCTCTCTCTCTCTCTCTCTCTCTCTCTCTCTCTCTCTCTCTCTCTCTTTCTTTTTCCCTTTCTCTAAATGTCATAAAGGAGAGCTCAACACACACACACACACACACACACACACACACACACACACACACACACACACACACACAATGGAAAAGAAAGTGGAAACCTAGAATTGAAAAACCCAAGTAGAGGGATCGAAGGTGGAGCGTATGGGGTGTACAGGAGGGAGGATGCGGGCGTGTGGGCGTGTATGCGTGTGTGCAGGCGTGTATGCATGCGTGTGTGCGGGCGGGGGGGAGGGGGGGCGTGCAGGCAGGCGTGCGGGCGGGCGGGGCACCATTCACAGCCTTCTCCGCCTCCCAACTTTAAGGTGAAGCTGCTCAAAGGAGAAAATAATCAGAAGCAAAACGTAACCTTGACCAGGCCTCCTCCTCCTCCTCCTCCTCCTCCTCCTCCTCCTCCTCCTCCTCCTCCTCCTCCTCCTCCTCCTCCTCGATGCTTTCTCTCTTTTCCCTCCTCCTCCTTCTTCCCCTCCTCTTTATTCCCCTCTTCCTCCACCTCCTCATTCCCCTCCTTCCTTCCTCCCTCTCCTCTGCTCCTCCTGCCACCTCCACCGCCGCCGCCGCCGCCTCCCGCTAGGTGACAACGTTATTTAGTGTGCAGGTGCGAGGCCCCGGACGTCCCCCGTGGGTCCCCCGGCAGGTAATTTGCTGCCGGAGGTGCACAAGGCCGTACCTGAGGGAGCCGACGCCTCTTCCCGCTATTCGTAGTATTGATTTCCCGTCTGTTATCAGAGCGTGTCGCCTCCGCTGGGTCGCCCTCCCTCCCTCCGTCGTCGCCTCCGTCGTGGCAGCCTCAGTGGAGGGCCTGAGGTGAGGTGGCAAGCATGGCCCCCCGCGCCCAGCCGCCGCTCGTTGGCCGCAGCGAGGCCTGGCGGGGCGGGACGTCGCTAACAAAATCTATATAGGCCTTGGTTGAGAGCTCTTTCGTTGGTGGGTGAAGAGCTCCGCGGTGACGCTCTTCTAGCGGCCCCTGCGACGGCGTGGCGGGCGTGCGGGTGTCGTTGCGGCTGTCGTTGCGGGTGTGTGGCGACCTGTCGCGAAAGGCGTCGGTAAGGGAAGATATTAGGAACACAAACAGTAACTCCTCCAAGACAATGCATGTGATGCCGCGTGCTCGCTCCACTAACTCGCACCATTAACGACCTAACAACCATCACCACCACACCACCACCACCACACCAAACACCAGCGACAAAAACAACAACAACGGCGTGGCGGGCATCGTGGTGGTGGTGGTGGTGGTGGTGGTGGTATGTGGTTCGCACGAGCGGCTCAAGAGCTCACGTGGAAACTCTTAAAACCGTGAACAACGGGCGGCAAACAGGTGTCTTGCTCCCACCTTCTCTCCTTACCTTCCCTCCTTACCTCCCTCCCTGTCTCTCCTCCTCCTCCATCCCTCCCTCTCTCCTTCCTCCTTCCCGCTACTACGCTCGAGTGAATCCAGGGAGATCACGTGTCGATAAAGACAGAGCGGAAAGAAGAGACTGAAAAGAGAGAAAGAAAGACACGAAATACAATGTACCCCAAAAAAGGAGCGGAAAAATATTGCAAAAAGGAAAGCAATAATATTGTGACGCTTAGAATATTAGTTCATGAAGCCGACGTGAGGAAAAAAAGATTAAATGAGAGAGAACGAAAAATGTGTGAATATTTTTGCGAAGTGAACACACAAGACAAAAGTGGGTGATGTTAGGTGCAGGTTTTGTTTATGATGTTGTATTGTGGTGGTGTTGCAGTGGTGTTGTAGCGGTGTTGCAGTTGTGATGTAGTGGTGTTTTTCCACTTATGTTGAATTTGTGTTTGTAATGTGGTGGTGAAAATGTGGCATGTATGTTAGTGTTTGAGGTGTTGCACATGTAATGCTGGGCAGGTGTGTGTTGCTTATGTGTTGCATATATGTGTACTGGGTGGATGGATGGTGTAGATGTATTTGAGTGTTGAATATGTAGCAGTGGTGTTGCAGTTACGCGAGTAGTACTAGTGTGTTGCTGGTGTGATAGTAGCAGTAATAGTTTTGTAAGCTAAATAATAGTGTTGAACTTTTTGTGTGTTAGCATCAAGTTTTTTTTTTCTTCATTTGCAAGTTCAATATCAGTGTTGCAAGCGAGGTATCAATGTTGCACGTAAATAATACCCTATTGAAAGTGTCTAAACTCACAAGTGTTCCAATATAGCCAATTTTAGACATGAAAGTGGCCTGTTTTCACACCCAAAAATGACTTCTATTGTCAGGCACCTCTGTCATCCCTTTGGTGAACCTGAGGGAGAGAAGAGAAGGGAGAGGAGGGAGAGGAGGGACCGAGGTAGGCAAGGCAGGAGTGTCAGGAGGAAGAGGACAGCTGTGTAGGAAGGAGACGAGCATGAAAACAAGGAAGGAGGGCAGGAAGGGAACTGCTGGGACAGGTCATGGGTGGAAATAGGACAAGAGGAAGGAAGGATAATAACACGGAAGGATTAGGACACTTGAAAGAGGACAGGAAGGGAAGGAAGGAAGAATGAGGTGACAGTTATAGGATTTGAGAAAGAAATAGGATGCTGGAATGGTTAAAGATGGACCTAAGAGAGAGAGAAAAAATAAGATAAGTGAATATACAACTGAGGTTTAAGATGCGACGAAAGGTGAAGCAGGAACACAGGTAAAAAAAAATTGAAGTTAAAGAATGTAGAAGAAAGGGAAGAATATATAATAATTAAGGATGTAAAAAAAAAGTTAATAAAAAATCATATAAACAAAATTAAATGCAATGAGGAACTGGAATGGATAAGGTAAATGTAGGAAGAAGACCGGAATTAAATTATAAGAAGGTGAAGACGAGAGATATATGAGAGTAAATGGAGAATAACAAATAGACAGAAGAAGAAATATACTATTGGGAGAGGTTATGGAAGGAGGGAGGAGGTAGAAAAAAAAGAAAAAGGAAATAAGATGAATCAGAAAGAGAATGGGAAGGGTGGGAACGATAATGGAATAGGATGGAAGGAGGAAAAATAGGAAAAAGGAGAAAAAGAAGGAAGATAATGAGCTAGGAGGCGAAGAAGGAAACCGAAGATAAGAAAGGAGGATTGAGAAATAGATACAAAAAAAAAAGTAGATGAAGTGTAAAAAAAAGACCAGCAGATTTAAAACAAAAATAATAAACAGGAGAAAGTTAAATATTAGTAAGATAACGAATAGGAATCAGGAAGAAAAATTAAATAGAGACGAGAAGGAAAATAAAAAGAATTGAAAAAATGTATAAAAAAAAAGATGAAAAAGGTAGATATAATCATTAGAAAAAACCCAAAAAATAGAAAGAAAAAAAAGTAGGAAGGAGAAAGAGAAAAAGGGGAAGATACAAAGACCAAGAATAAAAAGGGGAACAGAAGAGAAAGAGAAACAGGGTAACAAGCAAAGAGAACATAAAGGGGAGGGGCAAGAGAAGAAAAAATTCGGAACACGAAAATTAAGGCAAAAGAAGAAGAGGAGGAAGGATGGTGAGGGGACATTGAGGGCAGGAGGAGAAAGAGGAGGAGGAGGAGGAGGAGGAGGAGGAAGAGAAGATATAGGTCAAAGGGGCAACTCACACACACACACACACACACACACACATACACACAGTTCATTCCTCCCTCTCTCATTCCCTCCTTTATCCCTTCCTCCCTTATTCCCTCCGCCTCCCCGTCACGAGTTCGAATCCCGCTGTAGAAAGGATTGCGTGTCAGATTGAGTGAGGCATCGAAGTCCTTGCGTTTATTGCGTGCACACAATTATTTTTTATCGAGGGGAGGCGGTGCGGCGTAAGATGCGTTAATAAGATAGATAAAGAAAGGGGGAAAAGCAGAAAAGGCTCAGTTTAAAAAAAAGGGAAGATGAAGTAGAAGACGATATATATAAAAATTTTAAAAAGTCGATATTAAAAGTGGGGAAAAAAATAAAAGGGTGATAAAAAAAAGGGAAAACCGATATGTAGGGAAGATTAAAACGTTCGTGTGATTCGTATAAAAAAGGGATAAATAGAAGGAAAAAAAACACGAACACTAACTAACTAACACTTGAGGAAAAACGAGAAGAGGGACTGACTGGTGTGTGAAAAGTGAACTAAAGGTGAACACAAACCAACTAAAGTGATACCAAAGGAAAGAAAAAAAAGAAAAAGGAAGAAAGGATCAAAGAGGCGAGGAACAGACAGGTAGACAAGGGCAAGGCAAGACAGGGCAAGGCAGGGCAAGGCAGGGTAGGGCAAGGCAGGGTCATCAAGAGTCAGCATGTCCCTGCGTAAATCCCTCCGTCGTAGCCTCCGTTCAAGCCACAAAGTGAAGTCCTCTGATGAAGCCCAGGTGAAAGGGGACGTCGCACCCCCCGCCAAGGCCTCCACCAATGAACGCACGAGGAGGAGCGACGCATACCTGACCGTTGGTGACGTCACACTTCCCTCGGGTGGGGTTACTCTGGAGGGAGCCAATAGCAGCTTCGAGAGCCATGATGACGTCATTGCTGCTGGAGCCTATCAGAGCTCCGGTAGTGAGGAGGACCTGCCGGGGGAGAGGCAGGACGAGGCAGCTTGCCCTGAGAGCGCGCTTTATGAGTTCATTTTCCGCGCCTGCGCTCTGATGGCTCTTGAGAACGATGAATTCAAGCAAATCATTGAGCAGCAGCAACAGCAACCACCCCCACCACCCCCACCTCCTCCCCCACCCCACCACCACCACCACCACCGCCCTTCCACGGATGAGAAGAAAGATGATGACGATGATGATGACGAGGAGGAGGAGGAAGGGGCAATCCAAGGTGCTGAAGGAGGAGGGAAAAAGAGTAAGAAACAGAAGGTAAGGAAGAGGAGTACACAAACCTCTTTTATTTCCCCTCCAATCATTAATTTTCCTTTCTACTTCAATAATATCACATATGCACGATGTTGTTGTTGTTTTTTTCCATCCCTTTACCCTCGAGCTCGTTTTCCGGCGTAGAAGCACAAACTTTACTAATATTTTTTCCCAAGAAGCCAGACATGTAAGTTGATGACGTGGTAATGGTGCCACGTGACACTCTCCAGGAATCAACACTGAGGCATCTTTCCACCTTTACACTAGCATGGATCATCATCTTCCTTGGTGCCTAAAGAGGGGAAGGCGTAGGGTCTCAGAGGGGAAACGAGGGGGAAAGAAAGTAGTCGTATAATTGAGGGAACGACCTTGAAGATTCTGTAAACCCACACTTGAGTTCCTTATGTAAGGTTCCAATAGTCAAGATTACTGTGTCGGGGAGGAGGGGAAGGAGGGAAGGGAGAATGGAAGAATGTAGGGAAGGAAGGAGAGGAAAGAAGGAAGGGAGGAAAGGAGTGAAGGAGGATATGGTGGTGGTGGAAACTGATGAACAAAACTTATCATGGCACTAAAGGGGAGTGAGGAAGGGGAAAAGAGGGGAGGACAAAGAAAGGGAAGGTGTATTGGGGGGGAATTTAAGGGTTTTTAGGACTAACTACCAGAGAGAGAGAGAGTGAGTGTGTGTGTGAGAAGAAAAAAAAAGAGAAAGAGGGAGAACAACTGAAAAGTAAATAAGTAATTCTCCACAACGAAAAAAAATAACTGAGAGGAAACTCCAGAATATAGGATTACTTTACTGTTGAGGTCTGACCTGATGACTGACCTCTTCCAATAATTCAAGCCGGAAGTGTGTGTGTGTGTGTGTGTGTGTGTGTGTGTGTGCGTGCGTGTGTGCGCCTAGGAATATGAGAGAATGTTTGCATCATATTATCAAAAGCTCCTTTTTTTCCCGTCTTACTGGACAAACTTTATTTCTTTACATCGTCCAGCGTTATTTTTAGTTCCTCGACACGTGACTAGTTTGCTAGAGAAAGACACGTAGGTGGCGGGGGGGGGTGAGGGGACGTGATGTGGATGCTTAGTGTGGTATGTGGAAGGGGATGGAGAGGATGGAAGGGGTGGGAGAAGTGTTAGAGAAGGAGAGCCTGTGATTGGTGGAGTAGAGACATGGGTGTTTATTGGTATGTGGAGGCGGTGCAAGGAGTGTGAGGGAAGGAGTGAGTGTGATAGGGGGAGTGAAGGCTGTAGGATTTTTTCTTTCCTTTGCAAAAACAATTCATCTTTGTCCATAACCTTCTCTTGTTTCCTCTTATTCCCAACGTCTTTCCCTCTCCTTTCCTATCCTTCCTCTAATTCCTCCTTCCCTCCATCCTTCCCTTCATCCCTCCTTCCTTCCCTCCTTCCCTCCCTCCTTCCCTCCCTCCTTCCCTTTCAGCCTTTACGCAGGTTGTCTTTCCTTGCTTTTTCTTAATTTGAGCGAAGCCTTAACGAAGAAATTGATTTTTCGTCCATTACGGTTTCACGCGATGGATTTGAGAAAACTTTTACCTATTTATAATGTGACGAGATATTTTTGACCTGAATTATGTGTATTAATCGATGTAGGATATATTTGTTTATATGGAATTATTATTTTTATTACTAATGGTGGTGGTGGTGGTGGTGAGCAAATTACAATTCCTTCACCTATGTACATTTTCAGATTCCCTTTTAGTTTGTTATTCCTCCGTGTTGCCACCTCCCCTAAACCCTTCCCATAGCCTTCTTAATCCTCGCATGGTGCATCCAATCCTCTTGGGGCTCAGGGGACTCCAAAGGGCATGAGGTGAATGACTGCTTGACTGCTGCCTTGGAAGATAACCGGTTTTGTGGCTGCCTGGTTAACCGGATTGTGCTGGTTGGCTGGATGGATGGCTTTGTGACTTTTTTCTGGATAATGTTGAGTGGATTGAAGAGTGGTTGACCTGGTTGATGGTTTGGTTGTTTGGTTGACTGGGTGACTGGTTCATTGGTTGGGTTTGTGACTTCCTAGATGGATGAACATTTGACTGGTTGGATGACTGGTAATGGGGTGGTTGTGTGTTCAGGTGGATAGCTGATGGATGTGTTCATGGGGTAGTGTGGTAACCTGGTAGTACCCTCAGTAACCAACCACTTTTTACACATCAACTACGTAATCTTTTTTAACTCAAACATTTCATTCATTTACAGGAGTAGCAAGTCTAAAAAACTACTTACCATAAAAAATACACTGTCTTCTCATTCTCTCTTACTCTCCTCCTTCAAGTAATAAGTAAACATCATCCATTTTGAGGTTAATAAGTAGGGGATAAAAAGTGAGTAACCGAGAATGTCTTACAAGAGGAATTAATTAAGTAATAGTTTGTGTAAGTAAGTGAATTAGTAAGTGATTGTGTGTTTTAATGACCAGAGTGAGTTGACGAGTGAGTTGTGGGTAATAATGGGTTTCTAGATAAGTGTGTGAATGTCTGATTAAGTAATTGAATGTTTTTTGTGTGTGGTTTTTATTCTATCAAAGAAGCAAAGTGATAAGGCATCCTATTGATTTTTTGTAAGATAATAACTGACTGACTGACTGAGTTATTGTTTATATATTCACACACACACACTCACACACTTACTCACTCACTCACTCACTCACTTTATGTCTGGTTTCATCTAAGACCGACGGAGTGTCTGGCATAGGAATTATTTATGTGGAAACCATGTACATTATATACCATGAGGGCGGGGAAGCGGGCGGGCACAGTGTGTAATGAGGGGACGTTCTAACCCTCTCATCATACATCGACAGCGTAGTGAGGTGGGCGGCCAAATGAGGGGAAGCAAGAGGGGAATGTGGGTAGATAATTTCTGTGTCGGGAACGTTACATTAGGCTTAGGCAGATGAAGACGAGGGGAGAGAGGGGAAGGCGGCAACTTCAAAAGGACGAGGAAGAGGGGAAAGAGAAGAACTGAAACTTCCAAGGACATTGGTGTAGTATAAGAGAAACCTGTCAAGGAGAGGGGACAAAGTGAGGGGAGAGAGAGGCTAAAGTGAGGGGAGGGGAGGGGAGACAGAGGTACCAAAGCGAGTGGAAAGAAAGAGGCAAATACATACATAATGCACACATATGCACACATACACATGACTTTTATTGACATTAATAGTGTTGCATTGCACGGATAAGGTTGCAAAAGTTGTGTTCTTCCCTCACATGGAAACTATTTGGTATAATCTCTTTGTGCATTTTCTCAACACTGAATAATTTATACATAACTAATCAAAATATATAACGTTCATGAAATCGAGTAACATATACAGAACGGAAGTCACTCAGTATTATCTATTAACTCTTAACATAGAAGAAGAAAAAGCAATAGAAATTTATACAAAGATGTAGAGGAAGTCGAACAAACAAAAATTATGAAATACTAAGTTTTCTTCTTTTATTTCCTGTCCGAGATGTGGTTTCCGGAGACATTTTAAAACGTTATCATTTACGTTCTCCAGAAGATGACGTTTTTGTAGTTATTGCGTGAGAAAGAGAGAGAGAGAGAGAGAGAGAGAGAGAGGAAAAAAAATAGAAAATCGAAAGCAATAGAAATCGTTGAAGGGGGGAGAGAGAGAGAGAGAGAGAAAAAAAAATTTTCATGTACACCATCACCACTCATGATTGGTTGAAGCACATTACGTGGGAGCCAATCAGGAGAGAGCTAATTAGGAGGTGGAGGTGGAGGGAGAAAAAGGGGGGAAGGAGGGAAAGGAGGGGAAAGGGGCCCTGAGAACGAATTTTCACCCACATGTATCTATGTATCTAATTACTGAGTTGGTGGAAGGGGTTGTAGGGGGGTAGGGTGAGGAGAGAGGTTTGTGACCCCTTACGAGGGTATAGGGGACACGTGGGGGGCATCTTCTCCTCTTTCCCCTCACTCATGTTGTCTCCAAGGAGGAAGTCATTTGGTTTCCCTCCCTCCCTCCTCTCACTCCTTAGTCTCTCATTCCCCTTTCTTCCCATTGAACTCAGTCACTCACTCACTCCCTCACTCCCCTCTCCTGCTTCTCTCCCTTCCCCTCATCTGCTCTCTCTGCTCTCAGTCCACGTACTCTCCAGCTCCCCTCCTTTCCCCTCCTTGTGTTCTGCCTTATCCCCTCCACTCTCAATTAATGCTTCCTATCTTCTCTTCGTTCCCCTCGCGCCTTCGCCACCTCAGCCTTTTGTCACTCACCCTCTCTCCGCGTCCCCTCTTTCCCCTCAGCGCCCTTTCTCTCTCTCTCTCTCTCTCTCTCTCTCTCTCTCTCTCTCTCTCTCTCTCTCTCTCTCTCTCTCTCTCTCTCTCGATGTATCCTTCTACTAATTTGTGGTTTAATTGTCTTCTAAAGTAGTAATGTGACCTCAAAAAAGTACTTCAGGTGTTTACTTTATTTATTTATTCATGACGGATATTCTCAAGGTCACTGACAACAAATATTGGTCTGACCTGACCTTTTTCTTTTTGTGATATTTTGTTTTTCATAATAAATGTTGTGTTTGACCTTTTCTTTAATGTTTGTTTCGTGACCTTTTTTTTTCTTCTTTTTTTTCGTTTGACCTGTGTGAGGGAAGGTCGTGTTCTCTTTTCCTTATAACTGTTTCATGTTTGTTTACTTCATTTATTGTTTTGCGTTGACCTGTGAGTGGGGATCCATGTTCTCTATTTCTTTTGACTGTTTCATGTTTGTTCACCATTCACTTTTCTGCTTTGACCTGTGAATTGGGGTCGTGTTCTCTTTTCTTAATAACTATTTAATGTTTTTTCATCTCATTTACTCTCATTATGGTTGCAAGAGTATAGTTTCACGGATGTTTTTTGTTGTAATGTTCATCCTTAAGATAAATTGCTGTCCTTAATTCGGGTAGTGATAAATGTTGAATATTTTTATCTACGAAGTTAATTAAATAAATCAAATTTTATGTCTAATTTATCGGTGTTCCTTTATGTTCCCACATGTGTAGTGAGGCGATGCAGGTGTTCCTCCCTCCCACGCCCACATATGTACTCATGGACAGGTGTGATGTATTATGAAGCCTCGGCCCTCATGAATGCAAGGCCCTGAGGAGGGATACATTTTTAGCTATCATACCTGTACATTAAACACCCCCCCCCCAACACACACACACACACACACACACACACACACACACACACACACACACACACACTGCAGTGTCAAGCACCATCAAGAGAAAATCATAACTATCAGTAACCCGCGTATACTTCTACACACGACGCGTTAACCCGTAAGGAACACAAATAGTCTTAACTTCCACGAATATTCTTGTAATGACTGTTAAAGCTCAAAGCAGTTCATAACCAAGCCTTACGACACGTTTAACCATCTTGCAGACCCTCGTGGATGTGTAGAATTAATCTCAACATATGGTGTATCGTTCGGTCATGACCGGCCGATCAAAATCTTAACTACTGACTCTGTCACCGGTGCCAATGGCTATGGAAGTAATTTATTTTCATTAAAAAATGTAATGCAGTACTTTTATTGCAGTGTCAAGCACCATCAAGAGGATATCATAGCTATCAGTAACCCACGTATACTCCTACACACGACGCGTTAACCCGTAAGGAACACATATAGTCTTAACTTCCACGAATATTCTTGTAATGACTGTTAAAGCTCAAAGCAGTTCATAACCAAGCCTTACGACACGTTTAACCATCTTGCAAACCCTCGTGGATGTGTAGAATTAATCTCAACATATGGTGTATCGTTCGGTCATGACCGGCCGATCAAAATCTTAACTACTGACTCTGTCACCGGTGCCAATGGCTATGGAAGTAATTTATTTTCATTAAAAAATGTAATGCAGTACTTTTATTGCAGTGTCAAGCACCATGAAGAGAATATCATAGCTATCAGTAACCTGCGTATACTCCTACACACGACGCGTTAACCCGTAAGGAACACATATAGTCTTAACTTCCACGAATATTCTTGTAATGACTGTTAAAGCTCAAAGCAGTTCATAACTAAGCCTTACGACACGTTTAACCATCTTGCAGACCCTCGTGGATGTGTAGAATTAATCTCAACATGTGGTGTATCGCTCGGTCATGACCGGCCGATCAAAATCTTAACTACTGACTCTGTCACCGGTGCCAATGGCTATGGAAGTTATTTATTTTCATTAAAAAATGTAATGCAGTACTTTTATTGTAGTGTCAAGCTCCATCAAGAGTATATGATAGCTATCAGTAACCCGCGTATACTCCTACACACGACGCGTTAACCCGTAAGGAACACACATAGTCTTAACTTCCACGAATATTCTTGTAATGACTGTTAAAGCTCAAAGCAGTTCATAACTAAGCCTTACGACACCTTTAACCATCTTGCAGACCCTCGTGGATGTGTAGAATTAATCTCAACATATTGTGTATCGTTCGGTCATGACCGGCCGATCAAAATCTTAACTACTGACTCTGTCACCGGTACCAATGGCTATGGAAGTAATTTATTTTCATTAAAAAATGTAATGCAGTACTTTTAATGCAGTGTCAAGCACCATCAAGAGAATATCATAGCTATCAGTAACCCGCGTATACTCCTACACACGACGCGTTAACCCGTAAGGAGCACATATAGTCTTAACTTCCACGAATATTCTTGTAATGACTGTTAAAGCTCAAAGCAGTTCATAACTAAGCCTTACGACACGTTTAACCATCTTGCAGACCCTCGTGGATGTGTAGAATTAATCTCAACATATGGTGTATCGCTCGGTCATGACCGGCCGATCAAAATCTTAACTACTGACTCTGTCACCGGTGCCAATGGCTATGGAAGTTATTTATTTTCATTGAAAAATGTAATGCAGTACTTTTATTGTAGTGTCAAGCTCCATTAAGAGTATATGATAGCTATCAGTAACCCGCGTATACTCCTACACACGACGCGTTAACCCGTAAGGAACACATAGTCTTAACTTCCACGAATATTCTTGTAATGACTGTTAAAGCTCAAAGCAGTTCATAACTAAGCCTTACAACACGTTTAACCATCTTGCAGACCCTCGTGGATGTGTAGAATTAATCTCAACATATGGTGTATCGTTCGTCATGACCGGCCGATCAAAATCTTAACTACTGACTCTGTCACCGGTGCCAATGGCTATGGAAGTAATTTATTTTCATTAAAAAATGTAATGCAGTACTTTTATTGCAGTGTCAAGCTCCATCAAGAGGATATGATAGCTATCAGTAACCCGCGTATACTCCTACACACGACGCGTTAACCCGTAAGGAACACATATAGTCTTAACTTCCACGAATATTCTTGTAATGACTGTTAAAGCTCAAAGCAGTTCATAACCAAGCCTTACGACACGTTTAACCATCTTGCAGACCCTCGTGGATGTGTAGAATTAATCTCAACATATGGTGTATCGTTCGGTCGTGACCGGCCGATCAAAATCTTAACTACTGACTCAGTCACCGGTACCAATGGCTATGGAAGTAATTTATTTTCATTAAAAAATGTAATGCAGTACTTTTATTGTAGTGTCAAGCTCCATCAAGAGTATATGATAGCTATCAGTAACCCGCGTATACTCCTACACACGACGCGTTAACCCGTAAGGAACACATATAGTCTTAACGTCCACGAATATTCTTGTAATCAAGTTGAACTGAAACCAACCAACACCTGACTGACTGAACTCAACATTCCTTCTGTAGTAACTGTTTAGTAACTGGCTATTAGAGGTGACTGTATGAACCCAAACAAGAGACTCTAGAGACGTGATCAGGAAAAAAGTCAACATTATCAATATTTTTTCTTCCTTTCCATTTGGTTAATTAGGTTAGGTTAGGTTATGTGTTATAGTTGTGATGGAGGGAACTACACAGCTCTTCCCTCCTTCCCTACATGTATATATGTATAGTATTCTTATGCACTGTAGAGTTTGTGTTCTTCATGTATGGTGTGACAAACTGGATTATTATTATTATTATTATTATTATTATTATTACTACTATTATCTCGGTTGGCTGCCGGATTCACAACAATAGGACGATGAAAGGCAGGAAACGTGACTTGACAAGCGTAAGACAGAAAGAGAGAGAGAGAGAGAGAGAGAGAGAGAGAGAGAGAGAGAGAGAGAGAGAGAGAGAGAGAGAGAGAAAAAGAAAAGAAAAGAATGTGTTGTAAGCTCTTCCTCGCCCCCACACAGAATAATGAGAAAGTTAAGATGTTTTGTTAAACTGTATCCCGCAACGTAAACAGCTTTAGAGGTGCTACCGAGCATCGAGCAAGATTAGACGCAGGAGTAAGTTTCAGTCCAAGAGTAAAACAAAAAAAGATTATACAAAGACATTAACCTAACAACATTAACGACAACAACAAAAACATTATGCATTACGAAACACACACACACACACACACACACACACACACACACACACACACACACACACACACACACACGTAGTCAGCACGGTCCTTACGTCACCACCAGGGCATTGCGACACAACACGCCTGCCTCCCAAGTGTGTGGTGTAGGCAGATGTCGTTCACTCCACACCTGTTCATCCTCCCATGCGCGTCGGTTGGTAAATGAACACCCGAAGTAATTTTGGAGTAGGTAATTACGGCCACCTGCGTGTTCTATTTACATCGCAGAGGTGCGGATTCCAAGGAGCAGGAGTTGAACGCAGTGGCAACGCGCAGCTTGGTGTCACGCCTCAACTCGACCTGGTCTCTTTTTTGTCTCTTTCCTCATACCTTGATTAGTCTATTTATAGAAGAAAAAGTCATTCACATTTCCAGGAATATCTATTGACATCATCATCTGCATTTATTCATCCTTTACAATTTGCTTTTTCTTTTCCATGTTAAGTTGATAATCATGATGTTTTTCCGTTTGCCAGGCATTGCAGAGTCACGCAGTGTTTGGTGGTGTGTGAGCCTCGTGTGTAGGTGTTACTTGGATTGCACCTCCTGTGACGTGTGTGGCACCTATATTTCCGACTCTTATATATATGGTCTCGAGTGTTATTAGTACAGTCCACGTGAGATGGGTAGCGTCGCCTCCTCCATAGCAGCCAGCTCAGCCGTTTATAGTGTGTCATCTCATAGCATTTATCATTTGGAGTGTCAAGTTTGGAAAGTTTATTCGTTACTTTCTTCGTTACTTTTTACTTCCCTGCGTCACAGTTATGAGTCTCTTCCCAGGTTTCCACAGCAACACATCCTGGACTTCTTTTTCTTTTTCTTTTTTCCTTCCATCGAATTGTATCTCTGCTTGATTTCTTCCATCGCAACTTGCTTCTCTTCCAACTAACTATCCACAACATTCCTCAAGATGTGTTGGTATGTTTCCCTTCGTGGTATTGTTGTTGGTTTGTTCGTTAGTATCTGGAGTCACCTGGGCGATAGTAACAAGTCGATGCCTCACCACGTACCTAGACTTACATTGTTGGCAGAAGAAAAGATGTATGTTGTAAAAAGGCAAATGTATGGGTCATGTCAGCGTCTAGGAACCACAACGTGTGACATATATTTGACCTAATCCGTTCCTTTGATTCCATGATACGTGACGGAGAGGAAGAGATAAGCTTGCTGGAATGAAGATGTACGTTTAGGGCTTAAAACCAGTGTTGCCCCTATGGTCAGTGCCCTCTAGCGGAAGGAAAGGAAGCTGGTTTTATATTTCTTTAAGTGATGTAAGAATGTTTTATGTCACATTCGTACCAAGTCAAGGATGGAAATACGAGTTGGTGGAGGATAAAAGTTTAATTGTGAGAAAAGATCAAAACTTTTCCGCGGTGATATTAGGAATGTACACTAGGTAACTTTGCGGACTAGATAGAAATTATACTCTTGATAATAATACACATTTCGCAGGTCAGTAAAGGAAATACCTGTGTAACAACGAGAAAAACGTACCAATACCTGTTGATTATGACCTGTCTTGACCACAACTACCGTGACCTACCTTAACTGGGTCCGCCGAAGCTGTCAGTCTCAAACACCTGTCTTGTACCCACCTGTCACTGCTTGTCACCTTTCAGATCTACCTTACCGCTGCTAAACCCTTCCTCTCACGCACCATCACTATAACACCAGCGGCCCCAAACACTCACCTTGTCCTGCAGTGTGCCAGACGACGCGAGGCTGCCTGTTGAAGGTCACCTCATGTTTTATGCTGCATGTTTGTGTGCTTCCTTGGTGGTGTTAGAGAAATAGTTCACTCGCTACGGAAGGGTTTAAAGATGACCTCAGTGGTAACCAGTTTTTGATGTTTTGTTATTATGTATGAGAGAGAGAGAGAGAGAGAGAGAGAGAGAGAGAGAGAGAGAGAGAGAGAGAGAGAGAGAGCGAGCGAGCGAGCGAGCGAGCGAGCGAGAGAGAGAGAGAGAGAGAGAGAGAGAGAGAGAGAGAGAGAGGAGAGAGAGAGAGAGAGAGAGGAGAGAGAGATGAGAGAGAGAGAGAGAGAGAGAGAGAGAGAGAGAGAGAGAGAGAGAGAGAGAGAGAGAGAGATCGTCCTAACACAAAGGAAAACTGCACATCCTGGTCCTGGAAAATCTGTGTGCTCTGGATTTCGTACCATAAACGCAATGTATGTCTATCTTATAACACACACACACACACACACACACACACACACACACACACACACACACACACACACACACACACACACACATACACATACACATTCACGTGACACATATTCACCTGCCATTTAGCTGTGTGGGATAAGATTACATGTGCACGAGACAAAGAATCATAATGTGCTTAGTGTGGTTCTGCTTCAAGTGCCCGCGTTTCCCCCTCGCTGGGCCGGCTTACAACTCCCTTCCATTGCGACTCTGACTAACGTTACTTCGTGCCTTCAACTTACGTGGGAAGATTGAGGGGAAAAAACAACGCTGCTGTGATGACAATACATTATAAGATTGAGTAAAAATATAACATGTAGGAATAGAAAATATGGGCAAGTGTGTTTTAACGTTATTCATAATTTCTTTTGTAAATGGTATGAAAATTGATACGCGTATGAAGATTGCTGCTGCTGAGGAAAGAAAGACGTTGAACTTTTATTGGTGTTTAAATTTAGATCAAAGTAATGGTATTTCATAGAAGGTAATGTGATGTATTGCATTTTGGGCAAAGAGTTAGTTGGAAAAACAGTTTGGGAAGGAAAACAACATTATTAAACTAGTGAAAAAGATAGTTAATGTTAATGAGATATTTTATGT
>JAPQNM010000042.1:4726317-4748817 GCA_029783475.1 Metacarcinus magister
CCTGCCTTACGTTACCTCGAAAGGGTGTGAGTGAGGGTGGAGGGTGAGGTGCTATACCACACCCCAATGCACCCACACCACACCCATAATACACCCACACCACACCCACAACACACCCACAACATACCCTTACCTACGTCTCCCCGCCCATTTGCTACACCCACATCACCACCAACAAGGTACCGTCATGTACACCCTCCATCCCCTCTAAAGCTGCCTCCCACTAGTCAGAGCACACACACACACACACACACACACACACACACACACACACACACACACACACACACACACACACACACACACACACACACACACACACACACACACACACACACACACACACACACACACACACACACACACACACACTAAAAAGCCACAAGGTACCATCCACGTGGTTTGCTCTTATCATCTAACGTCTAAATATTTGTAAACAATGCTTGCGTCACTCCCAATGACGTCACCCTTAATCTGCTCGCCTTGCTCTGTGATTGGCTGATGAGAGGCGTAACTCAAGGCTCCCTCCTTTGGCAAGATGGAGAGGGAGAGAGAGAGAGAGAGAGAGAGAGAGAGAGAGAGAGAGAGTTGTTTGTGTTACATTTATTAATTTTTTGTTGTTTATATCTTTCATCCAACAATAAATCGAACATCATAAACGATAGAAAAAATAATAAAAGTTTCATACCTTTACTTATCTCGCTTTATGATTTATCATAAACATATTTCTGTAAACCTGAAAATTCATCTCAAAAAGAAATAATATAAATGTAGATAAAAAAATTAATAAATAGATCAATAAATAGATAAATAAAAAAAATAATAACCTTTACACTATTAATCATAAACTTCTGAATCACCATTGTCATTATATCACTTATATTTTTTGTTATTTTTGATTTGATATTTAATTAATTTAGTTTTCTTTCAAATTTACTCAAGGTTATTCATAAAATTTCAGCGATCTACTTTCGTAAGCTTTCCTCTCTAAATATCAATCTATAACTCATGTTTTATGTAATATGACGTGTATGTTAATCTTTTTTTCTTTATATAAATTCGATTACATCACGACGTTTCAAAAGATCTCCTATGTATATGTGTGTGTGTGTGTGTGTGTGTGTGTGTGGGTATTGTTACCTTTGAGAGTAAAAAAAAAAAAAAGAGACGGTGACATTTCGATTTTTTGCTTCTGAGAGAGATAAATTTTCTTTAACAGGATTGAGGGAGAGGTAGCATTCTCTCTCTCTCTCTCTCTCTCTCTCTCTCTCTCTCTCTCTCTCTCTCTCTCTCTCTCTCTCTCTCTCTCTCGCTCTCGCTCTCTGTTTTTTGTGTATACCTGCCGACCTTTCCTTTCCATGAATACACATTTATTCAAGGTTGAGCATTCGTCGCCTCCTGTCCCTTATCTCTGCTGTATTCATGACTCCATTCAGTATTCATGTATTCCACCAGCGCCTACCCTGCCCCGCCTCGCCCCGCCCCGCCCCGCCCCGCATCACCCCGACCCTCGCCGCCGCTTCCCCCGCCTCCCCCACGAGTAGCAATGACGCAACGGTAACGTCACAACATTTGGGTCAATAGTCGTATTCGCAGGTGTTGGAGGAAAGGGTGTGAGGGAGGAGGAGAGGGAGAAGGAGGGGAGATGGAGATTTAGAAGGAAAGGTGAGGAGAGAAAGGAAAGGTTGGTAAATGGAGATTGAGGACAACTTAATGAGATGTAAAGTCGTTTAAGAGAGATAAAAAGAAACAGAGAGAAAGAAAGAGCGAGGGAAAAAAAGATAATCACGAAACTAGATAATAAACGAGATATGCCACCCTACGCCCTATACTAAATTATACCACCGAAAACCAGTGAAACAAAAGATCTAATCAATATAGATCACTTCTTCTGCCTTCCCGGATCTCCCTCCGACCACACAAAGGCACGTGGCTCCTTAGAAAGTCCTACACTGGTGACGGCATTAGGACAGAAAGAATGAAAGAGAGAGAGAAGAAAAAAAAAGAGGGAGAAAGAAAAATTAAGTAGATATTGTTTGACACTTGTTTACCTAAAAGTTCTATGTCAATAATTCTCATCCGTAACTTGAGATAAGATGAATAATTATTCACTCAATTATAATATTCTTAATCTCTTCCTGTAAATAAACACTTAGTCTGTATTTGTGAAGTGAGACGAGTTTGAATGCGAGAGAACAACAGTAATTCTGGCCTTTTCTCGTTTTAGCGTTATGGTATCTTCATTTTACTTCACTATTACTCTAAATTAGGTTCCTGTTCTTCTTTATAGTGAACGTGCTGTAGTGACAGAACTAAAAATATAATATGAACGAGTCTCCTAGGAAATAATTATGTTCAAAATAATTACCATTTTTACTTCCTCCTAAAAGTTTGATAATTTCTTGTTTTTTAATAATCCATTTCCAAAAAGTAATGAAGCTGTAATTACTGAGCACTTTTCTTTCTCCTTAGCTAGAAATAGGAGTGTAGTTAGGAAGGTATCAATTACAGGGAACTACAGGAGCCTGGCTTGAAATAAAATAAATAAATAAATAAAAAAAAATTTTTTTAAATTGATACAAAATATTAAATGTGATGAAAAAAAATAATTGATCAATGTTTATTTTGCTAAGGACATGATCATAAATGTTATATTGGACCTCAGCTTTCATGGAATTAATTGAAGTATTTATTTACTGTATGTATGTAATTATTATTGAATGTTTCGTTTTAATCAGAGAGAGAGAGAGAGAGAGATAAGAGTTAAGTGAAAGGAGAAAAGTGGCAAGAATTTCGGCGGACACGCCCACACCTTTTTTTTTTATTAAAGTGTGTGTGTGTGTGTGTGTGTGTGAACGCGCGCACACATGTCTCCTTGTCCTTGTCCTTGTCCTTGTTTACAGTATTCCTCTTTCATCATCATGGTCTCCCTTCTTTCCTTCGTCTTTCCATCTCCTTCTGTCCTTCATTATTTTTTCCCCTCACCATTACCTTCTATTTACTGCTTCTCTCTTTATCCGACTCCTTCTTTTATACTTATTTTTGCCTCTCTTCAATCTCATATTTATCTTTCTTTTCATCTCTCATGTTCGTCCTTTCTTGTTACGTAAACGTCGCTTAAAATACTCACACTGCACACCTGTGACGCTAACTAGCTCACCTGTGCCTAATTACCTCATCACCTCGTCCCAAATATCGCTCCCTACGTGTTCTCCCTTTTCCCTTTCACCCACCTCCTGTATTTGATTTATTTGTCCCCTTCCCTCCCTTCCCTTACCTCCTCCTCTTCTCCCTTCCCTTCCCTCCTCCTTCCCCCCCTTTGCCTGTGGCAGAACACCTGTGCTAGCCTCCACGCCGCCCCACCTTTGTGACGGGTCGCTGACGTGTCGCTGGCGTGGTTGTGACGTAGCCATGACGTCTTTGCCCTAAGTCGATATCGAGGGCTGAGTGTGCACCAAGAATTCTGATTATTGGATTGTGACGCTGAATTTGTCTTTGTTTTCTATTTTAATTGTCTCTCTTTTTTTTATTTAATTTTACTGCGTTTATTTATTTATTAGTTTTCATTTATTCATTGTATGTATCTATTCTTATCATCTGTATGTATATATCTTTTATTATCTCATGTTTATTTTATTCTTTTCACTTAGTATTCAATTTATATATGTATTTTTGTTGCATCATTTTTTCTATTTATTTCTCCTTCACCCTTGTTCTTAGATCCTGTTTCTTACTTTTAATTCCTTCATGTTCGTGATACTCGATACCCTTTTGCCGAACTCAACCCTCCAGGCATCGATCGGGTCTTCTTCCTACGGCCGCTTGTTCAGTTGTCCTCGAAAGCCTCCCATGAATAATGTTATAAGCTATTGACGCAGCATCGGTGTGGTTGACAGCGGTACAGTATCATACAATAGCGTGTTTTATGTGGTTAAAATACAATATGTGGAAATGTATTGGTTCTAGTACAATAGTAAATGTTTTAATCTATTTATTTATTTATTAATACTGTCGTTCAAACAAGTGCAAAAATACTAATAGAGCTTTGGTTAGTAATGCACGCTATATATTTTTTACAACACACACACACACACACACACACACACACACACACACACACACACACACACACACACACACACACACACTCACACTCATACAAGCAGCACCATACCCAACAAACTGAATAATGTAACACCTCATTAGCTTGCACATCCTCCTCACCTCAACTCATCCTCTCCCTCCCTTACATAGCTACCAAAACACTCGACTACCAGGAAAAATGACACACACCTACGTAAGAACATTAAGTAAGACGTAGAACCACTGCATCACACCTCGTTTTTACATAGTATAGACACACACAGTATCAACTAATATCAGCCCTTCCCTCCCTCATCCCTTCACTCCCTATCACTGAAACTCTCCCCTTTGACCCACATCTGTGCATCATAAACAAGACGACACGATAAGTTAGCCTTGCAGGACACCACTAGTTGAAGCCTGTCCAGATGGGTGTTGTAGTGACCTTGGCAAGATGCTAATTCGCTGGTGATAACTTTCTTCACGCATATTCCAAGGTGAAGCTGCTGTGAAAAGTGGGTTGCCTCGCGCTATCTGGTTAACCTATCTCAGACGCAGGTAGAGAATGGTGAGGGAAGGTGGTTCTCAGAGATGAATTTCTATTACGTACTGGTGTAAAGTGTTATGTATTAGTAGAAAGTGAGGTGGAGGAGGAGCGAAGTGGAGGAGGAGAGTATGACGTGGGTAGTAATAACTGTGCTCTGCTTGACTGAATAAAAAAAAAACTTGTGAGTACTTATGTGTTTATCAGTGTATATAATTACCTTCGTTTCACTCAAGATTGTAAACTTTTGTGACGAGAAACGTTACACAAATTAGTTATGTAGTTATCAAGTAATGTCATGTTATTCAGTCGTGTTTTTTTATGGGGTTAATTACAGTACAGTGAAATACAGCATGGCAGTGACGTCAGTACAAAATGGAGTGTTCTCTATTATACACAAACAGTCCTGACACAGCATCTTTACCTTCAGTTACATCAAGCCTTACTTCATTATTTTCACGCTCATAAAACACAGCTCCCGAAGGCTGTATCCCAAGGTTGTAATTGAAGCATATTCCTCCATAACACAGCAAGAGATAGATAGATAAATAGATAGATAGATGGAGAAAAGAGAGATAGATAGATAGGTAGATAGATAGAGGTAGAAAGAGAGAGAGCTAGAGAAAGATAGATAGATAGATAGAGATATTAAATTATAACACTTTCTAATCTTGGTTATTCAAAATACAGAGCAACGTAACTGATTCCCTATTATACAATTATTTTTAAGTTTATTAATTTCTCTGCCTTCCTGTTTTTTATTATTATATTCCTAATTTGCTCCTTTTTCACTATCTCTTTACATTACATTTGTAGTTTGCTCTTCACTTATTCCTTTTTTTTCTATCTTCTTCCTTCCTACTATTCTTCTTTAATCACAATTACTACAATATATATTTTTTCTCCCTCCTTATCTATTTATTTATCTATATATCTATTTATCTATCTCTTTCTCTTTCTCTTTCATCCTTTCCTTCCTCTTATCTTCTCTCCCTTACTTCTTGTTATCTTTTCCCTCCTGTCCGCTTCCCTCCTCCCACCTCCTCCTTCTCCCACCTCCTCCTCCCCAACCTCCTCCTTCTCCCACCTCCTTCCTCTCCCTCATGACCTATTCTTTACCTTATCTACCTCATGGCCCCTTTCCTCTCACCTCATTCACCTGTCTCCCCTCGTTTGTTTTTCCTCAGGTAGTAACCCTCAGACAGCCTACTTGATACTGAGAGATAGAGAGGGAGAGAGAGAGAGAGAGAGAGAGAGAGAGAGAGAGAGAGAGAGATTGCGTAAGAGTGGGAATGAATTTATGTGAGCTACGAAATTGAAAAGATGAATAGGATTACTTAAGACACACTTGTGTACATATACGTAATGGAGTCTATGTATGTAGGTACACATAATTTGCGGGATGTGTATGTGTGTGTGTGGGTGTGTGTGGGTGTGTGTAACCAAAGTTCTTGTACACACACACACACACACACACACACACACACACACACACACACACACACACACACACATACATACATACACACACAGACCATAATAAATTGAACAGGCTTTCTCGGATCGACGCATTTCTCTGTTTCGAGAACGCACCTCGTTTCCCTTCTTCCAGGAAACACACACACACACACACACACACACACACACACACACACACACACACATACACATACACATACATACATACATACATTTGTTTACACGTGTGCGCAGGTGGCTCACACACACGTAAACACATCTGCCGTGATTGCTTAGCCTTGTGCCGCTACGTGGGTGGCTGAAGAGGAGGAGGAGGAGGAGGAGGAATAGTAGGAGGAGGAGGAGGAGGAAGAGGAAGAGGAAGAGGAAGAGAAAGAGGGAGAGAATTAGGAGGAGGAAGATGAAAATATAAGATAAGGGAATGGTAAAAAGGAAGAGACTGGAGGACAAGAAATATAATATCACTAACAAGGCAAACAATAATTAACAGTAAGAGGAGGAGGAGGAGGAAGAGGAGAGGAGGAGGAGGAGAAGAATTAGAATAGAAATGGAAGAAAAAATAAATTCGAAATAAATAAATTAGAAAAAAACTAACTAAGATAATAACAATAATAACAATGCATAATAGTAATGATAGAAATAACAATAACTAATAGTAATAATAATCAAATGATAATGATAATAATAATGTAGAGATTGAGACAGATAAACAGACAGACAGACAGACAGACACGCATGGTAACTAAGCACATACATACATACACAGAGAGAGACGGAAGAAAAAGACACATTTCTTCATTTTATTTACGTTGACCTTGAGATATCCGCTAAGATGGAAGAATACAAGACCGTAGGATGCTCTTCTTTCCCTCTTGTTACTTGCATTCAGAGTTATACAAAAAGGAAGAGACGGTGAGGAGGCCAAGGTTGTCAAGGAGGAGGAGGAGGAGGGTGGAGGAGGAGGAATAAGTAGTCAAGGAGAGATATAAAGTAGAAGGGAATATAGTGATAATGAATAGGTAAAAGTTAAGGCTTAAAATATATGAAGCAAGTAAGAGGCAAGGAAGGAAGAAGAGGAGGAGGAGGAGGAGGAGGAGGAGATGCAAGAGGTGACGGAGTATCATGATAAAGGAGAAGGAGGAAGGGGAAGAGGAATGTAAGATGAGTGTAGGCAAGAAAAGGAGATGGAAGGAGAAAATAAAAAAGAGAGAGAAAGATAGAGAGAGAGAGAGAGAAAGAAAGTGAGAGAAAGAGAAAGTGAGTCAGTTTTCGGATGGAGAGGCAAAGAAACTTACTTGTCTCTTGTTATTGTTTTGTCAAGCAGTGAAGACTCTTACACCACCTCCACTTCAGCCTCAACCCCTCACGCCCATCCATCCCTCCACTTCAGACCCGCCCACTCCACACCCACCCACTTGTATCAGTCCACACACACACACACACACACACACACACACACACACCGTATCTGGAATAGTTCTATCTTTTCTCTCTCTCTCTCTCTCTCTCTCTCTCTCTCTCTCTATCTCTATCTCTATCTCTATCTCTATCTCTATCTCTATCTCTATCTCTATCTCTCTCTCTCTCTCTCTCTCTCTCTCTCTCTCTCTCTCTCTCTCTCTCTCTCTCTCTCTCTCTCTCTCTCTCTCTCTCTCTCTCTCTCTCTCTCTCATTAGGGCGGGTCACTTGGTCCTCTTCCTCAAAATAAAGGAATAAAGAAAGAAAGAAAATGAGACAAGAAGCAAAAGAGAAGTGAGCAATAATGAAGAGTCTCTTTGACATATTTTTTTTCCTTTTTGTTTCTTGATCAGAAGGAGGAGAGGAGAAGGAGGATGTGAGGGAAGGCAAAGAGGAACTAGAAGACGGATATGTATGAGTAAAGGTGGGAGGGAGGGTGATAGGGTGTTAAGAGTGGGTGAGAGAGGACAAGGGGCAGGGTAGAATGAGAGTGCGGAGGAGGAGGAGGGGGAGGGAGAGGGAGAGGGGGAGAGAAGTGGAGGTCGCCATATCCTTGTTTTAGTTTTAGAATACAGCTCATGCAGATGTGTAGGTGGTGAGAGAGAGAGAGAGAGAGAGAGAGAGAGAGAGAGAGAGAGAGAGTGAGTGAATGTATGTTAGTCATTATGTTCGTTCTATAAAACCTCTTCTTAATTGTATGCTTGTTTGCTTATCATCATCATCATCATCAATTCTTCTTCTTTATCATCTTCTGCATCTTCTTCTTCTATTTTGTTTTTCTTATTGAAATTTCTTCTTGAAACTGCACCACCACCACCACCACCACCACCACCACCACCACCACCACCACCTACACTCTGATCCCATAAAGCCACAACAAAACTCTGCGGCTTCTCCTGCATCTCTCCTGAGGCTGTTTTTCTTCTGCACTCTCTCCTCTCTTCACCTTGTTTACTCTATCCCCTCTTTTCCTACTCTTCACTCACTCTTTACCCCTTCCGTTCCCTTCCCTCTTCCTCCTCCTCTGCCTCCTCTTCCTCCTCCTCGACACGTGACCTCTCGCCTCAATAGAGTAATAGATCTTGTGACCCCTTAATTCTGTGACCTTGAATCGTGCACTCACCTGTGTTTACCTTGCGTCTCATTAACGTTATTGTGTGCATTTTGTTGAGCTTGGCTTGTTTAATTAAGTTTTTTTATTCCTATTAGTTTGTGTTGTGGTTGTTTTTTTGTGGGGTTTTGCTTCTTTTATTTCATTTATTTATTGTCATTTTTGTTTTTTGTGTTATTTTATTTGCGTTTTTCTTTCACATGTTGAATTTCAGTATTTTTCCGGTTTTTTTCATTTATTTGCGTTCTTTTTGTTTGTTGTGTCTATATTACAGATTCTCTTGTTTTTGCTGTTATTTATTACGCTCTCTCTCTCTCTCTCTCTCTCTCTCTCTCTCTCTCTCTCTCTCTCTCTCTCTCTCTCTCTCTCTCTCTCTCTCTCTCTCTCTCTCTCTCTCTCTCTCTCTCCCCTACCCCTTTTATTACTGCTCTCTCTAATCAACATTGATTTCAGCTCGGTGACACTTCCTATGTTCCCTGTGACTCGAGAGCTCTTTTTTTTTCTCTTTTATCTTTTTTTTTCCCTTTTATTCTCCTTTTTTTTTGGTTTACACGAGGAAAGGCCACGTGATCACTTCTCTTGTGTAAATAGTGTAGTGACGCCAAGTCTCGACCACCCAGTCCTCTATCAGTAATTAACTCTCTCTCTCTCTCTCTCTCTCTCTCTCTCTCTCTCTCTCTCTCTCTCTCTCTCTCTCTCTCTCTCTCTCTCTCTCTCTCTCTCTCTCTCTCTCTGATTTAGGGATAAGTTAGGGGAAAAACTCATCTTACTCATAAATACCCCTTCATATAGCCTTCCTTCCCTTCATTCCTCACTCTATAACCCTTTACTTTCCATCTTCTTAGCATCTGTCAATCTTGTCTCTTATTTTCTTATTTCTTAAAACTCATTCTTATTTTTCTTTTTTTTTTTTTACAATTTAATTATATTTTTTGTACTCATCCCTTTTCCTGTTTCTTATCTCCTTTCTCTCTTTTTTCTCTCTCCCTTTGCACTAAACATATTACTTTCTGAGTGATTTTTTTTTCACCTTCATTTTTATGTCCTCTTTTTCCTCTTCCTCATTCATCTCTCACCCCTTCCTCCTTTTATTCATCTTAGGTTTATTCTTAGTGTTCTATTGTACCCTCTTCTAGGCACTCTCGCGTGTATTCCTGTATCAAAAGTTTCATATATTCTCGTTGCGTTGAAAGGACATTGTTGACCCAGAAACACCCACTACATTTACCGTCACGTGTTCGTCACATCTGTACGTGAAAACAATGTATGTTTCCACCACTCCGGGTATCACTATAAGCTCACACGTGTTTCCTTCATAAATGTGACGTAGTATATCACATTGTGTTGAGGATTGAAAGGGAAACAAGACTTTTATATATAAGGATTTTTTCTTTTTCTGTAGAGGTCTTTCCTAAGTTTTCATTTAACTTTCTACAACAACTTTTTTTTTTATGACGTGCACTTCACAGACTTCCCTTCGTTTTCTTTCAATAGAGGACATGTTTAACTTAAGATGAAAGTTTTTTTTTTTTTTAAAGTTAAACTAAAATGGTGAGACATGCGCACAAGAACACACAGAAAAAGAAAGAAATAAAACATATACACAAACAAACACACAAATACACACAAGCACACACACACAAACACAAACACACCATCCACCCAACCGATCGACAGAGAAAAACAGCAAACCAGAAATGTGGTCACGTGTGTTTGTGTGGGAAAACAGTGTTGTCTCGCAGCCACGTGATCCTTGCCAGTGACCTGAGGAGAGGAAAACAAGGAGGAGGCTGCGGCAGGGGGAAAGGAAAGGCTTATGAAGGGAGTTGGGGCTTGTTAGGCAGGGAAACCACACTCCTGAAAAGTAATTAAGAACGAATTACGTAGACGATAAAGTTTTTTTTGTATGTTATTCATCAATTGTTTTTGTTTTTTTTATTTATTATTTATTCTATTTTTTTTTCTGTAAATTCAGTAGTAGTAGTTGTTGTAGTTGTAGTTGTTGTTGTAGTAGTAATAGTAGTAGTAGTAGTAGTAGTAGTAGTAGTAGGAGTAGGAGTAGTAGTAGTAGTGGTAGCGGTAGTCAATTTATTCATATATTAACTATTTTATTCATTCATTAACTCCAGTCAGTCACCGTAATGTCAAGTCACATCCAAATTAACACTCAAAGTCAAAAATAAAGAGATGAGAAATAAATACAATTCTGCAGCATAAGGAGGAAGCAGGAACAACAAAGAGAGACGTAGGAAGGGAAGAGGGAGGGGGAGGGTAAAGGAAAGAGGGAAGGATAAGAGATCCGTAGTTGATATATAGGAAGGAGAAAGGGAAAGAGGAAGAAAACTTAAGAAAAGAAATTAAGGTATTGACTTTCTAAGGGAAAAAGATAGGGTTGACTGATGCTGAGGAGGTGAAGGGAGGTGTGGTGTTGGTAGGAGGTGATTGGGGAGACAGTGATGGAGAGAGGAGTGGTGGATGTTGAATGGTGAATGGAGGGAAGAGAAGGAAAGAAAGAAGAAATTAATGTTTTCAGCTGTGTTAACGTTCATTGTTTGCTTCACTTGCTTGCTTTCTTATTGCAGTGGAGTGTGTTGCTCCTCGTCGCGCACTCCTACTCACTCCTACTCCCTCCTTGGCTTCACACACTGTTGACACTGCTCATGTTCACCCATACTGGCGTGTGTGTGGTGGGTGTGGTGGTGGTCACGTGCAGAAGGAAGGATGTGGGTTTGGTTCTTTAGTAGTATAGACTATTTTTTGATCGTGTGAATTGCTGTCGTTACAAGTTGAGTAAATTTGTTATTTTCAACAGGATGTAAGTTATTTTTATTGTTGTATTTATTGTTTCACATTGATGGGAAGGATTCTCAATAACAACAGTGGGGGAAATAAAACTTACCTGATCCTGTAAAAACTGTGTTCCTATATATATGTTTACTTAAGTACTATGGCATTTTTTTTACACATACTTTTAAAACTACCTTTTAATTGCCATGATTCCTGATCAGAATAGTATGATTGAACATTAAGAAATACGTATTTTAGTTAAGAAAAAAAGAAAGAATAGCAGGGAAGCCTTTCATCATGTGATATGATTCGCGTTTCTTTCAAAATTGCGTTTCTCTAGTAAGCGATGTCTATTACCTCAAATATGAATATAAAAAAAGGGACAACGTGACTACTCCTCCTCTAGCAGATTAAGATAATACTGACCATTAAGGTACTAGATTTACGTAACAACTCGTTAATTCCTCTTATGCGAGAACCAACACACACTTGCGCGGTAACTAAGGATTATGAGGCCAGACTTTCAGGTGACGTCACACTCAACACTTGACTAAACTGGCGTGTGTCAGCACCTGCATGTGTGGAGAGTGTCTGGCAAGTGTGGTGGTGGAGGAACACGAGACCACAGACACGAAACCAACTCCAGACCAACACCAGACAGACACGAGACTAACATCAGACTCACACGAAATATCACTACACCATCACTTGACCCTCACTGTCCCATACACACCCTTCCCCCCTACCCATCACTCCCTCGTTCCCGTAACAATCCATTACAGTAATGACTTCTGTGGTGGAGTGTTTTGTTCCCTCTTTTCCCCTCTTTTGTATTATTGCTCATGTTTCTCTAATTGTTGCTGTTGCTCCTACTACCGTTGATCATGATGATCATGATTATTATTATTATTATTATTATTACTATCATCATTATATCATCATCATAAGTAGTAGTAGTAGTAGTAGTAGTAGTAGTAGGAGTATGACCACCACCCAAGTCCTGTCCTCAACAATCACTAATCACCCTCAAGGCCTGGAAGAGGGGTGGGGGGGGGAGGGTCGTGACTCACCCTCACCCCTCCACACCCTGGCCTCACCCGTCTCTCTGCACACTAATGGAGGCAGACCAGAGGAAGCACACGTAAACATTCTTAATTTACACCCACTTTCTCCACCTCACACCAGCCTTCGCTTCTCCTTGCCTTCAAAACACTTGAGTCACCCATCACCTCACCTCCAACTCACCATTAGAAAACGGAGATGAAAACTTTCCTAATCAACTATATTATTTTGTTTTCCATCATGAATATATATCGAATACGTTTATGCCACTTGAGTTGTATTATTGATTTTATTACAAAAAGTCAAATGTACTTCCGTTTCTCTTTGTTCATCTATCTATCTAGCTATCCATTTATATCTATTTTGCATTCTCTTTCTCTTTCTCTCTTTCTCTCCTTACAATTCAATGGTAAAAGTCTGAGAGTAAGGCAAATGGCGGGATCAAAGGATTTTTGTTTCATTTGATGTTCGTGGTAGTCAGTGACGCGAGGCTCCTAGTGGTCGGTCACGTGGTGTTGAAGAGGAGGGGGAGGTGGTACTAGTTGCTGTCGGCTGACCATCAAGTATTAATTATCTTGGTTGACGTGTGTGAATCTCTACCACGTGGAGAGAAAAGGTGAAAATAGCAGGTGTGGTGAATATTTTTAAGTGGTAATGAACTTCTTTTTTTCTTCTTTTTTTTTATCTTATTATGATCCATGGCGACAATTTCACCGTTCCAGGAAATCAAAAAAAGGAAAACAGGAAGAAACAGGATGAAGGAGGAGGAGGGATTAAGGAGGTAGAAGGAGGTGGAGGTGGAAGGCAACACAAAGTCAGTACAATGGTGAAAATAAAGGGTCACTGGACAGGGAGTTAGAGAGAGAGAGAGAGAGAGAGAGGTAATTACACACAGGTATGGAGCATAAAATTGTGTTGCGGCTCATGCACTGCTAGAGAGAGAGAGAGAGAGAGAGAGAGAGAGAGAGAGAGAGAGAGAGAGAGAGAGAGAGAGAGAGAGAAAGAGAGAGTATCAATGAAAGAGGAGAAGACTAACATTATTTCAAGGTTTTTTCCATCATTAGTACCAAGTTAATTTTCTATATATTTTTATCTATTAATTTGGTCGCATTAATATAAGATTTAGTAGTTTATTTCCACTCATCAAATTTCTCTTATCTTATTTATCTATATATTTATCTATCTATCTATTTAACTATCTAGCTCCATCTATCTATCTATATATCTAAAAATACATGTTAGTTTTACCTCTTGTGATGTAGACCATTTTTTGTATATTTTCTTCTAACAAGTGCATTCTCCTCCCAACACATTCTCTCTTCAACAAACACATTCAGACGAGAAGACATTATGACTTCCAACACCACCTTCCTTTATGTCTAATCTAGAAGGTGAAAAAGAAATATTATATTATGCGTGGGAAGGTTCCTGTTTAAGGTGTATCTGGTTAGCCGGGACTCGAACTGTGGTCCCTTGGGTTGTGAGGCAAGAACACAAACCATCAAGCTGTATTGACTTACTTTTATGTTTTTTATTATCTATGTTTCAGTTATTTATTTGTGTGTTCATTTGATAACTTATCTTTTAATTTGTGTGAGTGTTCGTGTGTGTGTGTGTGTGTGTGTGTGTGTGTGTGTGTGTGCACCTATCCGCATGTGCTGTGCATGTGACTATTTTTTTCCTAGTGTTGTTGACTTACTGTATCTTCCGTGTTCGTGTGTGTGTGTGTGTGTGTGTGTGTGTGTGTGTGTGTGTGTCACCGTGCGTGCGTGTGTGCGTGTGTGTAATCTGTGGTGCTTATTTCAACAACTTCGAAGTGAGGACATTTGACACTTTGTCGCGATGAACTGGTATAGACAAGCGACAGACGTAAACATATCGAGATGGGCGAGGGAAGATAGGAGGAAGGGAAGCCATTGTGTGGAGTGAACGAATGACGGCTACTAGTGATGACGTTGATGATGAGAAAGAGGAGGAGGAGTAGGAGTAGGAGAAGGAGGAGGAGGAGGAGGTAGAGGAGGAGGAAAACGAAGAAGAAAAAGAAAGACGAGGATGATATTCACAGTACCATCCAAGTAAGATCTGAAGCCAAGTATGAAAGTAAACAGCATATCAAAGGAAGAGTAAAAGAAGTAGTAGAAGGAAAGTTTATCACATCAAAGGTCCGGCACGTGACTGTCTATCTCCCTTCTGTATGTATGTAAGTTTGTATGTCTGTCTATATGTATGTCTGTTGTCTCGCGGGGCCGAAGAATGCAATGAACAGCGTACACAAACTTGCGACACAAAGGAAGGAAGATCGTCACAAGTTTTGCCGCAACAGTACAGAGAAAACTACGTCAGATGGTGTTACGAAGGAAGGACTTGTTGCCTTCTGCACTTCAATCCTTGTTTATAGCCTCCGGTGCAACACATTTTATTTTGTTGCTTGAAAATTGTGTTGTAAGTGGGGGGGTTTTCTTATTTCTCTTCTATATTTTTTTCTCTATCTCTCTCTCTCTCATTTGCGTCATTGGCGTGACTTGCTTTAATGTAAGAAATCAGAGAACCAAATGGCTGAGTCATCTAACCATCTTCAGCTTTTCTTTTTTTTTATGCGAGCGGAGAGGGGAAGGAGGCATGTCGTAGTCTGTGAAACCAATTTGTAAAGAAATATAGATTGCACTGACACCGCTTAAGGAAAAATAGATTGAATAAAAGTTTACGGATTTTGGTGTCAAGGCTTGTGTGCTACTTCCAAACAATTAAGGAAATGGATTGTGATGGAGAAATATTAAAGAAACTCAATTGCAAGGTGGTGTTAATATGTAGTTGTAGTAGTAGTAGTAGTGGTGGTGGTTTTTATAGTAGTCGAAGTCGTAGTTGTAGTTATAATTGTAGTACTATTAAGTAATACTAGTATCTAATACTAGTATGCTAATACTAGTAGTAATACTAGTATCCAGGGTCTGACGACAAGCGGGATCTTTTTAATCTATTTATGTTTGCCCTTGGCTGGTACCCTTTTAATGTGAAGAAGAAGAAGAAATAATAATAATCATAAAAAACTAGCAATACTACTAGTAATAGTAGTAATCCAGATTGGATAAGTCTTTACAACAACTCCTTGACTGTTGGTTGTCTTCGCTGAACTAAACCTGATATGTAACAAAAACACTGGAATGCGAGTGAAAGAAAAAGGACGACTCAAAACACATTGGAAAGTCATGGGACTCGTGAGGCAAATCGCGGAACGACCTGGTTTTCTACACAAATGAAAACAGACACAGAGCCACAAAAGGAATCATTGCCTTTTGACACTACAAAAGGTTAATAGGAAAACTAGGAAAAGTCCAAGCGTTGTCCTTTTTTACATGCGCTGTCGACACTCGCATGTGATTTGTTAGCGTCATGGTATGAGTCACTGGAAGGAGGTGAAAACAGTGTTGGCGGGGAACAAGGGAACAAATCCTTACATGTCTTATTATATTTATGTTGATGAGTACAAGTGTTGCTTCTGAAAATATATAAGAACTCTAGTCATCTTCATCATCATCATCATCATCATTACCATTGCAGCAAATATCACCACTATTCAAAGAGTCCGTGAAGGGTAAAGTCAAGACCTCTCTACAAGCGTTCGTGACTGACTTCGCAGCAGTAATTTGAGCGGGAAATCAGGGGAAGATCTAAACGAGTGCATACTGATGGTGGAAGCTTAGATACAGTTGCAAATAATAAAGACCTGGGGGGGCGCTGGGGGGCTGGAGAGTTGTGGGTGGGGGCGGTGACCTAAGAATGTAACTGGTGTCGGGTGTGTGGCGGCACGGGGATGGATGCAATACATGAAAGGCAACAAGCAGCATGCAAGCTAGAAGAGTGAAGGGCCTCGCGTGTATACTGACGGGGCGCTGACGTAGGTGAGGGCGGCGAGGGGCGGTGGAGTGCAGCGGACCGGTAAGGAGGAGGAGGAGGAGGAGGAGGAAAAGGGGGAGGAGGAAGAGTTGCAGGAGGAAGGGGTTACAAGAGAGAGCAGTGTGGCCAAAGAGATGTTTGCTTAATCCTATCTCGTGATCCTTACAACATCTGACTTCTACTCTCCGTATCCGTCACCATCAACCTTCCGTATCCCCATCGTCATCCTCCTCCTCCTCTTTCTCTTTCTTCTTTCTTTTTTTCTTATACCTACGTTTCCAGTCTTATATCTTTTTGTCATACTTCCTGCCTGCGTCTGACATAACTTGCTCTCCTTTTCTGTTTCTTTTTTCGGCCTTTCGTGAATTTCGTAGTTTTTTCATGTCGTCATCGTTCTTTGTGTTTCTCTCTTCCCTCCTTTCGATTTGTTTTCTTTCTCCTATCATTTATTGTGTGTGTGTGTGTGCGTGCGTGCGTGTGTGCGCGCGTGCGTGACTGAGCCAGTGTGCATGCATACAAAAGTGCCAGTGTGTGGAGATTGTCTTCCCAGTAGATGGTAAGGATCCTTAGCCGTGCAAAGGCAGCCCACAGTCTCGTTTACTATACTGATGAATATAAGTCCAGTCGTAGAAGGAAGGCCGACTACCCAAATTACCAGAAATAAAGGGAATGTTGTTTGGACAAAGAGGTCAGTCGCCAGACACTGACCTGGTAAAGTATATGTACAGTGATTTTTTTTCCCACGATCTTTGTATGCTGCTGAACAAGTCAAGTAAATTGTGTATATATATATATATATATATATATATATATATATATATATATATATATATATATATATATATATGACTATTTGTGAGTTTAGTCTCATCTACCGGAAGAAGATGTTTAACGAAGGAAATGAACGGAACGAAAAGGTACGAAAGGGAAGGAAAGAGGAAAAGTGTTTGTGAAAAATCAACATTTACTTTTAATCATAGTCCCATGAAGCTTGTTTTAGAATTTCTTGATTACTTTGGTGTGGTTACGGAAATGGCAGCTGTGGAAACCTGGGAAAGGTAAACTAAGGTAACACTTGTCCTAGTCGTCATTTGTCCCTTGAAACACTCACGACTCACGACAACACCACTCAAACATAAAGGAACAGAGTGGCGAGGCACATCTGAGTACAAGTACAACTACTTCACGTATAAATATATATATATATATATATATATATATATATATATATATATATATATACATATATATATATATATATATATATATATATATATATATACATATATATATATATATATATATATATATATATATATATATATATATATATTAGTGGACAATAATGTTCTTTAACATCGGGAAACGCCCCTGATTGGTTAAAGTTACCTTGGTGCATGTCCCGCTCGACTGAGTGAGGAAAGTCAGAGATGCAGCAGCAGCAGCCCCGGGGTGTGGAGTTGATCATTTATATCCAAATTAAGACTCAGCTAGATACTCACAACGTCATCATCTTGTTGTGAATGCAAGGCAGTAGCCAACCGGCGTTCAGGTTGCAGAGTCGTGGGGGGTGATGCAGTGTTCTTGGTGCAGGTCTGTTAGTTGTTAGTATTTGCTCTAAGTAACTTTGCTCTTTCACACACACACACACACACACACACACACACACACACACACACACACACACACACACACACACACTTGCATACACACAGTGATTATTAGATAGATAGAGAGATGGAGAGATACTTGTCTACAGTGTCAAAACATCAATGTGGATAAAAAATAATAAAAACCTAGAGGGATATACGTAAATAAAACCAGATAATCCTTTCACAAGCGATCAAAAGAAAATGTCGATTCAAACCAGGAAACTTAACTGGTTTTCTCACCCACACATTCTTACACAAACCCTTTTAGATTGTGCAACTATTTATTCAAACTAATATCCTCCCACGCGGTGAGAAGTGTTAAGCAGTTTGTATACAATTTTCGAAGGTAAAAAGAAGGAGATTTCAATGCGTTTTAGCTATGATCCAAAAAAAAAATATAGATAAATATGAGAGACTAATACTAAATGAATACCTGCTTTGGCTACGTGAGAGAGAGAGAGAGAGAGAGAGAGAGAGAGAGAGAGATAAAAGACGAAGAAGAGAGACAAAGAGATAGGAAGATAACCCCGTGCTGTAATTTATTTTTCTTTGTCTATTGCACAAATACCTCCTCAATTTCTTATTCTTCCTCCTCCTTCTCCTTCTCCTTCTCCTTCTCCTTCTCCTTCTCCTTCTCCTTCTCCTTCTCCTTCTCCTTCTCCTTCTCCTTCTCCTCCTCCTCCTCCTCTCCTCCTCCTCTCCTCTCCTCCTCCTCTCCTCCTCCTCCTCCTCCTCCTCCTCCTCCTCCTCCTCCTCCTCCTCCTCCTCCTCCTCCTGCGCGTCGCCCCTGAAGTGACAGCCGGTGAACACAAGCGGTACATTCCCGTATCCGGCTTGGCGACGGGACTCAAGCAGCCGAGAGCCATTGGGCGAACACACACACACACACACACACACACACACACACAGGGGTGAAAACACGTACATAGCAGACAGACGGATACATACACAGACGACAGATTAAATAGAGGAAGTTGTAAAGATATATACAAGAGTATGAAATCAAAGAGAGACCGAGAGAGAGAGAGAGAGAGAGAGAGAGAGAGAGAGAGAGAGAGAGAGAAAGAGAGAAAGAATGGAAAAAAAAGACGAGCAAGAAGGTAACACAAAAACAAAAGAGTAATCAAGCACAATGATGCGAAACTTGAAGGTAAAGGACAAACGAACACACACACACACACACACACACACACACACACACACACACACACACACACACACACACAGACAGGAGGAGGGAGTAAACCTTCAGTGTATGACGTAGATTGAGGGAACAAAAACCAGGTGAAAGGTGTCCATTTGAATATTCAGGTTCAGTGGGCGGCTGGTGGCTGTTGGCTGTTGTTGTGGTTGTTGTTGTTGTTGTTATAATTGTTGTTGTTGCTGTTGTTGATGTTGTTAATATACGCATAAACAAACACTCAGCTTACGCCCAGTATCAATATTCGTCTAGACAAGACAGAGGCAGAGTGAAAGGAATTGAAACCAAAGGGTCTCCACCCCGACCAAGATGATGATAATTTTGTAATAATAACAATGATAATGATAGTAATATTAGTAATAAAGAAAATATTAATTATAATAAAAACAATAGTAATGATAATAATAATAATGATAATAACGATAATAACGGAAACCTATTTCAATTTATATGTCTATCTATCTATATTCCCTATTGATATCCCCTTCATAGGGAGTAGCCAAGACGAGGCATGTTGGGTTGAGGGAGACATAATTCTCCCCTTCCCCTTCTTTTTATAAGAGGGAACACGGCGGAGTAGCCTCCCAGACCCTCACTCCGTCCCTTTTGGTCGCCTCTCGTGACCAGCAGGGAATACAATGGTAGTATTTTTGGATCCTTCAAACTTAAATCTCCCTTAAAGTAGGGTAGCCGAGACAAGGCCATTTTTAGTTTGGGGAAATTTTATTTTTTCTCCCGTTGTACGTCATGTCTCATAGTAGTAAAAACAATGCATAGGAGAGGCTCCCCAGCTCCCACATTCTGTTCCCATTTTATAACCTACTTTGCCGCTGATGTCTGATGAGACGTCGTCCATCTACCACAAGAAAAATAATAATGATGATAATAATAATGATATTATAATAATAACTATAATAAAAAACAAGAACAACAATAATCATAGTAATAATAATAATGATAATGATAAAAAAAAACAATAATAATAATAATAATAATAATAATAATCTATCTATATACTTGGCTGTTGGTTCCCTAACGAGAGATAGCCAAGACAAATCTTAGCTTTTTCTTAACAGAGTAAACAGAGGAGGGGCTTCCCAGGCCCCTCGATCTGTCCTTTCTGTTGCTTTTTCCGAACGGCAGGGTAATACAGAGATAATAATAATGATAACAATGATAATAATAATAATAACAATAATAATTGATAATAATAATAATAAGAAGAAGAAGAATGATAATAACAAACAATAGTAATGATAATAACAATAACAATAACAACAATAACAATAGCAACGATAATAATAACAACGATAACAATAACAATAGCAACGATAACGATACTGATAATGTGAAGAAGTAAAAGGGAAAAAGAAGAAAAAAGAAAACAGAAAAAGTTTGCGTATCGAATGTGTGTGTGTGTGTGGTGTGTGTGTGTGTGTGTGTGTGTGTGTGTGTGTGTGTATGTGTATATGTGTGTATGTGTGTTTATGTCTGTGTGCGTTGCAGAAGCCATATCTCCCTAACCTTGGACACGCCCCATCCTCTGCTTCACCGTTGCTGCAAGATCACCTTCTTCCCTCACGAGTCTTGCAACACCACCACCACCACCACCCATGTTGGAATCCTGCTTAAGAGTATAATTCCCGCCCTCCAACCCCTTAAATTATATTGTATCCTGTATGGCATTATTATTATTATTATTATTATTATTATTATTATTATTATTATTATTATCATTATTATCATTATTATTATTTTATCATTTACTACTTATTATTACCATCGCCTCTCACAATCTTTCCATCTCACTTCTTCTTAATGATTGAATGTCACATACGTTTATTTTCACTCACATTCCATTATTACGAACGAGCATTTCCATATTGCTTCGTTCAGGGGTGATATATAGTTTTTGAAGTTATTAATTTTCTTGCAAGACTGGTTTAAACTCTGTATTTTCATAACATCATCTCCATTACATTATCCTCCTTACGTATTACAATAAATATTTGGTTTTCTTATTTTTCTTATTACGAAGGTGGAATGCATATTTTTTTCTTTTATTTTTTTTGTTATAGGAATAGACATTTTTTTTTTCTTTCGTCATCTGGATAG
The DNA here is from genome assembly GCA_029783475.1 of Metacarcinus magister. NCBI lineage: Eukaryota > Metazoa > Arthropoda > Malacostraca > Decapoda > Cancridae > Metacarcinus > Metacarcinus magister. The sequence goes on from JAPQNM010000042.1 coordinate 4,747,704, forward strand.
TTATATAAAGAAAAAAATGTCTATAATTGATTCATGTTTCACTACTTCATCCAGGTGTGTTTGATCTGTCTATCATTTCCCTTACCTGTTTCTCACACCAATCAATGCCCTCGTGTCCTTTTAAACTTAGACGTGTATTACATTCTTGCAATTCTATTTGTAATTATTTTTCTCCATCCTACTATTTTTACCTCACCTGTGACGATTTAATTAGCACGTTGCCAGGTAAGATCAGAACTTTTTGTGGATTTCTTCTTTTTATCTTTTTTTGTTTATCTGCCTCTCTATTTCATTTGTTTTCAGTTAGTTTCATTTGTTCTTGTGTTAGTATTGTCAGTGTATTAATGTTGCGTCTGTATATATATTTTTTGGTTATGTGGCATTTTGACGAGTAGGAAAAGTGTTACGCATTCCAGCATCTCTCTTTTTTTTTCTTGTTTTCGTTGGTGATGATGAAAAAAAAATATTAACTGAAGAACGAAGATTGATTTAAAGTCTCATCAACTCTCCTCCTGTAATTGAAATCATATGTATGTGATGCAGAACGTAATGGATGAGGAAATGAAATAGTAAAATAGAGTAAATGAATTCTAGATCAATAACTAGAACACCAAAATACAAGTCCTCTCACCAACACGTTGCGGTCTCACCTGTGACACAAATAATTATTACCTGTTCCACGTTAATTAGGTTCCGCATGACGCTTCTCCCGACCCTGTTATCTCTCTCTCTCTCTCTCTCTCTCTCTCTCTCTCTCTCTCTCTCTCTCTCTCTCTCTCTCTCTCTCTCTCTCTCTCTCTCTCTCTCTCTCTCTCTCGCTCTCTTTTCTCTCCTCTTCCCGTCCCTTTTCATTACCTATTTCCATTGAGTGACGGAGCAGAAACACAAAGGAGAATCTAAAATAAATCATATCATTAAAAACTCCACGTGACTCCCTGGAAGAAAGGAGAAAAAATATAAACTCACGTGGACGTCTGTGCAGATGGTTGGAAAAATATTTAATCATAGAAGTGAAATATGATCGTCAATTTTGCCGCCGGAATGAGATCACAGAATATAAGATTACATATTTACCTAAGTTACTGATACGAATGGAAAGCTAAATGAATGGAGT
>JAPQNM010000042.1:4753817-4796317 GCA_029783475.1 Metacarcinus magister
CGCTCACGACTATTTTTGTTTGGTTAGTTTGCAACACTGAACACAATCGAGGAGGTGCATTGCCCAAGACCTGCCTCAGAAGGTCATTGTAGATAGCGGATGCAGGCAGCCTTGTGCCCTCGTGACAGCCTTGGGGGCGTGGCCTTGTTAGGGGGGTAAGGGTAGTGCGTCACGGCTACGAGGGAAGAGGAGGGGCAGGTACACACACACACACACACACACACACACACACACACACACACACACACACACACACACACACACACACACACACACACACCCGTTGCCACGGTGAAGAACACCTGGTATACATACATGTACGGAATATATACACACACATGTACGTACAACAATTATTTGCCAAGATGATATAGATAACTATAATTCCTTTTTGTATTTCAAGGACACTAGAAAGATGAAAAGATGGACAACAAAGGATAATTGAATAACAAACACTGCTTTCAACATCTTCCATTACCTTCAATTATCCTTCTCTCACCTGTGTTACAAAAGTTTTTTTCTTATAATACCTGCACATACACACCTGGTGTTGTCATGGAGGCAAAAGACGAGATGAAACAGGAAGAGGAGAGGGAGATAGAGGAGGAGGAGGAGGAGGAATAGGGGGAGTTAAGGGAAGAGGAGGAGGAAGAAGAAGAATGATGGAACATAAATGGGAGAGGATGATCAATAAGGAGAGGAAAAGTGTGCCATTTTTTCTTCTTTCAACTTAACACCTGAGCAGGTAAGACCAATCAGAGGTGTGCCAGGTGATATCACGCGCACTCTTCACGTGACTTGGAACTCCCACTTCACCTTCCTCTCTCTCTCACCTCTCCTTTCATTATCATTCTCTTCACCTGCCTCTCTTTTCGCCGCCTTCTTTCTTCTGTGTGTTGCTCTCCCTATCACCAGAACAGAGGAGTGTAATGATTCAACACTTATGAGATTACAGGCGAAACAGAAACATTTTTACTATCCCACGTGTATTAATTTTATGTAGTTTGCTGTTGTATTGATTGTAAGAAATATATTATCTCTCTCCTCTATGGCAGGTGCCTTGATACAGATTCAGGTAGAGAGTTCAAGAGTGTATCATCTCCCTAACACTCTTTGACCTAGAAATGTATACATCTCAACAGTAATAAAACAATCATAGCATAAGGCTTAGGAATATGCAGGTCAGCGTGAGTGTGCAAAACCTTAGCGTGACGTGATGGTAATGATGATGATGATGATGATGATGAAGGTGCCTCTTTGTGTTGCGTCCTTAGAACCCACTGATTGCGAACACCTCATGCGATCACTTTTATGGTGGATGATGAGGGTGATGATAGTGATGATGGTGATCGTGGTGGTGGTGGTGGTGGTCACACTCCGTTATCCAGAGCAAACAGTGCATGATATCCTCTTTCTCTTTTTTTCTCTATTTTTCTTTTTCTTTCTTTTTTGTTGTGGATTTTTTTTCCTTTCGCCACCGTGTCATGTGTAAAATGGAACACTTGGATATTTGTATTATCTGGATGTTGTTGTTTTTATTTCGGGATATTTTCAGTCTTGGGTTAGTGGGTGTGGCTGTGAGAACGGTGAGTGTAAGTGTGTTTAGGTGTTTGTGAGTGTGGGTGGGTAATGATGTTTGTGAGTGTGGGTGGGTAATGATGTTTGTGAGTGTGGGTGTGTATAATTAGTTGTGTGTGTGGGCGGGCTTGCTGTAACGGATGTGGGTGTTAGTTCAAAAAATAATAATGTGGAGTTTGGTGCATGAGTGTGTGTGTGAGGGTGGAAGGGTGTGTGTGTGTGTGTGTGTGTGTTTCGTAATGCATAATGTTTTTGTTGTTGTCGTTAATGTTGTTAGGTTAATGTCTTTGTATAATCTTTTTTTGTTTTACTCTTGGACTGAAACTTACTCCTGCGTCTCATCTTGCTCGATGCTCGGTAGCACCTCTAAAGCTGTTTACGTTGCGGGATACAGTTTAACAAAACATCTTAACTTTCTCATTATTCTGTGTGGGGGCGAGGAAGAGCTTACAACACATTCTCTTCTCTCTCTCTCTCTCTCTCTCTCTCTCTCTCTCTCTCTCTCTCTCTCTCTCTCTCTCTCTCTCTCTCTCTCTCTCTCTCTCTCTCTCTCTCTCTCTCTCTCTCTCTCTCTCTTTCTTTCTGTCTTACGCTTGTCAAGTCACGTTTCCTGCCTTTCATCGTCCTATTGTTGTGAATCCGGCAGCCAACCGAGATAATAGTAATAATAATAATAATAATAATAATCCAGTTTGTCACACCATACATGAAGAACACAAACTCTACAGTGCATAAGAATACTATACATATATACATGTAGGGAAGGAGGGAAGGGCTGTGTAGTTCCCTCCATCACAACTATAACACATAACCTAACCTAACCTAATTAACCAAATGGAAAGGAAGAAAAAATATTGATAGTGTTGACTTTTTTCATGATCACGTCTCTAGAGTCTCTTGTTTGGGTTCATACAGTCACCTCTAATAACCAGTTACTAAACAGTTACTACAGAAGGAATGTTGAGTTCAGTCAGTCAGGTGTTGGTTGGTTTCAGTTCAACTTGATGAATTGACTGAGTTGGTTTGATCGTCTAGTTGTGGATAATGTGCTGCCTTGCCTTGGTTGCCTTTCCGTTCATCTGCCCTTTTATTGTTAGTCATGCACATGTCAAAGTGACCAGTACTTGTAAAAATACTTGTTAAAATACTTGTTAAAATATTCTAATGAAATACACAAGACTTGTTTACTCCCCAGACAATGATAATCTTCTCTTCTCTCCATAATCGCACAAAACTTTCCCCGATTCTACTTGTAACTTTTGCAAGTTTACGTTCTTAAGCCGGTCAGTTAGCCGGTCAGTCCAGTAGAACGACTCCTGCCTGCCACCAGGCAAGGCGTGGATTCGAACCCTGCTAAGGCGAGGCCTACGTGAGAGAAGGTCGGGTCAATGGTGGGGGGGGACTGGCTGTGACCTGACTTAAGTCGATCACTCTAGTGGTGTTTTAGACGTGGTGGTGAGAGGTCACGCGTTTCTTTCCAGGAAACAATATTTCAAAGAGGACGAGAGCTGAGACTTATTGACTTGGGCAAACATGCCTCACATGTGTTGTGTTCCAAACTGTAAGGGCAATTATGCACAAGGACCGCAAGTGAGTGCTTTTTCTTTCCCGAAAAGTGAAGACGAGACTGGCAAGTGGTTGGCAAAAGCAGCAGGGTAAGGTCACTAGGGATTGTTCACACTCAAGGAGTGGTTACTGTCCCCTTTGAGCAAGGGGATGTGTGTGTGTGTGTGTGTATGTGTGTGTGTGATGTGTGATGTGTGAGAGGTCAACCTTACCTATAGATCCGTCTGCATGACGAGGAGTGTAATGGCTGATGATCACGAGTCCAGCGCGTGATCACACACACACACACACACACACACACACACACACACACACAGTCATTCGCCCACACCCTCGCCATTCTCCTGAGTCAGGCACCATAACTATCAAGTCTCAATTTTTGTTTATCTCTTTCTCTCTATCCATCTATCTATTTATCCATCTATCTATATGTGTGTATATATATATATATATATATATATATATATATATATATATATATATATACATATATACATACATACATACATACATATATATATATATATATATATATATATATATATATATATATATATATATATATGTATATATCCTTTCAACATTATTTTCCAGTTATTATTCTTATTCAGTTTGTTTTCTAAATAGCAACGTCATCACTGCAAAAGACAACAACAGCAACGGCAGAGTAATAATGTGTGTGTGTGTGTGTGTGTGTGTGTGTGTGTGTGTGTGTGTGTGTGTGCGTGCGTGTGTGCGTGTGCCTGCGTGTGTGCGTGTGCCTGTACGCGTGTGTGTGTGTGTGTATGTGTAGGAGTATACTCGGGTTACTGATAGCTATCATATCTTCTTGATGGAGCTTGACACTGCAATAAAAGTACTGCATTACATTTTTTAATAAAAATAAATAACTTCCATAGCCATTGGCACCGGTGACAGAGTCAGTAGTTAAGATTTTGATCGGCCGGTCATGACCGAACGATACACCATATGTTGAGATTAATTCTACACATCCACGAGGGTCTGCAAGATGGTTAAACGTGTTGTAAGGCTTAGTTATGAACTGCTTTGAGCTTTAACAGTCATTACAAGAATATTCGTTGAAGTTAAGACTATATGTGTTCCTTACCGGTTAACGCGTCGTGTGTAGGAGTATACGCGGGTTACTGATAGCTATCATATCCTCTTGATGGAGCTTGACACTGCAATAAAAGTACTGCATTACATTTTTTAATGAAAATAAATAACTTCCATAGCCATTGGCACCGGTGACAGAGTCAGTAGTTAAGATTTTGATCGGCCGGTCATGACCGAACGATACACCATATGTTGAGATTAATTCTACACATCCACGAGGGTCTGCAAGATGGTTAAACGTGTCGTAAGGCTTAGTTATGAACTGCTTTGAGCTCTAACAGTCATTACAAGAATATTCGTGGAAGTTAAGACTATATGTGTTCCTTACGGGTTAACGCGTCGTGTGTAGGAGTATACGCGGGTTACTGATAGCTATCATATCCTCTTGATGGAGCTTCACACTGCAATAAAAGTACTGCATTACATTTTTTAATGAAAATAAATAACTTCCATAGCCATTGGCACCGGTGACAGAGTCAGTAGTTAAGATTTTGATCGGCCGGTCATGACCGAACAATACACCATATGTTGAGATTAATTCTACACATCCATGAGGTCTGCAAGATGGTTAAACGTGTCGTAAGGCATAGTTATGAACTGCTTTGAGCTTTAACAGTCATTACAAGAATATTCGTGGAAGTTAAGACTATATGTGTTCCTTACGGGTTAACGCGTCGTGTGTAGGAGTATACGCGGGTTACTGATAGCTATGATATTCTCTTGATGGTGCTTGACACTGCAATAAAAGTACTGCATTACATTTTTTAATGAAAATAAATAACTTCCATTGGCACCGGTGACAGCAGAGTCAGTAGTGAAGATTTTGATCGGCCGGTCATGACCGAACGAGTGGTGGAAATTGAATTGTTTTCTGCCTCTATATACCTAATTCTAGTGAGCCTTATCTTGATGCAGCAGCATTTAAGAAGGTCAAAGGAAGGCTATGTACACTACAGGAGTAATCAAACAGACTCTGCCATCCTGAAATAGTGTATAAAAACTGGTTTTCATCATATGTTCTACTTAAACTAGCTGTAACTCCTTTCGTTTTACTCGTATTGAATTTTCAAGCAATGCTTCAGAATCTGCACCGTTTTCCGATCCCTATGGTATGTAACAAGTACTGATAAACACAATATTAAGAAAATATATATTACGTCCTCACGTAAATTACGTAGATTATAAATAATGAAAAAAGAAACTAGACGCAGGATTGGAATGGGATAGGGTTTAAAAAGAGGAGAAAAATATTTATAATTTCACAACATAACTCTTTGTTATATTTGATCGGTATCTATCTCATGAAAAATAGTTATCTATTAAAATAATGATATCATTAAACAAACAATATTAGCTTCTAAGCTAAGATACCAATTGAACAAAGTGCTTTGTTTATTAGTTGGTAATTTCATAAGGAATATCTGATATCTTTTCCATCAACATTGGTAAAGTATTAGATCCACCATACTGATTTTATCATTTCTTTTAACCCAAATAAATTCATTTATAGCAATAAAAGTTTCTGGTGAAATTAACTGAAACTAAACTGAAAGTCTTACATTATTCCCATGTACAACATAGTTTAATAAAAACAAAATCGAAGAGGAAATTTTGCAAAAAATTTCCCGAAGTAGAAAAAATGACAAAAATACACCATATGTTGAGGTCAACTCTACACATCCACGAGGGTCTGTAAGATGATTAAACGTGTCGTAAGGCTTAGTTATGAACTGCTTTGAGCTGTAACAGTCATTACAAGAATATTCGTGGACGTTAAGACTATATGTGTTCCTTACGGGTTAACGCGTCGTGTGTAGGAGTATACGCGGGTTACTGATAGCTATCATATCCTCTTGATGGAGCTTCACACTGCAATAAAAGTACTGCATTACATTTTTTAATGAAAATAAATAGCTTCCATAGCCATTGGCACCGGTGACAGAATCAGTAGTTAAGATTTTGATCGGCCGGTCATGACCGAACGATACACCATATGTTGAGATTAATTCTACACATCCACGAGGGTCTGCAAGATGGTTAAACGTGTTGTAAGGCTTAGTTATGAACTGCTTTGAGCTTTAACAGTCATTACAAGAATATTCGTGGAAGTTAAGACTATATGTGTTCCTTACGGGTTAACGCGTCGTGTGTAGGAGTATACGCGGGTTACTGATAGCTATCATATCCTCTTGATGGAGCTTGACACTGCAAGAAAAGTACTGCATTACATTTTTTAATGAAAATAAATAACTTCCATAGCCATTGGCACCGGTGACAGAGTCAGTAGTTAAGATTTTGATCGGCCAGTCATGACCGAACAATACACCATATGTTGAGATTAATTCTACACATCCATGAGGGTCTGCAAGATGGTTAAACGTGTCGTAAGGCTTAGTTATGAACTGCTTTGAGCTCTAACAGTCATTACAAGAATATTCGTGGAAGTTAAGACTATATGTGTTCCTTACGGGTTAACGCGTCGTGTGTAGGAGTATACGCGGGTTACTGATAGCTATCATATCCTCTTGATGGAGCTTGACACTGCAATAAAAGTACTGCATTACATTTTTTAATGAAAATAAATAACTTCCATAGCCATTGGCACCGGTGACAGAGTCAGTAGTTAAGATTTTGATCGGCGGGTCATGACCGAACGATACACCATATGTTGAGATTAATTCTACACATCCACGAGGGTCTGCAAGATGGTTAAACGTGTTGTAAGGCTTAGTTATGAACTGCTTTGAGCCTTAACAGTCATTACAAGAATAGTCGTGGAAGTTAAGACTATATGTGTTCCTTACGGGTTAACGCGTCGTGTGTAGGAGTATACGCGGGTTACTGATAGCTATCATATCCTCTTGATGGAGCTTGACACTGCAATAAAAGTACTGCATTACATTTTTTAATGAAAATAAATAACTTCCATAGCCATTGGCACCGGTGACAGAGTCAGTAGTTAAGATTTTGATCGGCCGGTCATGACCGAACAATACACCATATGTTGAGATTAATTCTACACATCCATGAGGGTCTGCAAGATGGTTAAACGTGTCGTAAGGCATAGTTATGAACTGCTTTGAGCTCTAACAGTCATTACAAGAATATTCGTGGAAGTTAAGACTATATGTGTTCCTTACGGGTTAACGCGTCGTGTGTAGGAGTATACGCGGGTTACTGATAGCTATCATATCCTCTTGATGGAGCTTGACACTGCAATAAAAGTACTGCATTACATTTTTTAATGAAAATAAATAACTTCCATAGCCATTGGCACCGGTGACAGAGTCAGTAGTTAAGATTTTGATCGGCCGGTCATGACCAAACAATACACCATATGTTGAGATTAATTCTACACATCCATGAGGGTCTGCAAGATGGTTAAACGTGTCGTAAGGCATAGTTATGAACTGCTTTGAGCTCTAACAGTCATTACAAGAATATTCGTGGAAGTTAAGACTATATGTGTTCCTTACGGGTTAACGCGTCGTGTGTAGGAGTATACGCGGGTTACTGATAGCTATCATATCCTCTTGATGGAGCTTGACACTGCAATAAAAGTACTGCTTTACATTTTTTAATGAAAATAAATAGCTTCCATAGCCATTGGCACCGGTGACAGAGTCAGTAGTTAAGATTTTGATCGGCCGGTCATGACCGAACGATACACCATATGTTGAGATTAATTCTACACATCCACGAGGGTCTGCAAGATGGTTAAACGTGTCGTAAGGCTTAGTTATGAACTGCTTTGAGCTTTAACAGTCATTACAAGAATATTCGTGGAAGTTAAGACTATATGTGTTCCTTACGGGTTAACGCGTCGTGTGTAGGAGTATATGCGGGTTACTGATAGCTATGATATTCTCTTGATGGTGCTTGACACTGCAATAAAAGTACTGCATTACATTTTTTAATGAAAATAAATAACTTCCATTGGCACCGGTGACAGCAGAGTCAGTAGTGAAGATTTTGATCGGCCGGTCATGACCGAACGAGTGGTGGAAATTGAATTGTTTTCTGCCTCTATATACCTAATTCTAGTGAGCCTTATCTTGATGCAGCAGCATTTAAGAAGGTCAAAGGAAGGCTATGTACACTACAGGAGTAATCAAACAGACTCTGCCATCCTGAAATAGTGTATAAAAACTGGTTTTCATCATATGTTCTACTTAAACTAGCTGTAACTCCTTTCGTTTTACTCGTATTGAATTTTCAAGCAATGCTTCAGAATCTGCACCGTTTTTCCGATCCCTATGGTATGTAACAAGTACTGATAAACACAATATTAAGAAAATATATATTACGTCCTCACGTAAATTACGTAGATTATAAATAATGAAAAAAGAAACTAGACGCAGGATTGGAATGGGATAGGGTTTAAAAAGAGGAGAAAAATATTTATAATTTCACAACATAACTCTTTGTTATATTTGATCGGTATCTATCTCATGAAAAATAGTTATCTATTAAAATAATGATATCATTAAACAAACAATATTAGCTTCTAAGCTAAGATACCAATTGAACAAAGTGCTTTGTTTATTAGTTGGTAATTTCATAAGGAATATCTGATATCTTTTCCATCAACATTGGTAAAGTATTAGATCCACCATACTGATTTTATCATTTCTTTTAACCCAAATAAATTCATTTATAGCAATAAAAGTTTCTGGTGAAATTAACTGAAACTAAACTGAAAGTCTTACATTATTCCCATGTACAACATAGTTTAATAAAAACAAAATCGAAGAGGAAATTTTGCAAAAAATTTCCCGAAGTAGAAAAAATGACAAAAATACACCATATGTTGAGGTCAACTCTACACATCCACGAGGGTCTGTAAGATGATTAAACGTGTCGTAAGGCTTAGTTATGAACTGCTTTGAGCTGTAACAGTCATTACAAGAATATTCGTGGACGTTAAGACTATATGTGTTCCTTACGGGTTAACGTGTCGTTTGTAGGAGTATAAGGCGGGTTACTGATAGCTATCATATCCTCTTGATGGAGCTTGACACTGCAATAAAAGTACTGCATTACATTTTTTAATAAAAATAAATAACTTCCATAACCATTGGCACCGGTGACAGAGTCAGTAGTTAAGATTTTGATCGGCCGGTCATGACCGAACGATACACCATATGTTGAGATTAATTTTACACATCCACGAGGGTCTGCAAGATGGTTAAACGTGTCGTAAAGCTTAGTTATGAACTGCTTTGAGCTTTAACAGTCATTACAAGAATATTCGTGGAAGTTAAGACTATATGTGTTCCTTACGGGTTAACGCGTCGTGTGTAGGAGTATACGCGGGTTACTGATAGCTATCATATCCTCTTGATGGAGCTTGACACTGCAATAAAAGTACTGCATTACATTTTTTAATAAAAATAAATAACTTCCATAACCATTGGCACCGGTGACAGAGTCAGTAGTTAAGATTTTGATCGGCCGGTCATGACCGAACGATACACCATATGTTGAGATTAATTTTACACATCCACGAGGGTCTGCAAGATGGTTAAACGTGTCGTAAGGCTTAGTTATGAACTGCTTTGAGCTTTAACAGTCATTACAAGAATATTCGTGGAAGTTAAGACTATATGTGTTCCTTACGGGTTAACGCGTCGTGTGTAGGAGTATACACGGGTTACTGATAGCTATCATATCCTCTTGATGGAGCTTGACACTGCAAGAAAAGTACTGCATTACATTTTTTAATGAAAATAAATAACTTCCATAGCCATTGGCACCGGTGACAGAGTCAGTAGTTAAGATTTTGATCGGCCAGTCATGACCGAACAATACACCATATGTTGAGATTAATTCTACACATCCATGAGGGTCTGCAAGATGGTTAAACGTGTCGTAAGGCTTAGTTATGAACTGCTTTGAGCTCTAACAGTCATTACAAGAATATTCGTGGAAGTTAAGACTATATGTGTTCTTTACGGGTTAACGCGTCGTGTGTAGGAGTATACGCGGGTTACTAATAGCTATCATATCCTCTTGATGGAGCTTGACACTGCAATAAAAGTACTGCATTACATTTTTTAATGAAAATAAATAACTTCCATAGCCATTGGCACCGGTGACAGAGTCAGTAGTTAAGATTTTGATCGGCCGGTCATGACCAAACAATACACCATATGTTGAGATTAATTCTACACATCCATGAGGGTCTGCAAGATGGTTAAACGTGTCGTAAGGCTTAGTTATGAACTGCTTTGAGCTCTAACAGTCATTACAAGAATATTCGTGGAAGTTAAGACTATATGTGTTCCTTACGGGTTAACGCGTCGTGTGTAGGAGTATACGCGGGTTACTGATAGCTATCATATCCTCTTGATGGAGCTTGACACTGCAATAAAAGTACTGCTTTACATTTTTTAATGAAAATAAATAGCTTCCATTGGCACCGGTGACAGCAGAGTCAGTAGTGAAGATTTTGATCGGCCGGTCATGACCGAACGAGTGGTGGAAATTGAATTGTTTTCTGCCTCTATATACCTAATTCTAGTGAGCCTTATCTTGATGCAGCAGCATTTAAGAAGGTCAAAGGAAGGCTATGTACACTACAGGAGTAATCAAACAGACTCTGCCATCCTGAAATAGTGTATAAAAACTGGTTTTCATCATATGTTCTACTTAAACTAGCTGTAACTCCTTTCGTTTTACTCGTATTGAATTTTCAAGCAATGCTTCAGAACCTGCACCGTTTTCCGATCCCTATGGTATGTAACAAGTACTGATAAACACAATATTAAGAAAATATATATTACGTCCTCACGTAAATTACGTAGATTATAAATAATGAAAAAAGAAACTAGACGCAGGATTGGAATGGGATAGAGTTTAAAAAGAGGAGAAAAATATTTATAATTTCACAACATAACTCTTTGTTATATTTGATCGGTATCTATCTCATGAAAAATAGTTATCTATTAAAATAATGATATCATTAAACAAACAATATTAGCTTCTAAGCTAAGATACCAATTGAACAAAGTGCTTTGTTTATTAGTTGGTAATTTCATAAGGAATATCTGATATCTTTTCCATCAACATTGGTAAAGTATTAGATCCACCATACTGATTTTATCATTTCTTTTAACCCAAATAAATTCATTTATAGCAATAAAAGTTTCTGGTGAAATTAACTGAAACTAAACTGAAAGTCTTACATTATTCCCATGTACAACATAGTTTAATAAAAACAAAATCGAAGAGGAAATTTTGCAAAAAATTTCCCGAAGTAGAAAAAATGACAAAAATACACCATATGTTGAGGTCAACTCTACACATCCACGAGGGTCTGTAAGATGGTTAAACGTGTCGTAAGGCTTAGTTATGAACTGCTTTGAGCTGTAACAGTCATTACAAGAATATTCGTGGACGTTAAGACTATATGTGTTCCTTACGGGTTAACGCGTCGTGTGTAGGAGTATACGCGGGTTACTGATAGCTATCATATCCTCTTGATGGAGCTTGACACTGCAATAAAAGTACTGCATTACATTTTTTAATAAAAATAAATAACTTCCATAACCATTGGCACCGGTGACAGAGTCAGTAGTTAAGATTTTGATCGGCCGGTCATGACCGAACGATACACCATATGTTGAGATTAATTCTACACATCCACGAGGGTCTGCAAGATGGTTAAACGTGTCGTAAGGCTTAGTTATGAACTGCTTTGAGCTTTAACAGTCATTACAAGAATATTCGTGGAAGTTAAGACTATATGTGTTCCTTACGGGTTAACGCGTCGTGTGTAGGAGTATATGCGGGTTACTAATAGCTATCATATCCTCTTGATGGAGCTTGACACTGCAATAAAAGTACTGCATTACATTTTTTAATGAAAATAAATAACTTCCATAGCCATTGGCACCGGTGACAGAGTCAGTAGTTAAGATTTTGATCGGCCGGTCATGACCGAATGATACACCATATGTTGAGATCAATTTTACACATCCACGAGTGTCTGTAAGATGGTTAAACGTGTCGTAAGGCTTAGTTATGAACTGCTTTGAGCTGTAACAGTCATTTCAAGAATATTCGTTGACGTTAAGAGTATATGTGTTCCTTACGGGATAACGTTTCGTGTCACACACACACACACACACACACACACACACTCACACTCACACTCACACACACACACACACACACACACACACACACACACACACACACATACACACACACACATTTGACGTCAATGAACACACCGCAAGCATGTTTCCTCTGCATGAAATCCTGTTTTTTTCCCCCACCAGGAGGGACCTAACGTATAAGGGAGAACCAGTTTTTTTTTCCTCTCCCTCCCTCTCTTCCCAACTTCCTCCTCCACCCTTTTTTTTTCTCCCATCCTTCCTCCATTCATGTTCTCGTTCCCTGTGTGACCTAACTGTGACGTCATTATGTGACCTTCATAGGACCGCCTCCTTCCCTCCTTCACTCCCTCCCTCCCTCCCTTCCATCCCTTCCTTCCCTCCCTCTCTCCCTCCCTACCATCCTCATTCCCTCCCTCCCTTTATCCTTCCCTCCCTTCCCTCATTGCCTCCCTCCCTCTATCTTACTCTCATGCTCTATCTTTTCCCTACCTTGTGACTTCTTGCTTCATGATCTGTTCTCCCTATTTTAGTCCTTCCTCGTCTCATACTCTCTCTCTCTCTCTCTCTCTCTCTCTCTCTCTCTCTCTCTCTCTCTCTCTCTCTCTCTCTCTCTCTCTCTCTCTCTCTCTCTCTCTCTCTCTCTCTCTCTCTCTCTCTCTCTCTCTCTCTCTCTCGCTCCCTATAAATATACGGCTAACAAAGAGCTTCCAAGAGTGCCAAAAGAGATATAGGAGTGCCAGGGGTTCCAGAGGGAGTAGTGTTTGCCAGGAGACTAAATGGAGAGCCAGGGCCAAGGAGGAAAGGGCGGGAGGCGGGGCAGGGACAGGGGAAGGAAGCTGGAAGGGTGGAGGTGGGTGCAAGGGCAGGGACAGGAGGAGGCAAAGAGGGGAAGGGGGAGTGCTACTAGAAGACTTGGTTACAAAATGACCTATTTGTTTCGTGTTTAAGTTCTTGACGTGAGAGAGGAAAGAGGATTTGGTATTCAGCCAGAGGAGGAGGAGGAGGAGGAGGGGGGGGAAGAGGAAGGAAGGAAGGAAGGAAAGGAGGAAGGGAAGGGAAGCTAATACATATGAAGGAGAGTAGAGAAAGTGGGTCGAAGAGTTGAGGAAATTTTAAGATGAAATATGAAAATTTGGAATAATGCAGAAGGTAGGAAAGAGATTTATATTAAAGAGTATAAATTTATTCCTCTTCCTCCTCCTCTTCTTCTTCCTCCTCCTCCTCCTTCCTTCTCCTCTTCCTCCTCCTCCTCCGTTTTCCTTGATTTTAACATATTCGTTCTATTAGGATTTAATGTCAATCTATTTCCTGGGCTTCCTCCTTTCATTGTCTCTTTTCCACCTACACTTCCACTCCCAATCTTTACCTTTCCATCCCTTGCTCTTTCCTTTTATCTAAATTATCCTATTAATAACTCCTTTGCGTGGGTGAAGGGACTGTGACGTCATCCACACCCCCCCCTCTCTCTCTCTCTCTCTCTCTCTCTCTCTCTCTCTCTCTCTCTCTCTCTCTCTCTCTCTCTCTGGTAAAGATATAAATGGATTGGACTAACATAATCCACCGCCGAAGACCACGCAGTCAATTTCTAATCCTCGCGCTGCTTTGAACTGCCTCGCCAAGATGAAGGAGCCGCGTGTCGTGTCATCTCGGGCGAGGCTTTGAGGCAGGAAGGCAGACGAGGGTAAAGGATGATAGCGAGGAGGGAAGAACAGAACGACTAGCATGCGGTCAGACTTTCCTTATGTTATTTAGTTGAGAGATAGACAGGTAAAGACAGAGACAGATAGATAGATAGACAAACGGATAGATTCAAAGTTTTTTTTTTAATGGTTATTATGAGTGAAATTCAGCATCTCATTAGTTTGATTACTGCTTCTCTGCTTTGTTTGAGATTGTTATTGAGTGTTTGTCTCGTGTGGTGAGGTCATGGCGCCCTTGGATGGATTCACTCACTAAGTTTCATATTTTTTCAGCTTTCTGAAGGTTTTTACTTAAGCTTCTCTCCGCCACACTAGATTTTTTTTGCATTCTCACTCTATCTAAGTTCCTTTATCTATTGTTGGTGATCCATGGTATTGCCAAAATAAATCCTCAAATGCGATGTATTAACAATAAATTCATCTTTAATATATCTTTTTTTTTTTTCATTTATCAGTATTTTGTTAACTCATTGTCACGTTTTCTCATCTTAAGGAAGCGAATTGATATTATATTTTTTTTCATTCTAGGATACAAAACCCAAGGCTTCCCCCAAAGCGGCTTACGTTTTAAACTGATAATCTCAACTTACTGACCTTGCAATTGTAGCATTGTCGGTGGATTTGCCTTGAAGTGTTATCATGTCTCTGAAGAAAGTCACACACACACACACACACACACATACACACACACACACACACACACACACACACACACACACACACACACACACACACACACACACACACACACACACACACACATACACACACACATACACACACACACACACACACACACACACACACACACACACACACACACACACACACACACACACACACACACACACACAGCGGCGGAATAAAGAGTGTCTGTCCCTTGAGGCACGCACGCAGGGCTCGGGTCCAGCGTGAGGCAGTTCATTGGTACCAACATTTTCTTTCTCCTGCCGATGAATTGCTCGCTGACGAACCATTTACGCATCGTACGTGCCATTCATTGAATCCGTCTACTTTCGGCGTCAATTAATCATGTGTAACCGAATTACATGACTTAGGAGGGAGATCAGATCAACCTCCTTACCCTTGCATCAAACGTTCCCGCCGCTTAAGTAAAGGCAACGACTGCAAGGCTTGGTGTCATTACAGTCTTTCTCGCTTCCTGTGTACTATGAAGTGTGAGTGTGTGTGTCTCTTCTTGCCTTTGTCTACTTTTCATTACCACGTTTTTTGACCCGAGACTTGAACTCTCGAGGGTTCAAGTTAGCTCTAGGAGTCAGGGTATTAGTAACGGCGAACGTCAAAGAAGATAATTTGAAAGAAAAAAAAAATGACGACGACGACGAAGCAGAAGGCAAACAAGAACAATAATTAGAGCAAAAACAAGAAAAAAGAGGAACAAGGATAAAAACAATAACAAGAGCTTTTTCTAATAGGGAGTCTCCAATAAGGGGCTGACTTACTTCTTAATGACGGTGTGTGAGTTTGGATGAGTGAGTGATAACAAAACTAATAACAAGACCAATCAGGGATAAACCTATAAGCAGACAACCTTAGAGCTACATTAAGGCTGGGGAAAATCCTGCGTGGAGCCTCTTACGTAAAGCACATCATCCCATTTTCCGATCTCGGCTGACCGTCTAGCATCTCTGACATCACTCTTGCGTATTGACTATCTGGACCGCATTTAATTTGCTTAATGTATGCCTGCAGGATGACAAGGCAAGTTTGGTAATCGCTAGTGCATGACTGAAACTATAATTGGTTACTTATAAGCTATTTCCTGCCCAGTCTTATTATTTTATAAATAAACTAATTCTCTTTGACTGAGCTTGCCGGGGTTACAGTCCTACCCTTTCCTGGTTGTTCTCCTTGACGGGTTAGATTCTCCTAGCTTGGATTCCCATCACACGCTCCTCCCGTGCATCGTGTGGCAAGTGGGATTAGTACCAAGGACAAGGTGAGGTGATAGTAGTTTGTCTTGCTGCAATGATGTATTCCCAGGTGTCGTAGAATCTCCATGGTATTTAATAGTGTGTGTTTGAGGAAATATTTAATGTCAAGGGAACAGCATAAACTTCACAATTTCGTCACTTATCATTGTTTGTTTTTTTTCGTTTAATTATACAAATATACGAGTAAGTATCAATTTTTTGGCCATTTCTAGTTTGTTTGTTTTTTCTTAGTTATGTGAGAGGCTTTTCAATATTATCATCATTATTATTCTTGTTATTATTATCATTATCATTACTATCATCATTATTATTATTATTAGTACTATTATTACTATTATTATTATTATTATTATTATTATCATTATCATTATCATTATTATTATTATTATTATTATTATTATTATTGTTATTATTATTTCAGGGTGCAGCAGCAGTCTTGGACGAGGATGAAGGAGGCGTCAGAAAGAAGCTGTGAGTGTTCCATAGTTACCTGTATAACCTTCCTTTTACCTGCAACACCTTTATTTACCTGCAGCGCCTCCCATACTCTCGTGGCGTTTTCTAATTACTTCATGTTGGTCTTAGCTTTTTTTTTTTTTTTTTTGTTTTTTTTGTTTTTTTTTTTTTTTTGTGTGTGTGTGTGTGTGTGTGTGTGTGTGTGTGTGTGCGTGTGCATGTGTGCGTCTGTGGGTTCGTTATATGCACTCTTTTAATGGTTTTGGCTGTTATGTGGGTTTTTTTAAAGTTTAAGTTCCTCATAAAATGTTAATGTTTAAAGTACAAAAAAATTGGGTGTTGCAACTAATGTGCATAACTAGATGGAAACCAGCTGAGCAATAGAAAATAAAGGGTCGTTATCAATGTAAATACCATGGCTTGGGCACCAATCACTAGTAATGCACACACGGCTCTGTTCTCGTACTTGTGCTTTTCATGATATATTCAAATGACATTGATGTTTCGACTAAACAAATTTATTATTATTCTACTCTCCCCTTCTTCCCTATCTCTTTCCCGTACCTCCTATCACCTCTCATAACCCCACTCAAGCCAACATGCATTTTCAACCCCTCTTTGTCTTCTCTAATTTACTCATGAATTTCCTCCCTTCCTATTTTTCTCCTTCCCTTCCTTTCCACAATGATTACCAAGCTGTTGCGGAACTTTTTTTTATATCAATTAATCAATCATTCTATCCTTTCTATTTCCCATTCTGTTTTATTATCTTCATATATTTTTCCTTTGTTTCCTCCCCCTCTCTCCCCTTTCTCCCCTCTCCCATACTGGCTTTGAAGTATGTAAACCCTATTTATAGTGCGTGACGGAGATATTCGTGCGCATCCACTCTCTCATTTGTTTCAGAAATGTTTTATTACCTCCGTTGAATCCTCCACCCACAACGGACCCCAAGCCTTGCCCCCTCCTCCCTCCCCTCCCCCCTCATTTCACCCTGTACATATCCTTCTGTTCCCCTCCAATCATTCCCTCTTTCCCTTACTCCTTTTCACCCGTTATTCCACCCGTTTACTCTCACCTTCTCTCCCTTCCCTCATATTTCCTTTACTACTTTCCATTTTTCACCCTATCTCCCTTTCCTCACATTTCCTTTACTCTCTCATTTATCATCCTCTCCCCTTTACCTCACATTTCCCTTAAACACCCTCTTGTTACCTCCATTTCCATTTCTCTTCCTGCTTATCACCCTCTCTTCCTTCTTTCACACTTCCGTTAAAATTTTCCTCCTTCAACCCTCTCTCTATCTCTTCGTTACCAATTCATTCCCATTTTCTTCACCGTATCCTTTTCCTCCTATCATATCTCCCTTTTCTTACTTACCTATCTTTTTTTTTACTTATTTTTTTTCTTTGCATGTTTTTTTTATTAACTAATCTTTTCCTTCCCCGTTCCGCAACTCACACACCTTTGACGTCATTCTTTGAGGTCCGTTTCCTTTTCCTTGCGGTATCCTTGACCATCTGGCTGTCGGACATCCGCCTACCAAACCACACCTCCAGATAGCTAATAGTAATAGTAATAGTAGTAGTAGTGGTGGTGGTGATGATAGGCATTACTCTTAACTTATGTTTCCACAATGACATGAAATAAAAAATATATATATTAAACGGGAAAAAAAACTTTTAACGTGTAGAGAAAAAATTGGTTATCAATGTTCATTTGACCATAATTATATAACTCCTTTCTATTGCTATTTTCTTTTTATCTTCTCTAATTGTACAACTTCCCCCAGACCACACTACGTACAGCACCAGAAGCTAAACCTTTTATTTTATTCTATTCTTTCCGCAGACAGAGAGAGATACAGAGGTCACCACACACACACACACACACATACATGGGTTATATTTCTGTGCCACATTTTTCCTTAACACCTTGAACACCGTCACCACCGACCTTTAAAACCACGTAGATCAATAGCATTAAAAGGAAAAATGTACCGTTAGCCATGTCCAATTAGAGTAGTTTGTTTGTCCTGGAACGATGGACGCGAGGGGACGGACGAGGGAAGCTGAACAGAGGAGGCTGGACAGAGGGGAGAGAGTGAGTGTTTGAAGTAGCGTGGGTGTTGGGAGGATGATCAGGTACAGGTTAGTATAGGAAGGGAAGGGAAGGTAAAGGGCTGGAAGAGGATAAGGAGATTAGGTATAGGGATGGAAGAGAAAGATGTAAGTTGTAGGACAAGAAGAAGGAGGTGGTGGTAAGGTAAGGGTTGTGTGCGTGTGGGAGAGTGTAGGTGGAGGTAAAGTGGGTGGAAATCATACTATAATCCTGAGGTAAATGCAAAACGTGTTGAGTTCTTAAATGTTGATCAAAATGAGACGTAATGAGGAGTATGAATGATGACAAAAGTAAGTAATAGTAGTAATAGCGTCTTGTCACTTTGAATCACCTGCATAAAAACCTGACAAGCGGAAGCACGTGTTTGTACCTGAGTCTTACACGTGATTGCCACCTCACCTTACCTCCACAAAAGGGGGAGAATAATACCATTTAACATTACCTCCATTACGTATACAAGGGAGGTAGCGAAGCACACCTGTCTATTGACCTGATTACCTGAGAAGCTTTTTACATCACTTTTTTCACCTTTACAATGCAGGAGAAGTATAAAAGGAAGGAAGGAAAGAAGAAATATAGAGGATGAAAAATGTGGTATTATGAATAGAAAGAGACAGTCGAAAGAGGGAGAGAGGGAAGGAGGGAAGACTTAACATTATCAGTGAAGGAAGGAGAGAGGCTTTTGACGGTAAGGAAGGATCAATAAAAAAAAATAATAAATAAAAAGTTTAGAAAATATTAATAGTGGGTTGTAAATTTCAGGATTATTAGGGATGTGCATGGATTTTGTAAGGAATGAGGGATTAATGTAGAGAATTAGAAGGTTGTTGAAAGAAAGAAAGAGAGAGAGAGAGAGAGAGAGATTTCCTTCTATTTTCCTTATCACATTTAAGTCACGTGATTCAGTGAGGAGAATGGCAGAAAGGGAAGGAGGAGGGAGGGAAGAATACAATGAACAGGGAAAGAGAAGGAAGGAAGGAGATGGGAGCATGGAGAAAGGGCGAGAAGAGTTAAGGTAAGAAGGACCTCTTACAAACACACACACACACACACACACACACACACACACACACACACACACACACAATCAATTGGAAAGGCGTTATGCACATTATTCTATATTCTCTCTCTCTCTCTCTCTCTCTCTCTCTCTCTCTCTCTCTCTCTCTCTCTCTCTCTCTCTCTCTCTCTCTCTCTCTCTCTCATTGAACTAGATTTTTAACTTTTGCACGATTCCAGTGGCGATATGTAATACGAAAGGATAATAGTAAAGATAATAAGAAATGGAAGACGATAAGGAGTTTCATGATATAGTGTGTTTTCTTTAACGCATTCAGAAAGGTTGTCTCCATAACTTATCTGACTTTAATACCTTGGAATTTTATCATTGCGACACTTTAGAATTGATCAATGTCTTGTAATGACTTAAGCTTGTTTGCATATGTGAACGAAGTATTAAATGGATATATAACTACTTGATAATGGTATATATGATAAAGTAAATAATTGTTAGCAGAAGGAAGAGCAGTGGCCCCTGTACCCTATACCCTATACCCTGTAGCCTCCCAGCAGCACCTCATACCCACGTCATAACACAGGAACAAGCGTCAGGCAAAAAAAGTGTGCAATATTTCCTCGACACAAGGACACATTATCTGTATGGTGGGCGTGTGTTGTGCCAGAGTGTGTAGGAACAAGGGCGTGAAGTGTTTGTTTGCGTGCATCGTGACGTCACTGCAGTCCCCGAGGAGGGCACCAGGACGTGTACGCTGCCGCTGACCAGTGACGGCGTGACGACGTGACGCACTGTGTTTGGTGTTGGTGTTGGTGTTTGGGTTACACAGACACACACAGGATAACGCGACAAACATTATCTTACAAACACCACTTGGAAGGAAGATACGATTAGACGTCTTCCTTCCACCCTTCACGGCGTTTCAATGCACCGCGAGATGGAGTGGTGATGGTAGTGGTGGTGGTGGTGGTGGTGATGGCCTAGGGCACTTGAGAAAGGGTTGTGTTGTGCTCTAAGGGCTGCACCTAAGGGTGTGTGGCCGTCATGACCATCTGGTACCTCCTTGGTGACTCTTCAGATGCATTGCCTCAAGGCCTCGCACCTGTTCCATGATGATGAGGAGGAGGAGGAGGAGGAGGATGATGATGATGATGATGGAGGAGGAGGAGGATGATGATGATGATAATGACGACAAAACGGGTGATAACGTTGGCCATGATGGTAATTGTGATAAGCACTATGAAATTGTGTTTATTTGTGTGTGTGTGTGTGTGTGTGTGTGTTTATGTGTGTCAAGTATGCGTGTGAGCACACACGTGAGGGAAGTCATCACGTGCAGGATGAGAGAGAGAGAGAGAGAGAGAGCGAGAGAGCGAGAGAGATCCTTATCTCAATCATCTGTAATAAGGGCGCTAAGGACATCTCTCTCTCTCTCTCTCTCTCTCTCTCTCTCTCTCTCTCTCTCTCTCTCTCTCTCTCTCTCTCTCTCTCTCTCTCTCTCTCTCTCTCACAAATCTTCTTTTATTGTCTGTCCTTATTCACATATATATTCTTTTTGAGAACTTCAGTCTTATTTCTTATCTTCTATTCCATCTTGGTTTCCGTTTTCTTCCTCTTCTTCCTTCTTTTATTCGTCTTTCTTCCCTTGTGTTCGAGTTTTATTACAATTTATCTTTTCTTCAAGGCTTCCTCAATTATTGTTTTTTTTCTTCCATTTCTTCTATCGTTCATTTACTTCACTTTGTACGTTCTTATTTTCATTTTTTTCATATCCATTTCTTTGTCTCCTCCTCCTCCTCCTCCTCCTTCTCTTCCTCCTCCTTCTCCTCTTATTCTTCTCCTCCTCCTCCTTCACCTCATCGTCCTCCACCTCATTTAGTTTTAATATCCTTCTCCTGGTTTTTTTTCCTCTCTATAATTGTTTTAAGGACTTAATCATAAAGGTTGTTATGAATATATACATTTTCCTTCGCCTAGTGGTTCTTTCTTCTTTCATTATCCTTTTTCTCCTTCTCCTCTTTCTCTTCCATTTATTCCCGCTCCTCCCCAAACTTCTTTTTTCCTTTCTCCTCAACTTCCTGAACATTTTGTTTTTAGTTTCCACCTCCTCTTCTTTCTCCTAGAACTATGCCCCACTTTACTTCCTCCTCCTCCTCCTCCTCCTCCTCGTCTTTCTCCTCCTCCGCTTTCACGTGTGGCATGTGAGGCGTTGGTCACGTGACTGTATGAGGATGAAGGTCGAGGTAATTCTGCACCTCATTAGTTGTTGAGTCTTTACATCACCGTCTGGAATGGACTGAAGGAGAGTTTTTTCAATAAGTTAATGGCTGCGAAGGCGAGGCGGAGGTGTTAATAGGGGAGGGGGGACAAGGGTGTGGAATGTTCAGAGTTATAGGGAAAAAAGACTCTTACAGATTTTCCAGAAGGAGAAGAATGGGACAAATGAAGGAAGTGTGGAAGGGCGGGTAAGAGGGAAGGAATAAGCTTGCAACTAACTTTTGATAATAGGAGTCAGCGGTGAAAGGAAGTGAAAGTTTGTGTGATCAACAATGGTAAGGAAGCGAAACGTTTTGGAAATTGATTAGTATTTAATGTTCAGGTGTACACGTGACTGAGAGTAAAAGGTGTAAAGTTACATGAAAAGGAAGAGATAATTGAAGAACGTGTAAGACTTCAGAGTTAAAATGTATATAAGTGGAGAGACAGAGTAAATCCATCTTGACTCATTAGGTTAGGTTAGGTTACGTTAGCTTAGGTTAGGTTGGGTTAGGTAAGGTTAGGTTAGGTTAGGTTAATCTACCTTTGATTACCTGTGTTGTCCACTTTACCGTCACCTTAACTCCTTTCCACAGGCCAGCTTTCAGAGGACTCCACCCTCGTTATAGCCACGGAAGGTTACCTAACACATCACGTTCTTGTACCCAATCAAGGCAGCGTCAGGAAGGGTGAATAAGTTTGTTGTACGCAGAAATCGCGACCAATATAGGAAATCATGTTACGAAATCCAGTTAGGGAAGAAGACTCGTCCTTTCGTAAACATTTCTGGTAAGGTGATAAGTCAAGCCATTATTGCAGTCAAGGTGATGATAGAAACGCTGCCAAGTTAGAAGTTACTGCCTTTACCTTCGAGCCGAGATAGTGTTGGATGCGCCAAGGCAAACGTAGCTTTTGTTGCCTCTCTAAGGGACGGAAAGATATGAGACAGGTGTAAGGAATGCTGGTCAAAGACAATATAAAAGAAATGTAAGGATGTCGTGAAGAAATAGATTGAATCGAGGGAAAAGAGATGTTGAATTTGGTATAGGAAAAGAAAGACGTACGTAGGTGGTGGATATGAGACAGGTGTATGGTATGAGGACCAAAGGTAATAAAAAAGAAATATAAGGTTGTAGTGAAGAAATTACTTGAATAGAGGATGAAATTGATGTAGAAAAAGAAAGCTGTATATGGGTGGTGATGGGTAGTGTTTACAATGCATACAGAGGAGGAGAAAAGAAAAGATAATCTACACAAGTTGTTTAGTTTGTATATGCAGCAAGCTGTAGATCATGTCACTATGGCGGGGGGGGGGTGAGTGTCCATAGTATTTAAACCAGGAGATAACGATTATTATCTGTGTGTTTAATAATACATTCGCAAAAATAAAATAAAAATAAAAGATACTTGACATGCATTCTTAAAAGGACCAGAAAAAAAATAGTGTGTATCTACTTCCTTTCACTTGACAGATATGCGTGTACAGAAGCAATACATATCTCGAGGCACTTAACACACTGATAAGATAAACAAAACATCACAAGACAATAGATTCACGTCAAGCTGTTTGTGCGTCATGGTGTGTGTGTGTGGTGTGTGTGTGTGTGTGTGTGTGTGTGTGTGTGTGTGTGCCGGAAGGGCCGTGTGGGCGTGCCTGTTTGCCTCATGAAGACCAGGGTGGGGGTAGGTTAGTCTGTTTGAAGGGTGGGGAGGGTGTGGAGAGATCAAAGAGTCACTCGAGGCCTCAGGGTGTGTAAGGAGAAACCAGACTAACCTCTCAACTCTTCTTTTTGTGATCAGTACTTTTTTTTGTCGTTGGCGGGGATGGCGAGGATAACTGTTGCAATATTGATCTGAGCTGCCAAACGTTTCCTCTTTCTTCTTCGTTTTCTGTTCAATCTTTTTTTTTTCATATCCAGTTTGTTTGTTTTTTTGTTTGTTTATTTTTTGCTTGGAATTCATGTGTAATAAAATGCAAGTTGTAACGGAGATAAATTGATTCCTAAACATTTTTTTCTTCTTTGTTCAGTTCCAGTAGGAGAAAAAAAAACTAAGAAATTATTGATGGATTTTTTTCCGAGACTCAGACTGACCTCACTTGTTCCTGCTGAGAAGTATTTAGTGATGTGATTTTGTTTTCCGCGTTATCAGTAAGAGATTGGAACGAAAAGGCGTGGAATCAGAGAGGCGTTGACAAGACCTAACCTTAAGATAGTAAAGATTATAAATTTGCCAATGATTGCATGATATATTACTTTGGCTGCAAGAGAAAAGTTTGAAGAAAAAAAAAAACTCCAAACCACATTAGTTTTTCAAAGAGGTATTTTAAGACCTTAAAGACCACCGATTGACCTTGGAATGCCATGTGTTTACCTATAAGGTCAAGAAAATTAACACTGACCTTTATATATCAGTCATTATCATTACCCTAATTACTGTAATCACCTGTTACACACACATACACACACACACACACACACACACACACACACACACACACACACACACACACACACACACACACAAGTGGATTTGTAAACAAGACATTGTGAGTTGGAAAAACTAATGCATTGTATGAGAGGGGAAGGGAGGACAGAGGGGGAGGATAAAAAGAAAAGAAAAAAGAAGAGGAGGGCAGGAGGTGATTGGAGGGGAAGTGAAGGGGAAGTAAGACGTCAACACACACTCTCAAGGCTGTCCTGAACCATTGCCCTCAACACACACACACACACACACACACACACACACACACACACACACACACAGGTTCAAGTATTTTCAAGTGAGGGTAGGAGTGTGTGTGTGTGTGTGTGTGTGTGTGTGTGTGTGTGTGTGTGTGTTGAATTGTGTATGTATATTTCATTATTAACTTACTTATTTTGTAGTTTTTATCTTTATCTCATCTGTTTTTTTATTTTTATTATGTCGGAGTTATCTTTTTACATCCTTGTAATTATTCTCATATAAATTTGAACTCATTTAAGAGAGGAGAATCGAACCACATGCAACCCTAATTTATTCTCCCTTTTATATTACTCTTTTTCTTTAATCATTCATAAGTGAGCCTTTTTTATTATGTTTTTATTGCCCTTAGCCGGCTCTCCTATAGCATACAAGAAAAGGCATCATCCATCCCTTCAGTCCGGGGAAAGAATGAGGGGAAAGTCACCTCAGATACCGGTCAGGTCATCAAATTGATTCATTCCTGCTCCCCTCGACACATTCAGAAGCGTAAACATTGATCTTACTACCACCTTATACTATACTCTCTCTCTCTCTCTCTCTCTCTCTCTCTCTCTCTCTCTCTCTCTCTCTCTCTCTCTCTCTCTCTCTCTCTCTCTCTCTCTCTCTCTCTCTCGCTTTCTCTTCACTAATTCATTTACATCCTCTTTCTAATTGGTTGAATAATTCCTCCTGCATGGTAACTTATCCGTCATGATCTATTCTTATTGTTCTTGCTATTCTATTCTGTTCTCTTCTGTGTATGCTTATCTTGTCTTCTTCTTCTGTCGCCTTCGTTTGTTTCTCTTCGTCTAAACATATCTATACATTATCCATTCACAGAAGTCTCTCTTTCTCTCTTTTTTTCTCTCTTTCTCTTTCTCTCTCTTTTTTATCTTTCTTTCTCTTGTTTTATCACACGTTGTTTTTTTATCTATGTTTATTCGTTTTTTTCTGTTGTGAATGAGAGTTTGATAAGGATTTTTTTCTAGATTTTATTGGTTTTAATTGTGTGTGTGTGTGCGTGTGTGTTTGCGTGTGTGTTTGCGTGTGTGTGTGTGTGCGTGTGTGTGTGTGTGTGTGTGTGTGTGTGAGTGCGTGTGCGTGTGCGTGTGTGTGTGTGTATTAGAAGATTTGTGTCTCTTCCTCATGCGCACTTCTTAGCCCTTCTACGTCGAAAGAGAGAGAGGGAAAGATTGTTTTGAAAGAGTGAACCTCAATACTTTCTCCTCCAGAAATATCACCCTTATCCTAACTCTTACTTCCTCCTCTCCTCCTCCTCCTCCTCCTCCGACACGTGAGCCAAGGGGGGGGGGTGGATCAGCTGTCCACCCACCTCGAGTCTTCACATGTAAACAAGTTCTTCCACCTCTCCCTCCCCTCCACTTTGTCTCCCCTCTTCCCCCTCTTCCCCCTCCTCTTCCCCCTCCCTTCCCCTCCAAAACTTCATGTCTAGTCAACTGATCTCTGCTGTCAGTCTGTTTTGACTCCTCACAGTTTCCTCCTCTCCCTCCTCCTCCTCCTCCTTCTCCTCTTCCAACTCCTCTATATTTTTACCTTATACCATGTCTTTTCTCTTGTTTTTCCATGCGTCTTGTTTATTCAATTTTTTTACATATTATTCATTCTTTATCATTCGTTGTCCGTCTCCTTCCCTTTTTTTCTTCCTCCTCTTTTCCGTCATTTCTTTCTCCATTGCTTATTTATCATGTTTAATTATCATTTAATATTACCTTCCTTTCCCATTTACCTCTTCCCCTTCCTTCGTGATAGAAAAGAAAGGGGAGGGAGGAAATAAGATTGAGAAAAAAACTATATATATAACTACTAAAAACTATAAATATGTACCAGTAATTTCTTCTGGCTGTTCCCATCTCGAATCGCTTCACTATATAGCGCTTCAGGTAAGTCAAGGTAGAACAGGTATGGCTAAAAATAACTTACCTGCTACTACAAATTGGTTCCTGGACGTAAAAGTTCTAGACGAGGTCATTGGGAGAGGGAATGATGATGGAAATAGGTTATGTAGGGATTATAAGTATAGATTGGCTCATTATAAAGTTGTAGTATACTTATTACTTCTTCTTCCTCTTCCTCCTCCTCCTTTTTCTTCTTCTTCTACTTCCTCGTCTCCTCATTCCATCTACTGTGAGGGAATTTTTTTTTTTCATTTATTTATTTATTTCTCGTAGTGTAGTATAGACAGCCAGATACAGCCTCCATTTTCCTTCTGTTCCTCTCCTTATCTTCCTCCTCCTCCTCCTCCTCCTCCTCCTCCTCTTCCTCCTCCTCCTCCTCCTCCTCCTCCTCCTCCTCCTCCTCCTCCTCCTCATTCCATTTCCGCTTTTTTGTGATATATTATGAGTCAGATATCACCTTCCTCATCCTTCCTTCCGTCCTCCTCTTTTTCTTCCTCCTCCTCTTCCTCCTCTTTGTGTTTTTTCCACTCGTGCATGGCAACTGCCCACCTCATGACGTCACTGATAACAAGTACTGGGAACCTTCACTGACCCCATCACCACATGACATCATAAAACCTGTTCCACGCGACCCGCTCATTGGCTGAAGGACGGGCTTAGGGGCGGGGTGTAGTGTGTGACGTCACTTTTTTGCGTTAAGTTCAGCCTCCTATTACGCACTTTCTCTTTCCCTTCCGCTCGCGTGACTGTGTGATGCTGTGATGACGTCCTCTTCGTGTTCCTTGTACATACTTACATCTGTGTGTTAATAGAAAAGTTGCGGTATATTTTGTTGTTAGTCATCTTACACGTGCTGTTTAGTATTTATTATTTTCGTGTGTGTGTGTGTGTATGTATGTGGAAAGAATGTTGGGAATTAAGGTGTGTGTGTGTGTGTGTGTGTGTGTGTGGGTGTGTGGTCTTGAGGATCACATGCTTGACTCGTGATCACCAGCCATTACCATTAGCCTCGTGGAGAGAGTTTAGGGCTCATGAAGACTGATCTGTGGGTAAGACTGTGACCTACCCACCCAACACACCCAACACACCCCACACACCCCACACACCCCGCACGCCCAACACACACCACACGCCCCACACACCCCACCCACACACCCCACACACCCAATCCTCTTGTTCATTGAGGGCAATAACTGTCGTTTATTAATAAAAACTTTTGTAAGCTGAGTGTACGGCGAACGTCAGCCTGCTAAGTGACAGGCGGTAACGTTACCACTGACCTACCTAGCAAGATTGTTGTGTGTATGTATGTGTGTGTGTGTGTGGGTGTGGGTGAGGGTGTGTGTGTGTGTGTGTGTGTGTGTGTGTGTGTGTGGATGTGGGTGTATGTGTACATGTGTGTACGTGTGTGTGTGTGGGTGTGTGAATTGGTCACATGGCTGGCAAGGTGACTCATCTCTTTCCAAATCCCAATAATCATTTCTTGGTTAACACACACACACACACACACACACACACACACACACACACACATACACCTGAAACACCAAATCATGATAAAGTACAATTAACGTGCAATACGAGATGAAGTAACATATGGATAATGTTTTGTCTTGTCATGTACACCTAAGGAAAATATTTAATAAAAACAAGTCAATTATATTCAATAAGTAGGTTATCCTTACACTCCTCTTTCCTAAACTATCACTGTCTCGCTGACTTTCTCTAATCTCTTCATCTCTAAATGTGTTGATTCACCTTCTGACGTAAAGCAATATTACCAAAGATGGTGTTATGACGAATCATTATTATTATTATTATTATTATTATTATTATTATTATCATCAATATTATGTTTTATTATTATTATTAGCATTATTATTATTTCCGAAAACCAGACGCGATTTACTTTTTTTTTTTTCTTCTTTCTTATCATATTTTTTGTCAGTCAACTTAGTGTTTCATTATATTCCTCATCTACTGACTTTGTCCTGTTCTACTGATGTCTATTTTTACTTTTTTTCTTATTATTACTATCATTATTCTTATCTTTATTCTTATACTTATTTTTAGTGTTATCGTAATTCTGTTACACATCCTGTTAGTGTTTTGTTTTTTGTTTTTCTCTCTTAAGTGGATCGTAACTATTATTTCCCTGTTTTGATATTCGTAGTTATTTTCCTTCCTCTTTGCGTCTTCATAAATTTCATAGCATTTGTTTTTTAGGGGTTTTTTTTTGTTTTGTTTTTGTTTTTGTCCGCTGATGCGCATCCTGTTAGACATTTTTTTTCCTTTCGTAGTGAATAGAAGTAGTTTTTTATTTATTTTTTTACATTGGAATCTATTTTTATGGTCATGAAATATAAGCAAATAAAAGAAGATGCTTTGTCATGATTACTGGAACCTCCCTCTATTTCCTTCCTTCTTATCTTTCCTTGTTCCTCTACCTCTTTTTCTTATTTTTCCTTTATCTCTCCTTCGTCATACATCATTGGGAAAGAAATATTTGAATAAGATTTTTTACATTTTTTTATTAGTTCATGCGTTGAATTCACCCATTCCCCTCATTCTTTATCCTCCTCCTTCCTGTCCTTCATTTTTATTCCCTCGCGTTCTTACATTCACTTCCTTCCTCTTCTCCTTTGCACATCCGTCTCCTGTCTCCTCCCCTCGTCAACCACAACCACCACCACCACACACCTCAACTCCTATCAACTCTTCCTTTCCTTCTTTGCATTCCAACTCATCCTCTTCTACTGTCTCCTCCCCAACACCTCCCCCCTCACTTCCTTACCCTTGCTCCATCGTCTCCTTCCTAGAACCCATGCCCTCTCCTCATCCCACAGCGTTACAAGTAGGTTTGGTACTCGTCAGCATCATGTATGTAAAGCGAACAATCTTTGAAGGTCAAGATCGAGCGAGTTGGCACGTTGTGTGTGTGTGTGTGTGTGTGTGTGTGTGTGCGTGTGTGCGTGTAATGAAGCCAGAGGTCATAAGTAAACAAAAAATATATATAAATTAATAAAAATGATTCAAGTAATTAGTATTTAACCTGATATATTCATTTTTTTTTTACTTTCCTTCAAGTATTCATTATCGTTTCTCTCTCCATGGCGGAAGAAAATTACTTAATACCTTCTCTGTTACATCAATTATTGTGTGCGCATCTAAGACTTCTTTTGTTCTCGTGGTTTGTTAGTAATGGCGGTGGAGGTGGTAATGAGGATGATAACTCTTATTCATATTCCTTTTCTTTCTATCTGCTTGTTATTCTTGCTGTTCTTGAGAGAGAGAGAGAGAAGAGAGAGAGAGAGAGAGAGAGAGAGAGAGAGAGAGAGAGAGAGAGAGAGAGATACGAGTGTATCCATGAGGTGTGATTGACGTCAACAGTTTCAGCAACACTTCCTCCCATTTCTTGCCTTGACATCACATTTCCCTCCCCTCCTCTCCCCTTGTACTCCCTTACTACTCCTCCCCCTCCTCTCCCCCTCTTGCCCATCCCAATAGCGTACCCCTACATCACCCCTCCAATTCACCTCCCCTTCCATATCGTACCCTTTCATTCCTCTCTCTTACCCTTTCACTCCCCTTTATTCCCCTCAGTTAATATGTTTGTCTTGTCGAATTGCAGTGAAATTTCAACATCTTTAATTTTCAGAAGAGGGACTGTGGTTAGGGAATAGGAAGAGGGGAAAAGAAGGAAAAGGGGAAACATTTATTGAAGAACTGGCACTTTTGATCTGACGGAGGGAAGAGAGACGGAGGGGAATAGATGGGAATAGATAAGAGTGATAAGTGTTCCATTGTCGTTATAGGTGACACAATAACCATTTCTAGTAAATTGTTAGTCTTGACGTGACATGAAGCCCTCGAGGTTGTGGAGACGTGAGGAATACACATCCGTCCGCTTCCTCGCCCGCCCCTCACTGACTGATCAAAAAATACGTGGGAAGTAGGAAAACTTATATACCTTTTTATGTCATCAGTTAATTAGTTAATATTGTTATTAGTTAGTAAAAATATTAAAAGTAGTATTAGATTACGAGAAACTATTATTATTCTTCACTCGAGTTTTTAGACTTTTGGATTCACATGGAGGGAAAGAAAGAAAGGAAAGTTGATAATGATGAGGTAAAGAGTGTTCTAAAAACTTGGTGAGGGTACGATTTAAAAACAGTCACCGCAGTGGACATTAACCACGCACACAATGTCACCACTGCGACTTTCAACTATTGCAAACACTCCTCACGCACCTGACTCTTATCGAAAATACAAAAAAAATAGTTATCTGAATACTGTATTAAACCCAATTTGTTTACTGAATATGAACTACGTAACATGCAGAAAATATACAAGATCTGAAACCTTTAACGAGTTCACAATAGGATCTGAACCTCTTTGCCAAATCCTTGTGTTGGAGGAAATAATAATAATTGAATGAATAACATAAGCAAGCTGGTCACCAAAAGGACTGGAAACTCTCCTTGACGTCCATAGTACCGCCACACTGAGCCCTACCACGTGGATGTAAGAGTCTGATGAAGTACTGAAGAAGTGACATGTGGTGGTGGTGGTGGTGGTGGTGGTGGTGGTGGTGGTGATGGTGGTGTCAAGTAGAGGTTCACTTCAGATGGAGTGCTAAGATGTCTTTAGTAGCCACTTGTGACTCTCTCTCTCTCTCTCTCTCTCTCTCTCTCTCTCTCTCTCTCTCTCTCTCTCTCTCTCTCTCTCTCTCTCTCTCTCTCTCTCTCTCTCTCTCTCTCTCTCAATCACCTGATCTTCTCAGTCTATCTCTTTACATAAGGTCAAGGATCACAAAAATAAGTTAAAAGATGTTAATGTACCCAAGAGAGAGAGAGAGAGAGAGAGAGAGAGAGAGAGAGAGAGAGAGAGAGAGAGAGAGAGAGAGAGAGAGAGAGAGAGAGAGAGAAGGGACGGTTAGCGTGTGTGTGTGTATGTGTGTGCGTGTCTGCGCCCACAAGACAACCACATCACCAAGGTCAACACACACAAAAAAACTTGTTCTTACGGCCAGATAAAACTGGAATATAAAAAAAAAGGATATGAGGCATAGATAGAGATAGAGATAAAAGAGAGAGAGAGAGAGAGAGAGAGAGAGAGAGAGAGAGAGAGAGAGAAGAGGATGTAACTAGAATGTGCAGGAACCACCATGATTTTCGTAACTGTGATGCTTACATTTTTTGTTCTTGATCTCCTTTCCTCCATCCTTTCCTCTTTTTCAATACCTCTAGAGTCCTTGTTTATCATTCCTCCTTCCTTTCCTCTTTCTCAATACCTCTATATTCCTTGTTTATCATCCTTCCTTCTTTCTTCTTTCTTCCACGTTTCATTCCCTTCGTTTATTCATCTCTTGCTTCCTTTTATGTTTCTTCTTTTACATACTTCATTCCTTTATATTTTTCTTTGGTATATCAATATTATTCTCTTCTTTTTTTCTCTCTCTCTTTCTTTCTTTAACGCCTCCACTCCTCCCACCTCTCCTCCTCCTCTTCACATTCACCCCCCTTCCTCTCCTCTCCCTCCTTCCCTCCCTCCTGTATCCTTGCTTCCTTCACGTTCATTTCATTGTTTGTTTTTTTTTGTTTTTCTTTATATAATGAAGCAAACCACCCTGTGAAAAGTAAAGCAGACACACACACACACACACACACACACACACACACACACACACACACACACACACACACACACACACACACACACACACACACACATACGCTTTTCCTATTACCTAAACGCTTTGCTTGATTTAATTTGCATTTTTTGTTAACATAACGTTCTTAGTTATTAATTCCATCAATGTTTTTAATAAGAATTCCGAGTATTAAAAAGAAAAATGAATAAACATAACTTACACGATACTCATTTTCTTCTTATTCTTCCTTTTCTCTTCCTTTCCTCTTCCTTTCCTCTTCCTTTCTTCTTTAACATTTGGTCATCCGTTTTCAATCCTTCCATGACCTCACCGGAAGTACAGAAAATGTTTGAACAGTGAGGTCACACGGATGACCTAAGACCAGCGGATGTGGAAGAGGAGGAGGAGGAGGAGGAGGTAGTGGTGGTGGAAAAGGTATAACAATGAAGGGGCTCGAGAACCCTTAGAGAGAGAGAGAGAGAGAGAGAGAGAGAGAGAGAGAGAGAGAGAGAGAGAGAGAGAGAGAGACAGAGAGAAAGTATAGAGGAAAATGGAAGTAAGGAGGACAGGAGGAATGAGGAAAAGAAGACAGAAAACAGAAAAAAAGGAGGAAGATGAGGAAATGAAGCAAGAGAAGGAATAGGAACAGGAGGTTAAATAGTTTGCATGTAAGGTTGTATTTTTAGACGCACACACACACACACACCACACACACACACACACACACACACACACACACACACACACAGAATGCACTACCATGCGTCTGACCGTCAAATTCTCTCCCCCCCAAACCACTTCCTCCCTCTCTCCTTCCCTCCCTCCTTCCCTCCCTCCCAATTCTTACTGACGTCACGTAGGACATATTGGGGGGAGGGAGAGAGCGATGTCCTCAACAAATGTTAAAGAGAGAGAGAGAGAGAGAGAGAGAGAGAGAGAGAGAGAGAGAGAGAGACAGAGACAGAGAGAGAGAGAGAAAGTAAGAAAGGATAAGTGATACGATCTCTCTCTCTCTCTCTCTCTCTCTCTCTCTCTCTCTCTCTCTCTCTCTCTCTCTCTCTCTCTCTCTCTCTCTCTCTCTATCTATCTATCTATCTATCTATTTCTACACACACACACACACACACACACACACACACACACACACACACACACACACACACACACACACACACACATATATATATATATATATATATATATATATATATATATATATATATATATATATATATATATATATATATATATATATATATACCCACACATAGACACATAAATTTTTAATGAAGAGGAAAATTAGAATAATGACGCACACAGCATATCCTGAATGACACACACACGCGCACGCACGCACGCACACACACACACACACACACACACACACACACACACACACACACACACACACACACACACACACACACACACATACAGCATCAGCGTCACTTTCAACAGACGTCAAGATCTTTCGTATATTTTGACGTCACTTTGCTTGCTGTGGATGGCTAAAGGGGGAGGCAAATGGGTGTAGCGGGGGAGGGCTTGGCGGGGGGGGTGAGGGTATGAGGGTGTGAGGCACGTAGGAGGGAGTTATGGCAGAACATTTCTTTGTCAATGAGGGCAGTGAGAGAGGGGTGAGTGACTATATAGTTTGGGAAAAGTATTTGGGGTGGGTGTGTGTGTGTGTGTGTGTGTGTGTACAATAAGGAATATGTTATGATGGCATTAAGAGGAAATGAAACGAAGGAAAACAATTGAAAAGGAGGAAGAAGAGAAGTTGAATAAATAAAAGACGAAAGGAGGGTGAAAAGAGGGAAAGAAATATAAGAGTGAAGGAAAAAATGGGGAACGGATGAGGAAATGGGAAGGAAGAGGAAAAAGATGTCATTTGGGGGACGAAGAATTGCGAGAGAAGGAAAAGGATGACGAGTGTAAATATATGAATCACAAAATTCAGCAAAACAGAGAAGAGGAAGGAAGTGGAGGAGGAGGGGGAGGAAGAAAACGAGTTAGATGCATTAATGAACAAGTTAACACACACACACACACACACACACACACACACACACACACACACACACACACACACAGCGTCTTGCTCCACCTGTTTACATTGTCGACTCACACTCGCGTGGCCCAGATCGGACCACCTGTGTGTGTTTCCGGAGGAGGGACCAAGAAAGGAGGCTATGGAACATTCTCCAGGATACATATAGTGCTCTCTATTTATTTATTTATCTATTTATTCATTTAATTATATATATATTTACACATGGTGAAGTGGTGAGGGGGTGAGGTGGTGCCCGAGTGTTGGCTGGTGTCCTCTACCTCCTATAGGGCCGTCAGTGGTTCCCTCTTTAAGGTCTCCCCTCGTTGTAGCAGCAAGCATGGGAATCCGGCTCGTGCCTATCTACCTTTTAGTGTCTCAGCCAACGATGGTGTGACGTAGGTGTGACGCGTGTATTACTTAACGACTTTGGGGACGGTGACGGCTGCCTGGCGATTGGCAGTGACCATCAGCTTCATTGTCGGTGAACCCTGTTTGGCGGGGAGGGAGGGGGAGGGGGGGGCTGCAGCTGTCTAGTGTGGTGGGTGAGCTACATTCATTCATGACGCTTTCCTTTTGGTTGCTGAGGTGACAGTTGTTGTGTTAATAATGTCTTTCTCACCAGTTATAAAGGACTTGCTGGTTACTGCCACTGCCTTGCCATGACACGCACCTCCGTAGTCAGGTGGGCGTGTTGTGTTCAGAGGATTCCAGCTTACGTGTCTGTTGTCCTTGAGCAAACCTTCACCTCCCACCAACTTGTATCCAGTTTTGATGTAACTCTTTTGCGTCGTGGAGGGTGGTGGGAGGGGAGGGATGTCTAGCGCTGAGCATGAGTCTTGTGTGTAGTTCAAGGTAGTGAGGGTGGGATGGTACAGAAAGGGAAGGCTTCAGGTCACACTAACACCTTGCTTGATTTGATGCATCGCAGAGTGGCTTAGCATCGCCCACCTAACCTAACCTAACCTAACCTAACTTATACTAATTATGACTCCAGAAGTACCTTTAAATTACTTAAACGTGGCATAGGTAAACACATTCACGTTAACTAAAACTATTTCTTCAATGTGTTTATACTCTGGTAAATAAGGGAATAAAAGAAGGAAAGAAAAGTAAACCATATTCTTTCTTCCCTTCATGTTCGTGTTTATTTTCAGTGTGTCCTTGAGGCTTGAGACGCAGTGCACACGTACAGTTGTATCAAAACATCACATACGTACCAAGGCTCGTCATCTGTAA
Organism: Metacarcinus magister; assembly: GCA_029783475.1. Lineage (NCBI taxonomy): Eukaryota > Metazoa > Arthropoda > Malacostraca > Decapoda > Cancridae > Metacarcinus > Metacarcinus magister. The sequence continues at coordinate 4,789,289 of JAPQNM010000042.1, forward strand.
ACTTAAGATGACTATTATGAGTTTCACAGGCTGTGTTACATCCTTCATCGGGAATAAGTATGGAATGAACTGTTGGATTAACCTTATATGTTGACAAAGAGAGTTTCAGACCTTCTGCTAATATTCTTAATTGGATATATTAACAAAAAATGTGTGATTGATTAATGTGTACTAATGTATCTTGACTCTTAACGTTATTTTCCTTGGCGACAAACTGCCAACCGATATGAGGTGACCATGATGTTAAGAGTCAAGATACAAATGTTTTAATCATGCATTCTTTTGTTAATAAACCATATCGAGAAAATTTAGCGGAAGGTCTGAAACTTTCTCTACCAAGATGACACTGACACTGATCCAACAGTTAGTTATTCCCAATAGTTATTCCAATAGTTATTCCCAATGAGAGATGTAACACGGCCTTTGATATGCATGATAGGACTGTGTGGGTCGTCTTGAATATTCCAAAACTTTTACTTAATAAAGTTATAAGACATCCTGTGGGTGGGCGATGAGGAACATACCAGCCCGTGAACTTGTGCTCTCTCTCTTCTTCTCTCTTTCTCAATCTTCCACATTTTTTCGCATATTTCATGGTTAATAATTCATCTTCACTCCACTGTGTGTGCGCCTATGTGTGTGTGTCGGTTTCTGTATGTGCGTGTGTGTTTGTATGTATGTGTGTAAAGTAGCACTTGATTATTCGCACCTGGGAAGAAGCTGGAGAGGGAAGACGCAATAATCATGAATGGGGAAAGGGGTCAGGAGGGGCAGGAGGGGGGGGGGCGAGAGGTTATTATAGTGAAGACCACAGGAGGTGAATGCCCGAGGGGAAGTAAAATTAGGAGGAAGAGGAAGAGGAGGCGATGAAGGCCTGAGAAATGGATGTACGAGGGGAATGAACTCATGAAACAGAACATTGGGAGTTAGGTCACTGTCCCTTACTCCTTCCTCCCCTCCATCCCCTTTCCCATAAGCCATTACACTTACCCACCCACACATATACATACACAAACACACGCACACGTAACACCCACAGGTAAAGGTGTGGGAAGGGAGACCAGGTGTGGATAAAAGTGTACAGGTGTGTGGTGATGTAGGGTAACGAGCACGTGGCTCAGGTATTTACAGGTGCGTGACGGTAATGATTATGTGTGTGTGTGTGTGTGTGTGTGTGTCTATCTTATGATCTGTTTATAGTGTCTCTTTTATATTCGTTCCTAAGGTTGTTGTGGTGTCAGTGTGCCAGTGTTGCATGGTAAGGATCACGTGTACGTATATATTGTGAGTGTATGTATGTATGTATGTGTATCTGGCTGTGATTGGTTGGTTTCCTCTACACGTGCTTTTGGAGTGTATCTTTGTCCTGCACGTAGACGCCTCGAGGTATCATTTTCTTGAGTGTAATTGTCACTAGTGTTGCATTATTCGTTTCGTGACGATTTTTGTGTTGTGTTAATGGTAGTGTCGGTGATGTTAAGTGTTGTCCTTATTGTTACTGCTATTATTACATGTTTTTTTCTTTTTCTACTACTACTACTACTTGTTCTGCTTTGTCCCTTGGTATTTAAATGGTGCATAATTTCCTTAGTATACTCCCAAAATAACGTACGTAAGTGGGCTGAGTGATGAGTAACAAGGCAATTAGGTAGTTTGTATGCACATTCACGGCTCCTCGACACCATCATGTTTACTATTAATATCCAGGATGGTGAGTCAGACGATGCATATCCTTCAGTAATTAAAAGGAATGTGTACACTCACCACATCCGGCGCGGCCACTTGACATCAGCCACACGTACTCACAGGTTAGAAGAAATTAAGAAAGTATTTAATGATAGAGGTGAGTTGGTGTTCTTATTCACCTTTGCCTCGTGACGTTATACCTGCCTGACGTAGGATACACTGTGGTGGACGTGATTAGAATTTTTGTGTGTGTGTGTGTGCGTGTGTGTGTGTGTGTGTGTGTGTGTGTGTGTGTGTGTGTGTGTGTGTTGATCAATCGTTGAATATTGAAGGTAATAATGATGATAATGATGATTGATGGTGATGATGATAATGATGTTCTTAGGTAATGATGATGACGATAGAAAAATTGAGCAGATGTTTGTCTGTCTGTCTATGTGTCTGATAGTGATAACGATAAGTAGTAATAGTAGTAGTAGTAGTAGTAACAGAGTAGCTATATATTACTACTACTACTACTAACAGAATGCTTTATTTAACATTATTTACTACACTCATCATATCAGTAATAATAGTAATAATAATAATAATAATAATAATAATAATAATATAGATAAGTTTCGTCAAAAATGAGAGAAAAAAAATTAATGAACACAGCCAGGATGTCAAACAAATTAACCTTATATAGAAAGAAAAAAAAGATTATGGAGAAGAATATATAATTTCTCAACTACAACCTTGTCACTGTGTTCTCATTTAAAGAAGAAGAAAAAAAAGACGAATAGGAAAGGAAAAAGAAATACTCAGAAGAAAAGACAAATAAGGTAAAAAAAACAAAAAAAACAAGGAACAATGTAAAATAAATAAGAAGAAACAGAAGGAAGAGAGAAAAAAAAGAAAACATAATATTAGAAAAAAATAATTGGATAGAAAGAGAAATATATATGTGAATGAAAAGAGAAAAAGATGTTTAATGAACGAAACAAAATAAATTATAAAAAGAGAAAAGTAGGACACGAAACATTAAAAAAAATATATAAAACAATAAATAAAAATACAGAGAATGTGAAGAAAAATATTAATAAAAAACAGATAAAATAAGTAGAAAATAAAGTAAATAAAACAGGAATAAGAAGCAAGAAAGGAAGAGAACAGAGGTGTGGAAGCGCTAAGGTACAAATTCACTAGAAGGTCAAAGGTGATTATGACCTTAACCTACAATCCTTTTGGGGTCATTTTTTCTATCCTCTATTCCTTCATTCCTTCGTTCCTCTCATCCATCTCTTAATTACTTCCATCACCTTTCTCTTTTCTTTATTTTCTCTTTTTCTTCAGCTTTATCTCCTTTTTTTATTTTCTTCCTTCCCTCAGTTCCTTTCTCCTTTCTTTTTTTCAATTACGTCCCTCAGCTTTTCTTCTCTTTCCCCTTCCTTCCTTCCCTCACTTCATTCAGCTTTCTTTCCTTCCCTTTCTCATATAATTCATCAATCACTTCTTTAACTGCTTCCTTCCTTCCTTCCTTCCTTCCTCCTTCCTTCCTTCCTTCCTTCCTTCCTTTTTTTCCTATCTACCTTACCTCACTTCCCTCAGCCCTCTTTCCTTCCCTTCCCTTTCCCTTTCCCTTTCCTTCCTTCCCTCACTTCATTCAGCTTTCCTTCCTTCACTTTCTCCTATCATCCTTCAATCACTTCAGTCACCTATCATTCTTTAATTCCTTCCTTCCTTCCTTCCTTTTCTCCCATCTATCTTACCTCACTTCCCTCAGCCCTCCTTCCTTCCCTTTCTACTTCCTTCCTCCCTGAACTTAAGCCTCGAAGCAGTTCATAATCAGGTCACTGGAACGGTCATGTTGATTAGTAGTAGTATACCAGACTCTCTCAGGAAATGCGTAGATTGTGTTGTTAGTTGTGTCACCGATGCCTGTGTTGACGTAGTACTAATTAGGTTTCTGGAATTGAGAACAGAAACAGGAAAACCCGCCTCTAGTGATGATTGATTTTTATTGTGAACGAGAATATGTTTTTTTAATGCTAAAACTAAGTGCTTCCTCGTTTTAGATGATGTAAAGTATGACAGAAAATATATACATTCTAACCTACGTAGAAATAAGATTTGATAACATAATATAGACAACTTATATAAAAAAAAAAATCAAATCATTTCTTATTTTACATTACATAAACCATAGGAAAATACATATATTCTAATCATCGTAGAAATAGGATTACATAACATAATATAGACTAACTTACTAAAAAATCAACTAATTTCGTATTTTACATTATATAAACCATAAAAAAAATACATACATTCTCACCTTCATAGCAATAAAACCAGATGACAGAATGTAAACTCATCTTACTATAGAAGCAAACTAAGACCACGTAATTCAAGGTCAAACTACTTTTCCTTCGGTAAGTACACACAGGAAGAGTGATGTAACACGAGTACTGTTGCGGAGACAATGTTACGTGGCGACAGGAAAAGAGGCCGACAGGTGTGCTCTTTACCTGCTTAATCAACAACAATCGTGACTCACCAACTTACTTTTTGGTGGTAATAGTGAAAGTAAGTCACGGGGAAGGAGGGAGGGAGGGAGCACGTCCGGTGAAGGAAAGGAGGGAGGGGGAGGGAGGGAGGGAGGGAAGGGAAGGAAAGGAAAGGGAGGGAAGGGTGAAAGGGTACACAGGTATGGTGACTTCCCAGTGTCCTGTTTGTTACCTTCTTTCCAGGTAATGTTTTTTTGGCTCTTATGAAACTATGACCTAAATTTAAAAGAGAGAGAGAGAGAGAGAGAGAGAGAGAGAGAGAGAGAGAGAGAGAGAGAGAGAGAGAGAACAGACACAGAGACAAAAAAGGATGAAACATAAAAAACAGATACTGCTTCCGGAATAAATAATAGAGAATAAAAGGAAATATCACCAACTTTTGTACTCAGAGAGATCCGCCAAAGATTAAACAACTACAAAGGAAAATTATGACCAAGCCCAAAATACCTAAAAAAAAAGGAAAGAGTGTTATCTGTGTCCTTTTAAAAGAGGAACCTATATTCAAAAAAAGGATAGAGGGAAAAATAGAAAACATCAGACTATTTTTAAGCATTCCAGTGACTTAATGTGTATGTGTGTGGGTATGGTACTATGTTATGTTAGTGTTTGTGGGTGTGGGTGTCGGTGTGGGTGTGTGTAGGAGTAGAACCAGCAACTCCACTTCAGGATACTGTATTATGTTGTTGAATTAGAGAAAAAAATTGAATAAGGACAATTGAAATTAATTGACAAACAAGACGAAGGACGAGTGACTACCTCTTTCCTACTGTCAAGGTTTATTGAAGTGACGTGTGTGCCTCAGGCCTTCTTTATTACACACACACACACACACCTACACACACACACCTACACACACACACACACACACACACACACACACACACACACACACACACACACACACACACACACACATAAAGTCACGCACGTACGCATGCATACATATGTTCCACTCTGCTTATTTCAGGAAAAGAAAAAAAAGACCTTTGTGTTCTCTGATGCGCTCATGTGTGTGTGTGTGTGTGTGTGTGTGTGTGTGTACAGGCAGAACTCAGGTATTGATAGTGTTGCAGCATGATAGTGACTGTCTAACGAGTCACATTCACGGCTCACTATTGCAACGAATCAGCTGGTGATGGTGTGGAGTCAGTAGTAAGTACTTTTTGGTTATTGATAGTGATGATGATGTGAGCCACGATGAGTGATGGTGATTAACGGTGATGACTCGAGTGTTGGGTGTTCATGATGGAGAGTGACACACCATCGTTGAGTGAGGCTTCCAACACAGTATCATAGACATTTCATCATCACACTGCATTAATTATCACTTACAAGGAAGCAAGGATCTAATAGGCAACCTTGGATGAATGTTTGTGTGCGTACAGAGATAATCTATGATGTAAATATTTTGTGGATGATGTAACAGTGTACTGAACAAATTCCTCCCAGACTGAGAGTGTCATGACATAGTGGTGATGATGATAGTGATCCATGCATTCATCATCAGGCGCGGCGCCACCAGTCTGGCGCCGAAGGTTCATAACAACACTCCACACGTCTTTTTGTACATCCAGCCAAGTGGGGGGGGCGAGCACGTAGGTTGTAGGGCAGCTAAGAGGGCACGGGAGGACACACTCCCTTCATAAGGAGCCTACGCCCATCACAAAAATAAATCCATGTATATATTAATTTTACCAATCCTAAGACAGCTGCTGAGTCTGTTTGCCTATACTCGTGAGACCATTCTTACTCAATCCATGAAGGCCTTGTGTTCCTCACTGGGAAAATCCTGCACATGCCAGTGGCCCGAGGACACAAGGCTTCATATCCTCCAGCATTGCCGCGTCATGTTGGCACTGAAAGGCGGACGCTCCTCCGTGGACTGAACGAGAAGGAAGTGGCAGCCTTGATGCGCTGCGGAAACACGGAACTGGTGAGGAGTTGATACATGCCCTACAGGAACACTCGTCTTCGGTGGACCAAGATGGTGGATGAGGACGTCAGCTGACGTCAGCTAATGATGATCCTGGAACTGTTTCAGTACCGCCGAGGACACGACCAATGAACTCGAACTTATCATTGCAGTCACATAGCGAAGGAAACGAATGTGAGCCTTAAGAGAGTCTGGAGGACGTAGTAAGGCCATTGTGAAGAGGAACCGATGGTATGTACGGTACGCCCTAGGATGCCCAAGCCAGCGGTGCCCGTAATGCCGCCTCCTCCTAGCCGGGCTAGAGGAACACACCCTTCAAGGACACCAAGAACCCGCAGCATGATTCTCACCACCACGAGAAGCACCACGTGACCACCGTCACCGAGGAGAACGTATTATCTCGTCACAACCTTCCCAAGTGTTACCTTAATAAAGTAGCGATGAGTTGCCTCCTATTAATACGTTTGTCTGTGTTACCTGAAGGATCAGCACAGTCACGGCGCGTCACAACACTGTGTTACATGAGTCTGTAGCCAATCCCGTGCCGTCATTAGTCCTCCTTCATGCTGCCTTCACTAAGTTTGATGATCCACGTCCCTCGGGTATGCAATCAGCCCTTCCTCTCTTCCTCCCTTCCTCCCTCGCCGGTTGCTGAGAGAGCCTGGCACGTATCGTCCCTCCCTCCTTTTTTTCCTCCTCCCTCACTGGGGTGTAAATTACCAGTGCCTCCGTCAGCTCTGTCCTCACTGGTACCTCAAAGAAAAAATAGTTTGCGGAGCTTCTTTATGCATCCTTGTCCTTCTTGTCTTTGTTTCCTGTGTCAATGTGCGCACGATTGATGTCATTCAGGTAAAGGATATT
>JAPQNM010000042.1:4798817-4801317 GCA_029783475.1 Metacarcinus magister
GGCCATGGTGTCTGTATGCGAGCATGGCTGTGCGTTTACTGACCTCTTCCCACCTTGACCGAGTCCGGTCGGAGATCAAGGTGGGTCAGGTGTGTGTGTGTGTGTGTGTGTGGCGTCAAGTCACAACGGCTGTGTGTGTGTGTGTGTGTGGGGTGTGTGTGTGTGGGGGGGGGGTGCACAACACCTTGAATTATTATCTACTTCCTGCTACCTATTTTCTCCTCCTCCTCTTCCTCCTTCTTTTCCTCCTCCTCCTCCTACACCTGCTGACGTCAGAGCAGCACCTCTCCTGATAATCATGCATCTTCCTGAAGTACACTTGTGTAACAATGAGGAAGTAAAAGGAGGAGCTATTTATATATCTGTACTTCTTTTTGTAGTTATATATTCTGGTGTAGGTTTGCCTCGTTGCTATAAATAGAATTTTCAATGTCATTATGTGTGTGTGTGTGTGTGTGTGTGTGTGTGTGTGTGTGTGTGTGTGTGTGTGTGTGTGTGTGTATGTGTGTGTGTGTGTGTGTGGAGGATCACGTGTTGTACTTGTGATAGCTAGCCGTTACACATCCGGAGAAAGCTGAGAGTTTATATAATCCGATCTATATGTAAGACTATCACCTTCACACTCCACGCACTCCAGACACACCACATCCTTTTGTTCAGGAAGGAAAGTAACTTCAATCATTAAACACTTTGCAAGCTGAGCGAGGCGCAAACCTTAGCATGCCAAATTATGAGTTAGGACGTTATTACTGAGCTAACAACCAGTGTGTGTGTGTGTGTGTGTGTGTGTGTGTGTGTGTGTGTGTGTGTTAGTAATAGGAATGTAAGATATATATGAATACGGAAATGATGAAAGAATAAGGCTTAGTAGAAGCAAAACAAGTTAACGAATGAAGAATTACATGAAAGATAGGACAAGAAGCATAATAATAGCAAGAATGAAAGAAGGAAGATAGAAAACGAGGGAGGGAGGCAGAGTGCATGAGTAAAGGATAACTGGAAGGAGACTTACTAATTACTTAACTAACTGACTAACTCACTAGACCAGAATGTGAATGTTAAGGTGACGTAAAAGTGAGGAAGAGTAACAGGAAGAGGGGGAAGGTGGGGGGGGGGAGTGAGGAAGTCTTGGTGTAAATGTATAGTGTAAATGTGAGTTGGATGAAAGGAGGGGTAAGGGGTAAAGGGTAAGGGAAGGCAGGTGTTGTAGAATCATAGGGTGGAGGGGCATTTCAGGTGTGTTCTTGAGCCAGAGGATAAACAGGTAAGGTAACCCCGTAGGTGTTTCTAAGTAATTACCGATCCTTCTACCTGGGAAACCCAACCTGGGCGAAGGGTAAATTCTTCTTTTCTAGCTTTCTCTTTCTCATTATATTCCATTTTTTCTTTTGGGGCGTTCATTATTATTTTTTTTTCGTGCAGGCAGGTGTCCAGGCACGGCCCAGCACGGTATAATTGGTTCGAATCCCGCATGTGTTACCCGCTCATTACCTTGATATGTTCTCACCTTTTCTCTAAATCTGTCTGAAGGATGAATAACGAGAAGCATTTCCTTAGCTTCCTTTTGATTTATTTTACCTGGAAGGAAAATTAAATAAAGACTGCAACGTGCTATAAGAAAAACGTGTCGTCCCACGCTGTATAGCAATAATTGGAGATTCTTAGAAAGGATAACATACACATTCAATTACCGATAAATCTTACGAAGTCGTCTTTTGAAAATAAATAAACAAAATTAACAGGAGTGCTTCAGAATTCACCTGTGTCGTACTTACCTGTGTCCAAAATCGGTAATGGATATGTTACTAGTATTTTTTTTTTATCAATCACTGTTTTAAATGTAATGAATGAACGTGTAATAAGTAAAGAGAGGTAGAAGGAACATTCTCTCTTGGGTGGCTTCGGTTTTAGGCTCGCGGTGGGTGGTGTGGTGTGGTGTGGTAATCCTTCGAGGAATCCTGTGTTGCAAGTGTGTTCCCAGGACTGTCTGGGTGTATTTATGTCGTGTTAGAAGCGATGACAACCTGAAGATTAACAACCATAATGGTGACATGTGCTAGAGTTTGGCGTCCCCTTCTTCTCTCTCGTTTATTTTTCTCTCTTTTTTTTTCTCTCTTTCTTTCTCGTTGGAGATAATGAATGCGGTGCTTTACTTCCACCGCATCCTGTCTTTACGAAACGATAGTCAGCGGTTTCCTTTCCTTTGTTTTATTCCTGTTTTCCTTGTGTCTGTAGATCAGGGTCGTTCAACACGTGGATCACCTCCCTTGAGAAAGCGACTCGTTCCACTTTTACGTTAAATTTCGAAATGAATCAGTGGATAGTAAAATTAAGGAAAAATATTACCATTATGTCCAAAGCAGAATGAGTCAATGAGTCAAAATCCCTTTAAAGTAATACCAAACACGTGATAATGTTTATATGATGTTTTAGTATGGGTGGGGAGGAGCCTTCGTCTTTACTATCCCACGTTTCTCACTTTAAATCATGTAGTGTAATT
>JAPQNM010000042.1:4806317-4811317 GCA_029783475.1 Metacarcinus magister
CTCATCTTCATCCTACTCTCTTCATTACTCGCTTTCATTTTTTTTAACAACAATAATATCTACTACTACTACTACTACTACTACTACTACCTTCTTTACCTTTCCCTTCCCTCTTTTCACGATCCCTTCCTTCCCTCCCCTCCCTTTCCCCTTCCTGATCTCTCTCTCTCCTTACCTCCCCTCCTATCTATTTCCCTTTCCTTCTTCCTCCCCTTCTTCCCCTCCCCCCCTCCCTCCCCTCATTGGTTCCTTGCGTCACACTTTTTAGGTTTTGTTTACATGTTAAAAATAGACCAAGAGTCTTGAGGGCGCTAAGTTGCCCCCTCCCCTCCTCCTCCTCCTCCTCCTCCTCCTCCTCCTCCTCCTCCTCCTCCTCCTCCTCCTCCTCCTCCTCCTCTTATACCTTTCATTATTCTCTCTCTTACTTTATTTTTTTTACAGCCTCTGCCGTCTACAGTTCTATTTATATTTTCAGTCGTGTTGCGCATTCAGATTTTCTTCTTTTTTTCTTCTTCTTTTGGTTCTCTTTTGTTCATGTTGATTTGAGAGTTAAGAAACGGTACGAATGATCAATGATAGTGAACTTGATGATAGGCTTAGTCTCTCTCTTTCTCTCTCTCTCTTTCTCTCTTTTTTTTTTTGGGGGGGGCCTCAAACACCCCCTTTGCTTTTTTGTTTGTACTTGTTTACCTTATACAAACCCACCCCACCCACACCCCATCCCATTCAGGCACTCACAGGTAAACCTTTATTATTTTTGTTCTCTACTATTACTTTATCATTATTTATTATTACGATTTTGAAGAGTAACATCACAACATACTCGTTCAATCATACAGCTTCAGTTCAGTTGCAATTACACTTAACGCCTGTCTTCTACCACACCATACAACCACACACCATACAACCACACACCATACAGACAGACACCATACAAGCATAAAATACACACACACACACACACACACACACACACACACACACACACACACACACACACAAAACTGAAGGAAATAAGAACGAGAAGAATAAAAACATGAAACCATAAAACATTCTTAAGGAACCGTGAAGGACCATTGCAAAAAACACGCACGTTATATTTACATTCAACAAAATACATGAATAAGGAACTGATGATAAAAGCCATAATCCAAGCTAAGTACACAGACGGGAAGCGTGAGATTATTTTCAACTCACCTGAGATTGAAGGAAGATCGGGAGATGGTATTTCCTGACGTGACAAAGAAAAGGAAATGTTGTTTTCAACACATTTCTTCACGCTACCTCCTGCTTTCAACTTAAGATAACGTAACTCAATTCAACTTCACTTAACTCAACTATACTGGACTCAATTTAAATTAACATACCTTAACTTGGCGTAACTCAACTGAGCTCATAATAATTTAACTATACTCAACTTAACTCACCATAACCTAACTTAACATAATAGAGAACATCGATTAAATTATTATTGATTAAATTTTAGGGTGAAACTTATGCGAAGAGATAGTAGGCAGTGTTCTGATAATTAAGGATATTGTATGTGACGACAAAAGCAAATGCAGACGAACAGCTGCGTGTGTGTGACGGTGCTCGCTCAAGAAATTGTCGATTATCAGAAAGTTGAAGGAAAATATTAACGGTAAAAGTGCTAGTGTGACGCCGCCTTAATGGTGCACAGTGATCCGTTAGTACATGGTGTGCCTAACTTGTACCTTACTTGACGTAACTCAATTAAACTTAACTTAATCTCACTTAAATCAACTTTACAGAACTTAAGTCAACTCAAAATAGATATATATGTTCTCAACTTAACTCAACATAACATAATTTAACATAGATTAATTCAATCAAACCAAACTCATCTTTATCTTAGACATTTTTGGGGGGAAGCGATGATTGATTAAGTGAGTTTTTGTTCAATATTCTTACTCTTATAGCTTTTTTATATAGTTCTTGGACATTCCTAATTGTCCAAAAAAGAAGCATTCACACACATTTAGCACACAAGAGTTACTGCCGATCCCTTCATCCCTTCCCTCAGGTACACTACAACAGGTCTCTTCTCTTAACCTTACGTACAAGCAGCCTAAGTGTGTTAATAAGTATACTTCCATAATAAACTAAATTAAAATAGTATTACCTCATGTTCCCTTTCTTCTAACATCAATTATTTCCAACTCGTATTCTCCTTTCACTATCCCCTTCCGTCTCTTCCTCCTCTCCATCCTCCTCCTCTCTCCTCTCCAACAAAGCTATTTAGGTTCTCTCTGCCCAAGTTCCATAATCAGTTTCGATTCGAGGAAGATTCAGAACAATTGCTCAATAGAAGGAATGACCGCTGGAGGAGAAGGAGGTGGTAAACAACTTCGATTCAAAAAAGTTCGTAATATGAAATAATTGGAGAGAGAGAGAGAGAGAGAGAGAGAGAGAGAGAGAGAGAGAGAGAGAGAGAGAGAGAGAGACATATGAAATGATTAAGTAGATGCACTGAATGCAAACTTTACGTAAAAAACATTTCATTCAACTGTTTGTTGTCGTGGGAGGAAGAAGACAAAAAGGAAAAAGAGGAGGAGGATTACAAGGGAATACAAGGGAACACAAACAGCAACAAACACAAGGGTCCCTGCGAAGGTTGGAGGAGGAGGAAGAGGAGGAGGAAGAAGGAACGAATTGCTTAGGAAGAATTCTTCAAGGAAAAATAAGTTTCCAGGACAGGAAGAAAATTAAGACAAAACAAAAATTTAACCACTTTAATGGGAGAGAAAAGTAAGAAAACAAGAAAACTAGGGAAAAACAAAGCAAAACAAAGCAAAACAAAACAAAAGAGAAAAGAAGAGAAGAGAAATAATAAAAATTAAGAAAAACATTATCGCAAGGAAGACTATTGGAAAAATATGATGAGAAAAAATGTAATAAGGTGAGAAGGAAAGTAGGTTAGAGAGAGAGAGAAAGAGAGAGAAGAAATGAAGGAGTAAGGAAAAGAGGGTACGACAAAATGAGAAATGGCTTTAATAACAAATATTTAGGTCAGGGTCCCAATAAGTAAGGGAATCAACCATATTTAAGAGAGAGAGAGAGAGAGAGAGAGAGAGAGAGAGAGAGAGAGAGAGAGAGAGAGAGAGAGAGAGAGAGAGAGAATAGGATTAACAAATATAACATCAATTCATTCTCATGTATTCAAAAACGAACTATTTAGAAAAAACAACGTACAAGAAAGTTTTGAAGGTAGGAAGAGGAGGAGGAGGAGGAGGAAGTGGAAATGGAAGAAGAGGAGGAGGAGGAGGAGGAGAAGAAGGAGGAACACATAGGAACACATAGGAAGAACAAACAGCAACAGGCCTACTGGCCCTTACGAGGCTGTTTGTGAGTACACTATCTAGTCTAGAGTGAAGGATACAGGATAGTAAGGGTGAAGGCTTCTCTCCCCAGCCATGGCTGGCAGGGAAAGGAAGGCTAACCAAGACCAGACTGTCACTACTGTCACTATCACTACTGCTACCACTACTTCCTGGCAAGCGATGTCAGGCCACTAGCGACGTCTTTTGAATCGACATTTCGTAAGTTAGGTACATCAGGATGAACTTACTCAAAGTTTGCTACGTTAACGGATAGTATTTTAGTTGTGGATTGGCTTCTAAATATTTGTCAAGTCTATTTTTTAATGTAGTAATTGTTTTACTGTCGACGACATTGGCGGGCAGGGAGTTCCAAACGTTAACGATCCGATTGAAAAAGAAGTGCTTGGCTTTGTTTGATGTGAATCTTTTACCAGTAATCTTAAAAGAATGATGTCTTCTTGTTATATTTGATCAATCAAAAGTAATGTAATCGTCTGTATTGATATTATTGAATCCTTTGATTATCTTGAACATTTCAATGAAATCCCCTCGCATCCTTCGTTTCGGTGGTAATGGCAGGTTAAACATAACTTATTGCCAGTATTAACCCTTACACTGCCGAGGTCTTTTCTAAGTGTTCGATTTATAGATTTTTTTTAAAAATTAGGATTTTATTCAAATTTTTCTTATTAATGATAAAAATAAATATTAATGATAAAAATAAATATTAATGATAAAAATAAATATTAATGATAAAAATAAATATTAATGATAAAAATAAATAATAATGATAAAAATAAATATTAATGATAAAAATAAATATTAATGATAGAAATAAATAATAATGATAGAAATAAATAATAATGATAAAGAGGAGGAGGAGGAGGAGGACGAGGACGAAGACATCAACAACAACAACTACGAAAACATAACAAGTGCAGGATGAGAACGACAACGAAAAGGAAGACGAAAGAAAGAATAGGAGAAAAAGTTGAAGGAAGGAGGAGGAGGAGGAGGAAGAGAAGGAAGAAGAAGAACGTGAATGAAAGGAATGTGAGTGTGTATATTTCCTTTGTTAAGTCCTCCAACATTTCTCTTTCTCATCATCTTCCCTTTCTTCTCTTTCTCCTCCCTTTCATTTGGTCCTTCAACTATTTTTTTTTTCATTTTTCCATTCCTGCATTTCTTCATTCTCTTTTCCCTCAGTGTGGTTTCTTGTTATTGTCAACTTTGTTCCATGAAAGGTAAACAAGTAGGAGGAGGAGGAGGAGGAGGGAAAATTGAAGCTCGTTATCTAAAAGCAAATTGACCTTCTTCAGTTTAATGTAATCTTTATATATGTTGAGTATAAAGTATGAAGGAAAGACAGAAAACTGAAAAGACTTCCCCCCACCCTCCCCCTCACCACACATTCCTTATTCTAATAGGCTGAGGAGACGAAAAAATTAACAATAAGCCTAATCCAAAAGGAGATACTCTTTCTTTTTTTCTCTTCGCCTTCTCTAATTTTCCGTCATTTCCGATCTCACCTCTTGGAAAACCCACCGGTGAAGGTGGGGAAAGGAGGAGGAGGAGGAGGAAGAAGAAGAAGAAGTAGAAGAAGAAGCAGATGTAGATAAATCACATAAAAAACTACTATACTGAAATACTGTTCCTCCT
>JAPQNM010000042.1:4813817-4818817 GCA_029783475.1 Metacarcinus magister
AGAAATGTTAGGATGAGGAAAAAAGGGATGATAGCACAAGAACTGATAATTGCTAAACAGGAAAGAGAAAGACAGACGTCAGAGATAAGAGTGAAAACAACAAAAAGTAAGATAATTGAACCAGCCACGTGGACAGAAAGATAAGAACGGAAATCATAGAATGTAAAGACACGAAAGAAAGAGATTAAAAAAATGTAAACAGAAGACGGACTCAAAACAGTGGAGATGTAAGAAAAATAAGAACGGAAATTACGAAATGAAAACATGATAGAAAGGATTTAAAAAGATGTAAATAGAAAATGAAAATAAATAATAAAATGAGGTCATAGAAGGGAATAGAAGAAATAGGGGTAATAATAGTAAAAAAAAACACAGGAAGAAAATGTAATAATAAAAATTAGCAAGGGATGAAAAACTGGATAATGAATACAGAATAAAAAAAAAAGAAGAAAAACATAGATAACATAAAAAATATAATAAAATTGAAACCGTAATTACGAACACAAATATAATTAACTATAAAATAAAAAGAGAGAGAGAGAGATGATCAGCTAAACGTCAAGCAGGATTTTCACACGCCAGAAATCAACTCTCCCACCGCCTATAGTATACAGTAAGAACGGGAAAGACAGACAGACGAGGTGACGTGAACAGCGGAAACCCCAGAGACAGCGGGAAGCAGTGACTGATTATGAGAGAGAGAGAGAGAGAGAGAGAGAGAGAGAGAGAGAGAGAGAAAGGGATTAAAAGAAGTTCCACAAAGATAATATTGATAATGATAGTGATAATAATAATAATAATGATACAAAATATTCAGTAAGTAACAAACACGATTAAATTGAATAAACAAAAGAAGACAACAACAACAACAACAATAAAAAGAGATCATATGAAAATAGAAATAGAAAATAAGAATAAAACGAGAATCAGACAGATGGGAAAGAAAAGTGACAAGCAGATGATAAGGTTAAGAAGAATGTCGCAAATAACTTATCCAGGAAAAGAAGAAAAAAAATAAGACAGATTACATGGAATTGACACGTTTATGAAAAATGGGAGACAAGAGAAAAATTATAATACCTAGAAAAGAGGATTAAACCATATTAAAAAGAGAGAAAAAAAATTAAAACACACACACACACACACACACACACACACACACACACACACACACACACACACACATCAATGAATCACGTGCGTTCATTGATCAATTTCAAGTTTTCTACTTCTCCTTCTGTTCTCTCTTCGCCTTCTTTCTTAAGTTTTCCCTCATTCTACTATTCACATAAGTATTAGAAGTAGTAGTAGTAGTAGTAGTAGTAGTAGTAGTAGTAGTAATAATAATAGTAGTAGAAGTAGTAGTAGTAGTTTTAGAAGTAGTAGTATAGTAGTAGTATTTCTTCTGCTCCTATCCCTTTCCTCCTTCTCCTCTACATCTTATTCTTCTTTCTCCTTCTCTTCCTCCTCCTTCTTCTCCTCTTCTTCCGTCTTAGTCACCATCCTACGCTGTGCTTATGTTTCATCCTTCGCTCACCACCGTCAAAACACTGCACCCCAATATGGGCCGCCACCTCACCTTGCTGATGGATCCAAGTGCCTGTCTGCCTCACACTCGCACCCTTGACTCAGCGTGATGTAAAGTGATCAAAATTATGTGTGATAGCCCTGATTATCTTCTTATTTCCTCTCTTTCTCTTTTTCTCTGTCTGTTTTTTTTCTCTCTTATATATTTTTTTTGTGGTTTTGTGTTTTTATTTTCTTTATGTTTGTATGTAATGGTCCTATTTACGTTTTTTTTTTTGCCTTTTTTCAGTCGTTCTTCTTTTTCTTACATATATATTTTTTTCCCATTTTTTCATATATTTCTTATTTTATTCTCTTCCTTCCTTACCTACTTCATCATATTCTGATCATCACCATCATCATCATCTTCATCCTTCACCACCACTACCTCTCCTACACCTTCATACTCTTCTATACACTCGCCTTCTAATCATTATCCTCATCTAACACACACACAAAGAAAGGAAGAAGCTGCAAGGGAAGGAGAGGGGAGGGAGATGCATTAAGTCAGGAGGGATGCAAGGAGCTGTAGGACTTCCCAGGTTTCAAACGGAATAACTTACACATAGACTGGAGGTCCCGGTCACAGTATCAGGGATTAACGTGGGAGAAAGATAAGTCAGTAAGCGAGCACGTGGCAGGGAAGACTGGTGGTACAAGGTTGAATTGGGGAAGGTGAGGGGAAAAAACAGAGTGGATGACAGTAATAAGGAGAAAGGAAAAGTGTGTGTGGGTAGTGAGGGGGAAAGATGGGAGATTGATGGGGTTAGAAGAGGAAGTGAGAGAGAGAGAGAGAGAGAGAGAGAGAGAGAGAGAGAGAGAGAGGAAGGAAGGAAGGAAGGAAGTCTTATCAACACAAATGCATCGTGTGTTTGCATCGGAAGTCCTGTGGGAAAGGATGCATGAGTAAAAAGTTTTAGTGTTGGGGAAGGAAATGTAATGGGAGGAAGGACTCGTGGAAAGACATGAGTAAAGGTGGGAAGGAGTAATAGGATCTTGAGTCCTTAGATAATGACGTTCCTTAATCTTATGTGAATCAACCTTGAAACGACCTCCTGCAAGGATTTTCTCTCTCTCTCTCTCTCTCTCTCTCTCTCTCTCTCTCTCTCTCTCTCTCTCTCTCTCTCTCTCTCTCTCTCTCTCTCTCTCTCTCTCTCTCTCAGTATTACATATTTGGGAGCAGCGATGTAAGTGGCCTTTCTTAGTATTGTTATTACTATTATCATTGTTATTGTTATTATCAATATTGTTTTGTTGTTGTTTTTTCATCTTTGGTCAGCCTTCTTTACCTATTAAAAAATAAGACAAAATATAAAAGACTTAGTGAGCATATTTGTGGAAGAAAGAGAGAGAGAAAGAGAGAAAAGAAATAATAAAAAGAGAGGGAGAGGACTAAGGAGAGTAGAGAAGGAGGGGAAGTGAAGAATCATTTCCCCTCACTCCTCCTCCTCTTCCTCTTCCTCCCTCCTCCTCCTCATTTAGTCTCCATTTAAGAGGGGAAGTATGATGGCCACGTACGCACCAAGTTCTAGGAAGAGGAAGGAGAGATGAACACATAATGAGGAGAAATAAGATGCACGTTATTTCCCTTTCCATTCATCTTCAAATCCTCTGAGGGGAAGAGGAAGGAAGTAGAAACCTCACATAGACATACAAGTTCAAGGAAAAGGAAGAGAGGAAGAAGGGGAAGAGAGGAATGAGAGGAAGAGGGGAAAGAGAGGAACATTCATGGCGTAAGAAGGGGAGGGGAAATAGGAGTCTGCTTATTATTACCCTCCTCCTCCTCCTCCTCCAATATCTCCTCTTCTGATGGGAATAATCTAAAGGGAAGGAAGATCATGGGGTAAGGAATGTCTTGGGGGTGTGTTTGGAGGCTGGAACAGAAGCTGATTGTGTGTCTGTGCGTAGTAGGTACTAAGAAAGGGCGGGGCAAGGCGGGGTGGGATGTGGGCAAGGCGGGGCGGGTCGGTGTTGGATGTGCTACAAGAGTGTTAGGTTACGACCTCTCCAGTGTGTTATAAGGCACACGTGAGGTATTGGGTGTAGCGAGACGTGATCCTAATGTGCTGCTACCCGCCCACCCAGCCGCTTACACACACACACACACACACACACACACACACACACACCTTACTAGTCTAGCGCCTCAGCCTATTATGAATTAAGTTGTTTGAGGAAAAATGGGGATGGTGGTGGTGGTGGTGGAAGAATCTGAATCTCTCTCTCTCTCTCTCTCTCTCTCTCTCTCTCTCTCTCTCTCTCTCTCTCTCTCTCTCCTCTCTCTCTCTCTCTCTCTCTCTCTCTCTCTCTCTCTCTCTCTCTCCAACTAAGAAAAATCAATATTCATAATTAAAGTACCTAATTTCGGTGTACATCGTGTGTGTGTGTGTGTGTGTGTGTGTGCGCGCGGGCGCGAGCTGGTCTGTTTAGCACAAAAGAAAAACCAACAGGAAATCCTTTGTCACACACACTCTCTCTCTCTCTCTCTCTCTCTCTCTCTCTCTCTCTCTCTCTCTCTCTCTCTCTCTCTCTCTCTCTCTCTCTCTCTCTCTCTCTCTCTCTCTCTCTCTCTCTCTCAAAATAAAAGAAAAATATTCAAAACAAAGGAAATTCGAGGAAGCAAAGTGTTGGAACATTTTGAATCTCATCACAACCATCTTACTTCTACTAAAACAAAGAAATCATATATATTATTAGCCTCCTCTCTTTATCTATATCCGAATTTATTTTTATTTGTGTTATTTATATTCCCTATTGATGTGCACTGTTGATTATTATTATTATAGTTTATTTGTTTTACTTGTTTATCTATTTTTCGTTCATCTTGTGTTGATATTTATAATTAAAGGAATGACGCTTTTTCTGGGGGTTGAATAAAATTAGTGACTGATTAAAAGGAATAATTGATAAAGAAGGAACAGGAACAAGAAAGAATATTAAGTAACAAAAGAAGGAATATTTATCTTTGTGTGTGTGTGTGTGTGTGTGTGTGTGTGTGTGTGTGTGTGTGTGTGCTAAGGAAACGGCTGTAGTGTCTTTCTTTCTTTCTTTCTTTCTTTTCTTATTTTCTTTCTTTCTATGTCTCTTTGTTCAAATTAAATCTTGAACTCTTTTGCATATTCCTGACTCACTGACTCACTTACTCACTCACTCACTCACTCACTGACTTACTCACTCACTCACTCACTGGGCAAACAACTAACTTCCTAACTGACTGCATAACTGATTTACTGATTGACTGACTGACTCACTGATTTACTAACTGACTGACTGATTTACTAACTGACTGACTGATTGACTGACTAACTGACTGAATGATTGACTGATTAACTGACTGACTGACTGACTGATTAACTGACTGACTGACTGACAGATATTTGCTTTACTATTCGCTTACTTAACACAAATTTTGAAGTGTGAAATCGTAAGCGAAA
>JAPQNM010000042.1:4826317-4893817 GCA_029783475.1 Metacarcinus magister
TAATGGTGGTTGTGGTGAGATTAATGACTGGTGAGGGAATAGTGATTTACCTTCTAAACACGACCACTACACTATCATTACTATTATATCAAGACTATCTATATTCTTTGACATCATTACCATCATTACCAGTACCAAGACCACCACCACCACCATTGCCATCACGACCACCACCACCACCAGTCCTCAAACAGGTTATACTGGAACAAAATTTCTCCATTGACGTCATATATATATTTTTTTTTAAGTGAAGAGGTGCATAGGACATCGCATCTACTACGCCGTACACATACATACGCATATATATATATATATATATATATATATATATATATATATATATATACACACATAAACATACATACATATATACGTACACATACATACACATACATACCTGCACAATGACAGTCACCTATGTATGTTTATCTTTGGGGTATTAATGTTCTTCACGTGCATGTGTGTGTGTGTGTGTGTGTTTTCGTCACATTCCCAGGAACTGTACCAATTACCTGTCCTCAATTTAAGGCAATTGTTGATACATATAATGAAAAACACACACACACACATCCTCGTTCTTGATGTCGTGTGTGTGTGTGTGTGTGTGTGTGTGTGTAGAAGAGAAAGAAAGAAAGTGAGAAGAGAAAGGAGGCACTGGAGAAATGGGCGCGGAGATTAGGAGAAAGAGGAGGCGGAGAAAACACTGAGAAATGGAGAGAGACAAGACAGGAAGGATTGAAAAGGAGAAGGAGAAGAATCAATCTGAAACACGTGTATTGCGGTGGAAAGGGAGAAAAGGAGGGAAGGATAGGCGGCGCAGCAAGACAGGAGGAGGCGGGGTAGGAGACGTGTGCGTGTGTGTGTGTGTGCGTGCGTGGTGGGTGGGGGTGTTGGGTCATGGGTGGGGGAGGAGCTGGCTGGTTTATTTAGCTGTGCCGGGACGTAGCGCGGCAGATCAACCCAGAGCTCAGAGAGAAGCACACGCACAGCTCACTCTCTCTTGCCCACTACCAGATCTTAGTGTTGCCAGTTACCAGTGATTTACCTACAGACTTGGCACTTGGCTCTCGCTTCACGCCTCACAGTGACATTCTGACCCCCAAGTGATCGCGTCCTAAGCACCACCTGGAAATATACGAAGGAAATACACTGTAGAGGAAGAACCGGTGGCGTCTCTGTCACCTGCAGTTCGTTGTGTACCCCTGCCGGTCACACCTCTTCTCCAACCACCACCATTCTCACAAGGCCCCTGCTGCCACCCTCCATAGGGACCCCTGCCCTTCTCCCGCAGTAGCGTTCCGACCCTCATACCCTACATCATGATCACCACTGACCTCCGCAGAGAGTCACTCAAGGCTACCAAGAGCGCCCTCGGTTCACTCAACTCAGCGATCGCAGATTCGCTAGCTTACGGAAAACGGTAATTAAAGCTGATGTTTTGGGATGGACAGTGTGTGTATATGTGTGTGTGTGTATGTGTGTGTGTGTGTGTGTGCCAAGAGTGCTACAGGAGGGCATTTATATTAGGAACAAGGTCTTCGACTCTTGTACACATGTGACTTGTGTCGCGAAAGTAGGAGGAGGAAGATAATGTGTGAAGTGAATTTCCAAGCTGTTGACATGTGACGTATTCCTGTCTCATGTTGTGTGTGTTTGTGTATGTGTATGTGTGTGTGTGTGTTCAGTGGCGTGTTGGTGTCGTCAGCCTGGCACACCCCCAAACTGATGCCACGCCTCCCTCCTATCCCTTCGTAAACATTTATTACATAACATAGACGGAGCACCTGGCCTTCACCAACCTTCCTTTCGTGTAGCCTTTTAAGGAAGGAAAAATAAAGGGTAGAAAAGGAAGGGGACATGAGAGAGAGAGAAAAATACAAAATTATCATTATCTCTCACGAGTTTCAACATCAGATAGGAAGTTAAGCAATTGTTTAGTGATAGGAAATGAGTGGTGTTAAGAGGAAACGGTGCTGTATTTTCCCTTAAAGATCTTTGCTTGAGGAAATGATGCAGTAGGATAGATACATATAGTGGTGGGGATCTTGGTAGTGGGAACAATAATTAACTAATATTTGTTTCACGTGTATTCATGATGTGCTACGTGAGGATGTAGCACAGGTGAGGTGACAGGTGCGTAGGAGGACGGGGAGGATGATAACAGGTGTGTGTGGGTGGGTGAGGGGGGGAAGGGGTAGTGAGGACAGGTGTTAAGAGAGGGTGCATGTGAACTGGTGTGACTTAAGGATACACAGGTGTGGAGGAGGGAGAGTCAGGGCACGAGACCGCAACCGCACCTGTTAATTAAGAGCACTGCAGGTACGAGAGAGAGAGAGAGAATGAATAATTGTGATCATGACCCTGGGACAAACATCAAACCCTCTCTTCCTCCTCCTCCTCCTCCTCCTCCCTCCCCTTCCCCTTCCCCTCGCGTCTGTCAGCCTAGCCAAAGAGGACAAACATCACCTCACTCAAGGTCCTTTACTATACTTAGCGTGTTGTGGGTAAATTCACTTGACACAAGGCGGGAAAATAGAAGGAGAGGAGGGAAAATAGATGGAGAGAAGGGAGGGAGGGAAGGAGGGAATTCAAAGGAGCTTAAAAGAATGTTGAGCGCATCTTAGTATGTTGTGACGTAAATGTGACGTCACGAGATGATGCTGTGTCATACACGGTCTCTCTCTTTCTTTCTCTCTCTCACAACCACTTTTTCGTCATCTTTTATCTCATTATCATCTGCAAGGAAGGGTAGAGAGAGAGAGAGAGAGAGAGAGAACATGAGTCGTCACTTGGTCTGCTTTTACAATCATCTTTTTTTTTTCCTCTCTTATTTGCTCTTTTTTTCTCTCTTTTTACAAGTCCGGTTAGGAGTTTATACACAGATCTCTTTGTCATTGTTTTATTATTATTTTTCTTTCGTAACCTAGTCTTTGCATCCTTGTCCAAGAAGAAGAAAAAAAAAAAGGATATTTGAGATATATTTTTTTCTCTTAAGAGGAGGCATTGATTAGTTTGGCAGAGCATTTACTGTTTGTTTGATTGTCTTTTTTTTCTTTTAATATCACCTTTCCTTTCTCTCCCTCCCCCCTCCCCCCCTCCTCCTCCTCCTTCCTTCCTTTCCTCTATCCTTCTTTGCATCACATGTTGATTCTTTCCCACGTCCTCTGCCTCTCTTCCTTCCTTTATCACATCCTATTAATCATCTCTATTCTTACACTTATTATCCCCGTCATTTATTTTTCATTAATTATATAAATGTAACGTAATAATAATAATAACAATAAAACCACACAAAAAAAAGAATAACACTGATATACAACAACCACATCCTGTTGACCCTCCCCTCCTTGCCTCCCTTTACACATGTCCAAGGGTGGAGGGGGGGAAGGGGGGGAGGAAAGACTGATGTCACCCTTTCCGGCTCCACTCTTCCCCTCCCTTGTGTGTCGCCATAACTACGCATTTGCACATGCATAATGAGCAAAACATTACACACACTCAGACATGCATACCTATTATTATCATTATTATTATTGTTATTGTCTCCTATTATTTCCTCCTCCTCCTCCTCCTCCTCCTCCTCCTCCTCCTCCTCGTCATTGCACTCATCTCCCAGTCCTTACATCCCTTCCCCCTTAATCACGTCGCCTCGCTTCGCCTCGTGCTCTTTTACCTGCCCTGTACTCACCTTCTCGTTGTCTTCCCCGGCAGGAGCGACATGAGGCTCCGACTTGGTTGGCTACGTCGCCGCGGAGACTCCCAAGGCAGCGTGAGACCAATGCCCGAAGAAGTACAAGGATGGGCAGAGAGTTTCCACAACCTCATGGCTTCAAAATGTAAGTATTCGAATGCATTTTAGAGAGAGAGAGAGAGAGAGAGAGAGAGAGAGAGAGAGAGAGTTCACTGGGGTGTGTTTACGATCGTCTCTCTTTATCCTTCTTTCTCTTTCTCTCTCTCTTTCTTCCTTTTTGGTGTGGCATAGAAAAGAAAATGAGCACAGGGGAGGAGAGGGTAGGAAGAAAGAAGGTATTAATTAGGGACACACACAGAGAGAGAGAGAGAGAGAGAAAGTTAGGCCTTTACTCTCTCTCTCTCTCTCGCAGTCAACACCACCTTGTCAAAACCATGGCAACCACCACCACCACCACCACACTTCGATCTCCATGCACTCTCCACCACATGCACTTTCCATTTACAGTCATCCTCTTTTGGGGTGACGCGAGGGCAGGTGGCCACGAGGGCGTCACACCTGGCCCTTGTCCCTCTTACTGGTGCCAGGTGTGTGTAGGGGAGGCGGGGTGGGGTGGAGTCGCGTGGATGGTGTGACTTGTATTTTAAGAGACATTGCAAGCGTGGCAGTAATAGTGAGTGTGGTATTTAGCCTTGAATATACTTTCCCACGCACACATACTCTCTCTCTCTCTCTCTCTCTCTCTCTCTCTCTCTCTCTCTCTCTCTCTCTCTCTCTCTCTCTCTCTCTCTCTCTCTCTCTCTCTCTCTCTCTCCCTCATAATTCTACAAAGAGAGAGAGAGAGAGTAGCATCATCGATCAAGAACTCTCTGGCCTGACATACTTCATGCAAATTATAGGTTAAGCTTCACGGGAAAAGTTTAAATAATTGGGACATAAACTCTATATTTTGTTCACCCCCTTTACTTACCACAACGAGAGAATAGTAGTGATGATGATATACAAGCCATGACACTTCCGCCTCATTACATAAACACATAATAGTGATAGTAATAATAGTAATAATACCCACAAACTAATAGTCGTTCTTTTCTCTCCACAGACGGACAAGCATTGTTTAAAGCCTTCTTACAACGAGAGTTTAGCGAAGAGAATGTGGAATTTTGGCTCGCCGTCGAAGATTTCAAAAAGACTCGGGCAACGAAAATGCTCTCAAAAGCTTCCAAGATCCACTCCGACTACGTAGCGGTCCAAGCTCCTAAAGAGGTGAGTCCTACATATCCTTCGTGTTCGTAGGATAAGAAGCAGATATCATAACAGTAGAAATAGTGATGGTAGTAGGATGAAGAGGATAACTATGGTGAAGACAGGTATAATAATAGTAGTAGTAGTAACAGTAGTAGTAGTAGTAGTAAGAGGATGCTGAAATGATTAGAATAGGAAATAGAGAAAGGATGTGGTTGGATATGTAAATGTCAGTATGCATTCACAATAGCAACATGTTTTAAGAGTTAGAGGCATGGGGGTGAGGGAGGGAGAGGAGGGAGGAAGGAAGGAAGGGAGGGAGGGAGGGAGGGATAGATAGGAGAGGAGGGAAGCCAAGAACTGAGGCTTGGTGTGATCGATAGCCTGTTGGCGGGTCGGCATGGAAACGGGTGGGAGGTGGAGGCGGATGGGGGAGAGATGAGATGGTACAGGTCACGTGGATCCTTCGTGTGTGTGTGTATGTGTTCCATTAAGGGCGTATTGTTGTGTGCGTAGAAGTAGTGGTGATGGTGTAGCAAGACTAACCTTTTTTCTTCTCCCTGTCTCTTTCTCTCTCTTCACATTGATGTATTGTTGAAAAAAAAATTCTTGTCCTTCTGAACACACACACACACACACACACACACACATCTACATAGGCCTATAGAAAGTCCCCTAAGCCTAAATACCCAGGTGAAAGTCTAATTAGGGCTTAAAAGTAGGCCAGTAGTGTTATTTAAAAGAGGAAAAAAAAAATAAGGAAAAAAAAGAGGAGGAAATGAGGAGTAGGAAGACAAAAAGAGGGAATTGGTTTGTGGTGAAAGAGGAGGAAGGAGGAAAAGAGAGGAGGAGGACTTAGAATGAGGAAGGAAGAGGAGGCGGTGGTGATGATGGTGATGGTGTTGACTGGTTGGTTGGTCCTCTTCCCTTTAAGTCAGCAGCAGCTTGGGTCAAGGGAAAGGTCAAGGGTCACGCGCTCATCCACCCCCCACCCCCCCACACACATATATCACATCACACAAACAAAGGTTCTCTCTCTCTCTCTTCCCTCTTCCCTCTTATATTTATCCTTTCTTTTCTCTTTAACACATTATTCTCTTCCCTCCTATCGCCTTTTCCATTTATTGCTTCTTTTATCTCTCTCTCCTTCCTCCGTTTTACCTGACCTAGCCTTCCCCTGTAACACTACCGCTTGGTTTCTGCCTCATCCTTGCCACACTGAACTAACCTGACCTACCTTCCCCTCGCCTGCACCTCTTTTGCCTCTCTTTTCCCTTCTCATCTGAATGGAAATGCGTAATCACCCTCGAATCATCTGCTTTGATATGCTACACTTACCTCCCTGTGACGCCCGCACTTACCGCTTCCCCCTGCCACGCCTATTCAACCCTGACACGCCTTTATAACCCTGGTTCGCCCTCGCCACCTCACCACGCCACGCTGTGACAGAGAGAGGAAGGGACGCGTGGGGTTGTGACGCACTTCCTATGGGGGTTTTGAGCTGGAGTAATGTTTATGTGAGCGTTTCATTGCCCACAACGATAGAAAGTGTGCTTGTGTTTGTGTGTGTGTGTGTGTGCACGTAGGCAGGAAGGGGATTGAGGGTACGGAACTCAGATATATGTAGTGTTGTAAGTTGAGTAAGGAATATAGTCGTTAGGTAGGCCCAGTACAGCAATCTAGAGTGTGGTTGTAACACGGACTTTCTCTCTCCCCAAAGATCAACGTGGACCCCGGTACACGCGCCCAGATCGCCAAGTCCCTCGACTGCCCCGACAAGTACATTTTCGACGCAGCGCAGAAAAGGGTTCAAGCGCTCATGGAGTCTGACGCGTACCTGCGCTTCCTTCAGTCTGAGCTGTACAAGGAGCTGCTGCACCCCGAATCCTCGCTCTCTAACCCTGAGGCGTTATAGGCCCTGAGGACCGACGTGCCGGCCGGGAGGCCCTCCCTATCTTCCTCCCTCCCCTTCCCTCCCTCCCGCCACTCAAAACATGACATGCTGTGAGATTGTTGACTTATGATGTATTTAATAATTTATGATAGATTTTTGTATTTATTACACGGTGAAGTATTCTTGTATGGGGAAGCTTTGTGTAAAGTTGACGGAAGAATCCTGAGACTGCTTTTGTGTGATCCTGAGCTTCCCGGCGTTGTGGTGGGGCGCGCGATGGCGGCGCAAACCAGAGTCCCTTCCCTCATCCCCGCTGGCCTGCCCGACCCAAGGCACCTGTGCCCGCGGCTCGGTGCCAGGCCGGCCTCCTCCCCCTCCCTCCTTGGCTGCCCTGCGGCCACCCTGACTGTGATACCTCTGCCGGGCCGCACTGCCCGCACCGCCTAGTCACGCCGCCGCGCCGCCGCCACCTCCTTTACCAAAGACTTTTATAAGGAGTAGGAAAGGAGCTTTGATGTGTAAAATATATGGTATATTTTGTAGTGGTCGAGGATGTTACCTTGTTGTACAAGCCAGACTGTAAATGCGTATTTTCCGCATGACCCAGGGCCGCGCCCTCCACCCGCTGCCCGGCGCCCGTCACCACTTCATCTCAGTTTCATGAGAGCCAGTGTCGTGCGTAATACGCACTCCACCCCAGCGGCGAGGTCTTGCGGCCCCGTTCGCTCGTCACAGTATTTATATCTTAAGTTATTTATAATAGCTTTAGTAGCCCAAGATGGCCTCTGTAACCCTTCGGGGGAGCCATGTGGGCGTGAGAGTGAGAGGGGCAGCGCTAACACGCCGCCCCGCCCACCACAACTCTACCACATTCCACAGACGGACCCTGACGCCCGTAGAGTAGCGATACTTAGTCACATTTTATTGTATTCCCTGCGGTGTAGGAAGCCTCATTCACCTAAGAAGACTCACTCATTCGCCTCATTCATCTCGCCTCCTGCACCCTGCCCCACACCCTCACCCTCACCGGCGGAGCTCCGTGCCCGGCCTCATCTAGTCTTCACCTGTAAATAGCATCCCTCTCCTGTACAAATCTTGTCAGTTACCGATAAGTGACATAGTCTGCTTAAGTGATCCAACTGAAATATAAACGAAAAACTATAACACCTGTTTGTTTTGTTCATTATATCCCCTCAACACACTCATCCCAACTTGAAGACTCAACGGACACCTGGAAGCCTTAACGAACGGAGTTATAGGCCTCCTCTGCCACCTCCCTGGCACACACGTCAACACCAAGGATGCAGGACTCACGCCTACGATATCCTTCTTTGATCTTCATTGTTCTTTCTTCCTATTTACTTTCTCTCATTGTTGGGGTTTTATCTTGTCATAAGTCTTTATTAGAAACACGGGATTATTATTATTTGTTTGATCTTTTCTAGTATAGTTTGTGAAGTATAAATAAATCTGCAACAAAACTATAAACAATTATAGTAGCATGGAATTAGGGTTGGTAGTAGTAGTAGTAGTGGGGATGGTTCTAGTAGTAATATGTGGTGGTTGTAGCAATAGTTATGGTATAGTAACAACAATAATTTCGGTTATGGTGATAAAAGTTAAATTAAATTAGAAATATTATAATGACAATAATCCTAAAATTGTAAGATTGACTAGCAAGAACACACACACACACACAAACAAACAAAAAGTCAATCAGCTCGTTAATCAAGCATACACAATCCAATGAGCTGTGAGTGTGGGAGGAAAGGACGGGAAATGTCATTGATGCTGAGGTCTGTGTACTCCCTCCCACGCCAGGCACACACACACACACACACACACACACACACACACAGGTCAGCAGCAAGGTGAGGGACGGGGAGGGGAGAATGAGGACGTAATGTTTAAAGGTCGCCACTGCAACTTAACAAGGCAAGCAAATGACAAAGGTTTTAAGGACAGTCCATACTAACATTTTCTAACTAATATTCAGAAAAACTTTACTTCTGTTTAAAATCTGGTTAAGTTTAGTTCGTTTCAAGATCTCGGTAGTGTTAAAAAGTAAAAAGGTAGAGGTAGGTATAGATACATTTTAGTTTTGATGGGTTAGTTAGTAAGTTCCTCTTTTTTTTTCACTCCTAATATTTAACTAATGAAACTGAGGATAGGTAAAGGTAAATAGCAGGTAATCAATCGTACAGGTACACTTTCAACATCCCTGTGCTGACGAGGTGAAGGTTAGAAGGGGAGAGGACGAAGCAAGCACACACACACACACACACACACACACACACACACACACACACATACACAATAAAGTATAAAACAATGGCTATCACCTCACACAATACTACTATAGAAGACAGAACAGTAAGCGATAAGTTTGTCTACAGTTTTCTCTTTTTTGTGTATGTGTGTGTGTGTGTGTGTGTGTGTGTATGTGTGGGTGTGTGTGTGCTAACGCTCAGGAATAAAAAAAAAAATCTTTCGTCTCTCCTTCCTTCTTTCTTACCTTCCTTTTACTTTTTATACCGTCATGTCATTATCTTACTCATCACTCTCCTCCTCCTCCTCCTCCTCCTCCACCTCCACCTCAACCTCCTCCTCCTCCTCCACCTCCTCCTCCTCCTCCTCCTCCTCCACCTCCTCCTCCTCCTCCTTCTCCTCCTCCTCCTACTCCTCCCCCTTCACCGTACGTAAGTCACCCGTCAGTCATACCTGGAACTAAATTATGCAAATCACAAACAGAATCGCTCCCATGACAGACAAGTAAGGCCACGAGTGTTACAGAGCAGCACGTACCAGTGTACAAAACCCATTAATTCCTTCTCACTCGTGTCTCCTCCACCTCCTCCTCCTCCTCCTCCTCCTTCTCCTCCTCCCACTCCAACTACTCCTACTCTTCCTTCACCTCGTCCTTCTCCTCTTGAACTCACTAGCTAAAGAAAACTACGAAAAAAAGATGAATAGGAAAATAGTGTAAAAAGAATGTATGAGATGCGTAAGTTGGTGTGAAATTCCAATATTTATAGACTTTGTGAAATGCTTTGACTGATGTTGATGTTACGGTGAGATAAAGTGCATAATAAAGGAGAGAGAGAGAGAGAGAGAGAGAGAGAGAGAGAGTCCAAATAAATACACATTAATGGAGAATAGAAAAACTATATAACGCCAAAGCATCCAGCCAACAATGAGGTACAGAAGGCTACAGAAGTAATGAAATTGTACCCTTTGTGTGGTGATTGTGTTGGTTGTTTCAATGGAGGCAAATAATTATGAAGTTGTGATAGGTTGTTAGATCATCACACACACACACACACACACACACACACACACACACACACACACACACATACACATTCAGGAAATATTGTACCTATGCTGGTGGCGAAACGTACTTCTGTAAAAAAAATTTATTATATTTGAAATTGTTTGCGCGTTGATAAAGCAGCCTCTGTGTGTGTGTGTGTGTGTGTGTGTGTGTGTGTGTGTGTGTGTGTGTACGGGACGGTAGGTGAGCGAACTGTGGCTAATTTCGTTTAAAGGTTCAGCGCCTTTTGACCTTAACTGACGCCCCCCCCCCTCTTAAGACGCCCCTTCCCCCCCCTTTTTAGAGAGAGAGAGAGAGAGAGAGGTTTCAATATATGTCTGTTTAAAAGTAATGCGTCGATGTGTAAAATGTTATTCTTTATCATATAGGACAAGGACGCGGGGAGGTGAGGGTTAAGGGGTAGGGGAGGCTGGTGGAAGGGTATGACTGGTGGGGGGGGGAGGAGCAGGAGAGGAGGATGGAAGGAGGTAAGAGACAAATAATTAAGCCTTGCGCACATAAAGCGATTGACTGGCTGACTGACTAACTTACTAACTGACTCAGTGACTAACCGATCAACTGATTAACTGAACAACTGACGAACTGACTGACTAATTAACTGACTTACTGACTGAGAGAGAGAGAAAAAAAAAATAATTACTTTCAAAAACAAAAGACACTCGAGGGTTGCAAAGAGAGCAAACCAGGAAGCCATTTTAGAGTGCAGAAAAACAACAGGGAAGGGAGCGAGTCTTGAACATTGGTTGGCTAGGTAGTATTTTTTCGTAGCAAGGACAGGCTTATGCAAAACAGACGGATGGAAAGTAGGGATGAGCAGGTGCAAGAAAGAAGAATTACCAATGAACCGAATGACGTCAAGGGGGTGCGTAAGAACAGTTCCCTTGAAAGATACATTCGTCAAGATTAGTTGAACAAAGAAACATTTCGTAAAGTAGAATGAATGTTGAGTAGCTAAAATAGACGTTACTGTTATATGGTAAGTAGTAAGGGTATATAGCGGGTAGCAGCAGGATGTGTTAAGATATGATAACAGCTTCTTCTTTTGTCTTTATTTCATCACATCTTCGTGTCCTTCGCTGGAGTTAGTGGCGGTAAAAGAATGATGGATCTGCCTTGCATACATTACCGTTGAAGGGATCGTTAATACAGCTTGGTGACGAGGCTGTGAAGTTTGTGAAAATCCTTCTTAACCCGTGCTGAAATTATGAAAAAGTTTGAGTTATTTGTTATCTAGCAATTGTGTGGGAGGTGTTATTCTTGTTGAAAGGATCATCTGCTGCACTACGTTAACAAATTTACAGAAGAATTGATCAGTTATGATGAGACTAATGACTGATAGAAATGAAATATGGAACTCTACTAATTATGTGTTTAAAGGACAGTGACCGTTTATCATTGCAGCAGAAGATTAATTATGAAAGAAACATGAGAGGAAGGTAAAAAGAGAGGAATAGAGGATGAAGGAAAGTAATTTGGAGATTGAAAATTTATAACAACTTTCGAATCGTGTCAAGCAATAGCATAGTTCTTACTAAAGCTGCAGAGGCGATGAATAAGGTTTGATAAAGGTTAAAAAAAATCTTGATAGAGTACCCATCGAGGACAATCAGAGAGAAAACGGTGAGTTGGTAGAGACTTGAAAATCTACATGTTGAGGATAACTAAATTAATGATCATTTCAGAACCGATAATAAAAAATAAAAAAAAACCTCGTCGTAGGACTGTATGTCATATGTGGGGTTAATCAAGTCCAGAGATAGGAAAGAAAAACTATTCGAGTCTTTATATAAGGCATAAGGTAGAGAAAAGATCGGGAAACAAAAAATAAAAAGGATCGCTTGATTAATATAATTTGTACTGGAAACTCTATGACCTCTCTGTGTAATGAAAAGTCTCTTTATATTTATAAATTAGGTTTCTAGGACACTGGATTTCTTTATGGTCAGTGATGCTAGCGACGGACCCAGCCACACCAATCCACTACTTATGAAACCACGAGTATTCACAACCACCTCATTTTTGTTTTATACCATGACATGCATCTGTTTTGCAATGCTATCAGACATGGTACGGTGCAGCTGCAGGTACAAGCATCAGGTTATCAGAAAATAGTAATAAAGAAGCTGGTAAATAAATGAAATAGTACGTATTACACTTACAAAACAGTAAACATGTAAACGACAGGAAGGGAGAAGCAGCTCTCTCTCTCTCTCTCTCTCTCTCTCTCTCTCTCTCTCTCTCTCTCTCTCTCTCTCTCTCTCTCTCTCTCTCTCTCTCTCTCTCTCTCTCTCTCTCTCTCTCTCTCTCTCTCTCTCTCTCTCTCTCTCTCTCTCTCTCTCTCTCTCTCCTCTCTCTCTCTCTCTCTCTCTCTCTCTCTCTCTCTCTCTCTCTCTCCTCTCTCTCTCTCTCTCTCTCTCTCTCTCTCTCTCTCTCTCTCTCTCTCTCTCTCTCTCTCTCTCTCTCTCTCTCTCTCTCTCTCTCTCTCTCTCTCTCTCTCTCTCTCTCTCTCTCTCTCTCTCTCTCTCTCTCTCTCTCTCTCTCCTCTCTCTCTCTCTCTCTCTCTCTCTCTCTCTCTCTCTCTCTCTCTCTCTCTCTCTCTCTCTCTCTCTCTCTCTCTCTCTCTCTCTCTCTCTCTCTCTCTCTCTCTCTCTCTCTCTCTCTCTCTCTCTCTCTCTCTCTCTCTCTCTCTCTCTCCTCTCTCTCTCTCTCTCTCTCTCTCTCTCTCTCTCTCTCTCTCTCTCTCTCTCTCTCTCTCTCTCTCTCTCTCTCTCTCTCTCTCTCTCTCTCTCTCTCTCTCCTCTCTCTCTCTC
This sequence comes from Metacarcinus magister, assembly GCA_029783475.1. Taxonomy (NCBI): domain Eukaryota; kingdom Metazoa; phylum Arthropoda; class Malacostraca; order Decapoda; family Cancridae; genus Metacarcinus; species Metacarcinus magister. The sequence continues at coordinate 4,839,292 of JAPQNM010000042.1, forward strand.
TCTCTCTCTCTCTCTCTCTCTCTCTCTCTCTCTCTCCTCTCTCTCTCTCTCTCTCTCTCTCTCTCTCTCTCTCTCTCTCTCTCTCTCTCTCTCTCTCTCTCTCTCTCTCTCTCTCTCTCTCTCTCTCTCTCTCTCTCTCTCTCTCTCTCTCTCTCTCTCTCTCTCCTCTCTCTCTCTCTCTCTCTCTCTCTCTCTCTCTCTCTCTCTCTCTCTCTCTCTCTCTCTCTCTCTCTCTCTCTCTCTCTCTCTCTCTCTCTCTCTCTCTCTCTCTCTCTCTCTCTCTCTCTCTCTCTCTCTCTCTCTCTCTCTCTCTCTCTCTCTCTCTCTCTCTCTCTCTCTCTCTCTCTCTCTCTCTCTCTCTCTCTCTCTCTCTCTCTCTCTCTCTCTCTCTCTCTCTCTCTCTCTCTCTCTCTCTCTCTCTCTCTCTCTCTCTCTCTCTCTCTCTCTCTCTCTCTCTCTCTCTCTCTCTCTCTCTCTCTCTCTCTCTCTCTCTCCTCTCTCTCTCTCTCTCTCTCTCTCTCTCTCTCTCTCTCTCTCTCTCTCTCTCTCTCTCTCTCTCTCTCTCTCTCTCTCTCTCTCTCTCTCTCTCTCTCTCTCTCTCTCTCTCTCTCTCTCTCTCTCTCTCTCTCTCTCTCTCTCTCTCTCTCTCTCTCTCTCTCTCTCCTCTCTCTCTCTCTCTCTCTCTCTCTCTCTCTCTCTCTCTCTCTCTCTCTCTCTCTCTCTCTCTCTCTCTCTCTCTCTCTCTCTCTCTCTCTCTCTCTCTCTCTGTTATCATTAGTGTTATTGTCGCCGCCCACACATACATCCTATCAACACTATAAAAAAAACTGGAAAAACCCTCGCGATAATCATGTCCTCTCATATAGATAAGCAAGGTGGTTCTAGGATTAGGAGGTATGTAAATTAGCTCAGGTCAGAGGTCAGGTCACATCCCCGCCCTGGATGTATTGATGAATAAATACTATAACGACACTCAGCCTGTAGTGATGGGAATTCCGGCTCTTTTTTATAGCTGCGGTGTGGACCGCCGCTGCCGCCGCCAAGTTCACGCCACATTCCCTTGCAGTACACACTCCTCCGGCCTTGCCATTCTCTCCAAGCTTACTCGTATCCTCCCTTCCTCAATGCACAGTATAAGGGAGACTGAACACTTGGGCTTCACTTGGAATGCTTATGACGGCTGGTTTTCGTGTGTGTCATGTTAGGTTACCCTTCTTGTTTTGTACATTCTTCGCTCTAAATCATCGGCATCGCTGGATACATATGTGTATTTGCTTGTGTGCATATGATGCGTGTACGTCTTACGGATGTGTACGTGTAAACAGAATTGTAATAGCATCTATAGCACCACCACCATCACCACCACCACCACGATGCCCCTCGAGGCTCTGCCCACCACACCAGTGGCCAGGCTCCCGTCACCCGCCACTTGCGGCTCTCAGAGCCATGATCCGGCTCTTATCGTTCATCTGAAAGAGCCGGCTCATAGAGGCGGCTGGTTCACGAACGACACATCACTATCAGCCTGTGACTGTCAACCAATCATCTAGCATCCAAAGTAACCAAAGTAAGCACGGTGTGGCGATGGCCAGCCTCTTACCCAAGTAGGAGGGCCATCCACCGCCTTCGATTTTTTGTATAGAGTAATAGCAGCGGATTTGTTAGGTTTTATGAGACACTTTTTGCTAGCGTCTGTTAGTAAACATTGCTTGTTAAGGCCTTAATAAAAAAGTTACTGATTGTCGTATTACAGCTGACTGACCATGCTGTGTCGCCCCTTGCCACAACTGGCGCCCTAGGCGGCTGCCTATACCGCTTATACCCAGGACCGCCACTTGTTATATAGTATCTAGATAATAAAAAACAGTAATATTAGTGATAGACATTGCTTATAACAACTAACCACCCATTTAAATAAGACCATCATGAATAACGTCCCTTGTTAGAGATGGACCAGAAAGTCACAACAAGGCGGCGAGGGAAGAGCAAGAACAAAGTAATGGACTGCATGTTAAACCTTCTTATTGACGTGATATAAAAATTGTTAAGAGGAATTACATCATCAGGAGGGGAGAGAAGAGCAGGAGGTGTTGGTGTGTTGCCTAGAGGAGGAAGGACACTGTAAGGAAGGCCAAGGAAGCCATAATGCCGGAGATCAAAGTGACGCCTCTAGGTAAGTTGGGTTAAATTTTTCACTTTTACTTTATAAATTTTACTTTTACTGATAATACATGTGATATAACTACCTGTGATAAATTAAGGTTAATATTGATGTACCTAACCTATGATTGTGCTAGTTAGGAGTGTATGTGTGCTAGTTAGGAGAGTATGTGTGCTAGTTAGGAGAGTATGTGTGCTAGTTAGGAGAGTATGTGTGCTAGTTAGGAGAGTATGTGTGCTAGTTAGGAGAGTATGTGTGCTAGTTAGGAGAGTATGTGTGCTAGTTAGGAGAGTATGTGTGCTAGTTAGGAGAGTGTATGTGCTAGTTAGGAGAGTATGTGTGCTAGTTAGGAGAGTGTATGTGCTAGTTAGGAGAGTATGTGTGCTAGTTAGGAGAGTGTATGTGCTAGTTAGGAGAGTATGTGTGCTAGTTAGGAGAGTATGTGTGCTCGTTAGGAGAGTATGTGTGCTAGTTAGGAGAGTATGTGTGCTCGTTAGGAGTGTATGTGATAATTAGGAGTGTATGTGATAGTTAGGAGTGTATGTGTGCTAGTTAGGAGAGTATGTGTGCTCGTTAGGAGAGTATGTGTGCTAGTTAGGAGAGTATGTGTGCTCGTTAGGAGAGTATGTGTGCTAGTTAGGAGAGTATGTGTGCTCGTTAGGAGTGTATGTGCTAGTTAGGAGTGTATGTGATAGTTAGGAGTGTATGTGTGCTAGTTAGGAGAGTATGTGTGCTCGTTAGGAGTGTATGTGATAATTAGGAGTGTATGTGATAATTAGGAGTGTATGTGTGCTAGTTAGGAGTGTATGTGATAGTTAGGAGTGTATGTGTGCTAGTTAGGAGAGTATGTGTGCTCGTTAGGAGTGTATGTGATAATTAGGAGTGTATGTGTGTGCTAGTTAGGAGTGTATGTGTACTAGTTAATTATCTTTGTTAAAGTTCACTACAAAGAATTATAAGTGGTAAGTAAATATACTACACATCTTTCATTGTCTAAAGGTGGTTTTATTTCCATAAAAATGAATTAAAAATAAGACAACTGGGTGTATAAGACGACCCAAAAAATTTCTAATTGAAACGTAGGTAATTTTAACTAAAACTTTAAAATCCTTCAAAATCCTCATCATGTTCATTATCTGACATCATAAGTTTATCAGTGACATCTTGTGATATATTTGTAAGACAGTCATCGTATGGATCAAATTCCGAATCAGATGGATGCAGGTCTAGGTCTAGGTGTAAACAAGCCCACAAAACTTCCTCTCTCGCCTGCCGTTAATTCATATACCACACGTATATTCTCGGCGTATGTATATAGGACGACTGTGGCACATAACACTCCTCAACACATATCATACTGGTTGCAACCATACACATACAGCTACATTACACGTTCTGATTAACTTACTCATCGAGCTTCACTGTAATAAATCTGGTGAGTAATATTATAAGTGGTATATAATATTGTAACTAGATCTACCTCCAACAACGTGACAGTTAAGGATTGCTCTTGAAAAAATTAATTTATCATAGTTGTGCAATCATACCACATGTTATATAAGATAAGAGTACTTACATTATGCTACATTTTCATAATTTTATTAGAATAATGTAAATTACGGTAAATGATTTCAATAAAAAGTATTTGTGTTGTTACCAAGGCAGGAGTAAGCCTACTGTCAATCATTACCTGCGTTAACAACATCCAGTACACCACAGGATTTACGATCCACATTCTATACCGGCCGTATAAGATGACCCCAATTTTTGGTGGTATTTTTCATACGCCGACATATACGGTAAATAAACATTTACATAACAATATTAGTTGATTTAAATGTCTTATGGTATTCAAAATCTTTGTACTGAGGTTACATCCTATAAGAGGCTGAATTAAATAGCTACCTAAGCTACAACATTCTTCTCGGAAGATGGAAGGGTATTTTTTGGGGGAAAAACTGCGTCTTATTAGCCGTAAAATACGGTATTTCTTGTCATATATGCCTTCTATTAACTTTTAACCATCTTGGAAAATGGTTACTTTTGCCAAAAGCATGCACAATTCATTCAAGAAAAGAAAATTTTAAAAATCTACCTGTCCTGGACTCGCCATTAATGTCGCTCATGGAGGTTCTTTCTTCAGATGTTGGTCAGCTTGAGTTTCGAAGGTTAGATTAGGTAAGGAAATGTTAAACTTAATTTCAAAAAGAATCAAAAACACACGAGCCAGAGGGAGGGTGTTAGCGGGCCAGTGGCTGGGCCGTTCAAAATTTTACCGCTACTTACCAGTCTTCCATATCATTACTTTGTTATTACAAGGACGAAACTATATTTTCCTGATAGATTTTTATGTGTTTTTTACTAATATGTAGTTCATAAAAACACAAGAAAAGAAAATGGCACATCTTTTCACATGCACTCTTCCCTTCTCTCATGTGTGCAGGTGCGGGGCAGGATGTGGGCCGGAGCTGCATCCTGGTGACCACAGGCGGGAAAAATATTATGCTGGACTGTGGCATGCATATGGGGTAAGTGTGTGTGTGTGTGTGTCCTTTGACTGATTACATACCTATGTACATACATATATATGTAGGATGAAATTCAGGAAATGACTTTAAATAACCTTACTTTGCAGGTTCAATGATGACCGGCGATTCCCTGACTTCTCCTACATCACAGAAGGCCCGCTGACAGAGTTTCTTGACTGTATAATAATCAGTCATTTCCACCTAGACCACTGTGGTGCACTGCCCTACATGACTGAGATGGTGGGCTACAACGGACCCATCTACATGACACAGCCCACCAAGGCCCTCTGTCCCGTGCTGCTGGTGTGTGTCTATTTACTTTGTTGTAATATACAGGGCTTATCCTCAGCTACATTTGTGTGGTCCTGTCTCCACATCAATATTTGTCCAGTCTTTTCTTTAGTTGTGGTACATTCTTTGCCATTATAACTTCTTCTTTCAGTCTATTCCAAGACTATACTTCTCTGGGGAAAGCCTCCCCTATTCTATTGAGTGTGTGTATGTGTGTGCATGCATTCATGCACATGCACACTTACATGTATTTATATTACTGTTTTGAACAGATACACTTCATAGAGCCATCATCCTTTTCAGTGATATATAGTTGCATGAAAACGTTGCTCTAGTCATATTACAGCTAACCAATGAAAATCACACAATATGAAGACAATATGCATGTGAACCTAACCTGCCCCATACCCTCAGGAGGATATGCGAAAGGTGGCTGTGGAGAGGAAAGGTGAGACCAACTTCTTCACCTCCAGCATGATCAAGGACTGCATGAAGAAGGTGATCACAGTGTCCCTGCATGAAACAGTACAGGTAAGTCAACCTCATCACACTTCTCCATTGGCTCACATAACCATATTTTGTCACTACTACTCAGCTGAAGAACGTAGCCTCATTCTTATCTAATTATTGGTATATTGATCAGTCACTCGATCTGCCTATCTACTCATCTTTTCCTTTTGTTTTGATGGCTGTTCCATTTAAACACACGTACTCACCTGCCCTCTTTCCCATGCTGACAGGTGGATGCCGATCTTGAGATTAAGGCTTACTATGCAGGCCATGTCCTCGGTGCTGCCATGTTCCATATCCGTGTGGGCCAGCAAAGCCTTGTGTATACGGTGAGTGTGTGTTTATCTTGGAAGAGAGTTATGTTCCTATTGTTCCATCATCATATCTATACTATTATCCAGCCTGGGTTTGAATTCTTTGATATTTCTAGCATGGACTATTTAAGTATCTAGGTTATTCTAGAGGTCATTTTGTGAGTTAATTGGCTGTCTGAAGTGTGTGTGTGTGTGTGTTAGTGTGTGTGTGTGTGTGTGTGTGTGTGTGTGTGTGTGTGTGTGTGTGTGTGTGTGCAGTCCAAAACTGTAAAGATAACGCAAGTAGACACATATGATTGATTATATGACTCGTAATTAGAGGGACACACATACACACACACACATCTGCTCAACATCCGTAAACCTACTCATCACTACCACAGGGAGACTACAACATGACCCCTGACCGTCACCTTGGAGCCGCTTGGATAGATAAGTGCCGGCCAGATCTCCTCATCTCAGAGTCCACCTACGCCACCACCATCAGGGACTCCAAGCGCTGCAGGTGAGGCCAAGGAAGGGGATGTATTGGCCAAATGAAAGGAAGAAGGGCAGAGGGAGTAAGAATGGAAGCGTATACATGTAAAAAGGAGGGAGTGAAAGAGAGGAATGAATTATGGATTAATGAGATAGATAGATCAGAAGAGATGGAAGGGATGGAGAAAATAAGGAGGAAGGATGGGATCTACATGTGCCACTGCCATCTGGAACTGTTCAAAAGATGCAGGAGAAGTAGGAGGTAGATGAATGAAGGTGAGAGTGACTTAGTGTCTTGAGAAAGTAGATAAATATAGGAAGATTGTACTACATTGGGAGGGAGAGTTGTGCGTGATAAAGGTAATAGCTATAGGGTTGACAAGGTGGGTGGCTTATTGAAGCAAGAAAAGTTCATGAAGTGGCGAGTTATTGAGAAAGTAAAGTGCATCCAAGGTGTAATCCAAAAGCTCCCAATTATTATCAATGAAAATATGCAGACTTACTTATGTTATAATCATTGTGTTAAAATATTCCCCCTGAGTGTTGATACAGTGGCGTGTAAGAATGGGTGATGTATATTGTAGTAGTTCAATCTCCCTTTTATATTCTTGCATACTTCAACATTTCATGATCATTTTTTGTCAACCTATTTTACTTGCACTGGTCATTACTTTTTTGATAGAGGTGATGGAGTGGAGACAATGAGGCTGATGGAGGGAAATGGTGTGTGAAATTATTTGAAGTTATTAGAATAAAAATGAATCTCTTCTCTCCCATACCTGCCCTCTTTACCCTCCTAAACTCACCCTCCTTTCACCTTCCTTCCCCTCCTCACATCCTTCCTTCCACCGCTGTGACAGAGAGCGTGATTTCCTGAAGAAGGTCCATGACTCGGTGGAGCGTGGTGGCAAGGTGCTCATCCCAGTGTTTGCGTTGGGCCGAGTGCAGGAGTTATGCATCCTCCTTGACACCTACTGGGACCGCATGAACCTTAAAGTGCCGGTCTACTTCACCATGGGACTGGCTGAGACGGTAAGTGTGTCGCTATTGTGATGAAGTGTAAGTGTGTTGGGGAAGGGTAGATGTTGTGTGTATATAGATTGTATTAACTTTGTGTTGATACTATTAGGTAAATACGTAGCCTACATTGAGTGTTGTGATATTGTAGTGTAATATAGGATAAAGGAACATAATTATTTAGTATTTTCACAATTGGTAACATGCTACAGTAGATACCGTCTAGACAGAGAGAGAGAGAGAGAATAAATGCATTAACTCCCTTTTATTTGATATCATTTTAATACACAATGAAACAGTTACGTCAAAATAATTTCTCATTTTTAGCTTATTTTCCTTAATAAGAAACAAAACATTGTAAAAACCTTTGAGACAAATCAGAAAACAATTTTAATCATCTTAGAAACCATAGAAGTTGGACTTGGGTTGGGAGTCTAAACTTGGAATTATATTAAATGGAATTCAATTATAAAATCGAAAAACAGAATAAAGTAATAATTATAAAATTAAACCAATATAAACCAAATAATAGAATATAAAAAAATTATTGAAACCGAAAGTAAAGCCTAAATAAATCATAAAATAAAGAAAAACGGAAAAAATAACGAAAAAATGAGAAAAAAACACCATAATTATTTGTTTACATCCAAGAGTGTTAATTATAGCGTGTTAGGCACAGTTTAAAAAGTGTTAGGACATGATGACCTACAAGGATATAGATGAAGGTGAGTGTGTTGTGTTATGAGTGTGTTTTGGTGGGCTGATGGGCTGAAAGGCTGAAAGTAGCACTAGGGATATGCGGTATAGACAAAAATACCAATATACCGAAGAGCTTCTAATACATGTAATACCGCCCCGAAAATACCGGTATGTCAGTATACTGGATAGGTGCATATTCCTAGACACACACACACACTCAGCTGACGCCAGGCAATGTAATCTGATTGTGTTTCCGATTAATGATTATAATACTTAGGACACCAGTTGTGTTGCATATCACGTGTATATATATATATATATATATATATATATATATATATATATATATATATATATATATATATATATATATATATATATATATAAATATATATATATATATGGAGTTTTGTGTTGTGTGTGTTGGAGGGTGTGGGTGTGTGTGTGTTTAAAATACGTGTATGGTGTGTGGGGTGCAAGGTTGGGTCCAAGTACATATACTTTGTACTTGGACTTAAGTACAAATTTGCATGTACTTGTACTTGGAGTTTAAAATGTTACTTGTACTTGTACACAAAGTACTTGAATATTACCAAGTACATTCAAGTCTTGTCTCCTTGTGGATGACCCCCACACCCCTCCCCTTAGCTACGTCACTGAATTTAGCCATTATACTCCCATAAGACCTGACTAATCCCTCATCCCTCACAGGCTAACAAATACTACCGCATGTTTATCACGTGGACAAACCAGAAGATCCGTCAGACCTTCGTTCACCGCAACATGTTTGACTTCAAGCACATTAAGCCGTTTGACAAATCTTACATGGACAACCCGGGCCCTATGGTGGTGTTTGCTACGCCAGGCATGCTGCACGCTGGCCTCTCCCTCGCCATCTTCAAGAAGTGGGCACCAAACCACAGCAACATGGTGAGTAAGGAGGAAAATTCATGAGTTGTGGAGCTAAGGAGAGTATATAAATCTATGCAAGACAAATCATATGCTGCTCCTTTTTTTGCAGGTTATCATGCCCGGTTACTGTGTCCAGGGCACCGTCGGCCATAAGATCCTCAATGGGGCAAAGAAGATCGACTTTGAAAACCGTACCAGTGTAGAAGTCAACCTGAGTGTGGAGGTAACATGTCTCATTCAGCTATTGTTTCTTCATCCTCCTGTGACCTTGTTTGTTCAGCCATCTTTCCTTTTTGTTCATCCATCTTTCCTCTTTTCCTCTTTGGCTTACACCACACCCTGAGCTGTGCCTCTGGTTAGTGACATCCTGCCCAAAAACACACCTTTTCCCCTTATTGTTGAGTGTGAGGAGGAGGGAGAAGATTTGGTTTTGCTATGTGAGTTATTTGTACATCATTGAAGGTGTGATGTAGAAAGAGCAACTGTCTGTCCCCCCATGTTTTATGTATTTTCTAATCCTAATAGTAGCCCACTGTGATCTCCCTTCTCTTCTTCTCCCTCACCTCTCCTCCTTCATTTCGTCCCTCTCTTATAGCACAGTGATTCTTCCTACCTGTTCTCCTTCAGCAGCAGCAAACAATACGTAACTGTTTATAATTTTCTCCCTCCCTTTCTTTCTTCTTCCCTTCCTTCTCTACACTGCATTAACATACAGTAACCTATCCCTCTTACCTCCTCCTCCCTTCACTTTGCAGTACATGTCATTCAGTGCTCATGCAGATGCCAAGGGAATTATGCAGCTGGTGAGGCACTGTGAACCCAAGAATGTGCTGCTCGTCCACGGGGAGAACGCCAAGATGGACTTTTTGCGGCAGAAGATCATGCAGGTGGGTGATGAGGGAGTGTTCATGTGTGGAGGGTAATGGTGAGTGGTGATGCATAATGGGGAGGACCATAGTACAATAAGGTGATCAGGATGGCTGTGTTATGTGGAAGGTCTAGTTAGTGATAGTAGAAAGTAGGTGATGGGGAGAGTTATAAAAGTTCAGGTGTTATATTCAACTCATGTGACCTAAGAGTATTGGTAAACATTCCTAGGCAGAGTGATTTTGTAGGAAGAATGGAACAGGAATATTGATTGAAATACTCATGAAGTGTTGAAAGGGAGAGGATTGATAATTCATTCGGAAGATGTTAACAGTTGGTGAAATTAAGTTAGTCATGAGTTTTTTGGGGAGTTTTTTTTCTTATTTGTACTCTACCCTGTTCACCATTGGGAAATAAAGCAAAAATTACTCAGATATTTTTCCCCTATGTAATATTTAGATGCCTATGTACTTTATGTTAGAAAAATTCAATAATGTAGCAGAACAATATTGCTCATTTGTATTGCTCAACATTGCACACATCACCAAACATTTTATCTTGTGTGTTTTGTTTAGTGCAACCATTATGTCCCAGTGTTCAAAAATGGTATTATATGATGTTACCATTCTCCCATGTGATTGTTTTACCAACTGAACCACATCCAAAGCATAACATCAAGCAGACCACACCAACCTTTCATCAACAGGAATTCAACATCAACTGCTACAAGCCAGGTAATGGGGAGACATGTCATATCTCTGTCTCAAGCAACATGGAGGTGGAAGTATCTCTGTCGCTACTCAAGCACACTATGGCTGCTTCCTCCACCACGCCAGCCTTGCCCCTTGCCCCCACCACCTCAGGCACCACTTCAGGCAAGGCAGAGGAAAACCCAACCAAGAAACAGAAGGTGTTGCACGGCGTCCTCATCATGAAGAACAATGTGAGTGTTGGTTTTGTTGAGTGTCCCCACACACTCCAACCTTGTTTGGTGCCATAATTGGATTGTATGATGATAGATGATTGTGGTCGTCATCATCATCATTCCAAACCCTATTGCTTGAAGGTTTCACACGTGACATGTCTCCCCTTTCCTTCCCTCAGAGCATGAAGATCTTAGGGGTGAATGAGGCCTGGGGGGAGCTGGGGATTGTCTCGCACCAACTCCGCTTCACTGAGAGGATAGAAGTGGAGCACATAGGCCCCGTGCAGGCCCTCACCACCTCCTTGCACACCCTCTTAGCACAGTGAGTGCCTTTTGTGTGCCTGCCTTCATGTGTTACCTGTATAGGTTTTCTCAAAAGTGACTGATAGATAACTTTGCCATATTGTTTTATAAGTCAGGAAAAATATTTGCTGCTCCCTATAATGAAATGTAATGGTGCTCACAGGAAGCTTGGAGCCGCTCAGGTGCAGGTTGTGAGTGAATACCAGCTGTCAGTGGCAGACTCGGTGGTGATCAACATTCAGGATGACAATGACGACCCAGGGAAGAACATCCTCCTCTCTTGGACACATCAGGTCAGTCCACATCCTCAACTTCTACTTGTCATTCCTTCACCTGCCACCACCACCACCACCAATCCTTATTGCCTCACACACTACCACTCTTGCCACACCACTGTCCTTTCTTGTCATCCTCCTCACTGCTTCCTATGCTGTTCCTCACATGTCATGTCTCCTTACTGTCATCACAAATTCCTCCTCATTTCCTGTCCAGCCTGGTCGCTTGTCATCGGTCAGGTTGAAAGAATTGGGCCATCATATTGCCTACAATATGGGGATGGAGTGATGGTGCTGGAGAGCCCCTCCTCTGTATTGTTTCTTTCTATTATGATACAGGGTGTAGAGGGGGAGGGGAGATTAAATTATCCCAAAATCCTATGTAGATTTATTGTTTTTGCTACCTCCATTTAAGGGGATATCAACTGTTATATAGATAGATCATCTCTTTCACTCATCTTTTATGTTTTTGTTTTTTTTGTTTTTTTTTAGGATGAGGCTCTGGGAAGCAAGCTGCTGGAAATCATAAAAACCAACTATAAGAAATGACCAACGACCAGCAATCCCCCTTCTGTCCCAACTCCAAGTCATCCACCTCCTCCACTCACCACCACCTCTGCCACTCAACCAACCCAATCTGCAAATAATCCACTAAGTGATTCCTACATTGATCTGTCCTGAATCATCTGCTACAGTAAGGTGTGGCTCACTTAGCCAGCGAGTGAACAGGGCCTCCCTGCCACAGTTAGGAACAGTGTCTGGAGCATCACAACATATACATGATAGATGCAAGCATGATTGTGGTTATTTCAGGACACAGATGGAACTTGTGGATGAACATTAGAATCACTCACACATTGTGTTGTGTCAGAGAGAAGAAACACTGAAAGAGAGACAAAATATTACGTACAAATGTGCTGTTCACGTTTTGCATTTTTTACGGATAAAAATTATATTTCGTACGAGTGACCTCTCCAAAACATGAAGTGCATTGTATGATTGTCCTCATACCATAGTGGTTAAAAACAGTTTCAATAAGGAAAGTTGTCTTTATCTCCAGACAATGCTCATTGTGACACACCATATACTGAATGCTAATGTCTTTTTTCTACTGGTATTATAGACTAGCATGGGAGAGTTCTAGGGATGTTGAAAGTTCCTGCATTGTTTCCCACTCAACTGGCAACTGGGCACCTCCAAAGTCCATTGTGAGGTAATAGCACTTGGGATGAAGTCACCTGTCTTACGGTACGAATGGATGAAGGTGGCTGATGGGTTACCCGAGATAATACATGTTGTGGTAATTGTTGCTGCTGGACTGATGAGAAGTTCATGTTGTAAGATAGTCATAAGAAGCACATGTTAACAGCTTTGACAGACATTTGGCTTTAATTAGAGGATGGCACCAATTATAGATGGGTTAGTTTCATTGTGCGGGTTGGTAGGTTATCTCACACACCAGTTATCCTCCACTCAATATCATGTATCCATTGAAAGGATCTAGTTATCATCAAAGGGAAGGATTGTTTTCAATAACATTTTTTGGAAAGATCAGCTCCCATTATAAAATTCTACTAGGTGGAAGAACAGCACCTGAAGCCTCTGAAGCTATAATGTTTTCTAGTGATATAAAAAAAAATCTATCAATACTTCATAATGTATTTATTGGTTATGTTCATCAGTCACTGGCCTATTTTCATTAATTAACATATTCCTTCCTTGCATATAATTAAGAATCTGATATCATATTATGGTAAATGCTTTAAATAGCCTTAATTATCCCCAAATCAAACATTTATAAATGTGTGGACTAAATTGTTAACAATACTTCTCAGTAACTCAATGCTTCTACAGTTTCCTCCAGAAAGAAGATATTTTAGTTGAGATTGATGGAGGCCAGAAGAGCCACACCCCTTTCATAGAAGTTGTGTGCATTCTGGTTTGCTGCCATGTTCAGATCAACGGTGAAGAGGATATCTGTGCGGGTGGCATTGAGGTACACAGGCAATGTGATCTTGCTGGTGTCAACGGCTTCAACACGCACCCAGAGGAGGGTTACCAAGGGCAGATCAGTCATGATGGTGTGGGTCAGCTCCAGTGCATTACCCATACATACAGCTCCCTGCAGCTTCAGTCCTGTACAAAACAAGGTTGAATGTGAACACACAAAGGTTATATATATATATATATATATATATATATATATATATATATATATATATATATATATATATATATATATATATATATATATATATATATATATATATATATATATATATATATATAGTGGAGGCTGTGTGGAGTCTTGAGTGTGGTGTAAACATCCTGTGGGTGACATCCTGTGGGTCTGTGGGCTGAGTGAGTGTGTGTGTGTGTATATATATATATATATATATATATATATATATATATATATATATATATATATATATATATATATATATATATATATATATATATATATATATATATATATATATATATATATATATATATATATATATATATATATATATATATATATATATATATATATATATATATATATATATATATATATATATATATATATATATATGGAGCTGTGGGAGTCTGAGTGTGTGTAAACATATATGGGTGACATCTGTGGGTCTGTGCTGATGAGTGTGTGTATATATATATATATATATATATATATATATATATATATATATATATATATATATATATATATATATATAGGTAAACATATCTAAGGTAGACCATTATACCTTCTATGCAGATGGCATCACTAGTTGCAACATTGTCAATACCCTCACATTAATGTTACTTTGATATCACTTACCCTTGATAGAGAAGCCACCAGCAGGAGTGACTTGACCTTCAGAATCAGCAATGGACACCTCCAACATAAGCTCCTCCAAGGACCAAGAGTTGCCTTGAGCCACACACTGCCGTGTAGCAGTGACGTATGCTTCGGGGTTGAACAGACCTCCCAGCCACACTGTTACATTCTGAAACACCCATAGAACATCTAGTACAAACTAAATTACATATTGCAGTGTACTTACTATCATTGTTTAGTACATTTTCAAGATGCCAAGGATGTAGCAAAGTATGTACCTTCAGTTCTCCTGCTCCAAACTGAGCCACTTGCTGTGAGATCTCCTGCAGCTGCTTGACCCGCTGGGAGAAGTCTGTGATCCACTGGATGACAGTTGCTCCACGAGGCACTGTGTACGCCTTCCACTGATCTGGGATGATGCCTTTCACCAGCAGACTCACCATATTACGGTGATAGTTGGTCTGTTTCTTCTCACCCTGGAATAGTTAATAAAACATATGAAAACCTTCAAATTTGAAGATTTGCAAATAGTTATGTTGATAAGGCAAAGGCAAGTCACTACTGCACCTTGCAGATGAGAAGGACATCATTGAGGTCACACTGCACCACACGCAGCAGCTTTGAGCCAGAGTTCACTTCCCGTTCAAAGTAACGGTAGAGCGGATCCTTGATGTTGTCCGTTGTGCGTCGCAGGTTGGCCACTGACTCAGGAAGGTGTGAGAGCCAGGTGACAGCAGACTGGTGCAGTGTTACCATCCATGATGGGCGGCCCTGAACATATTGAAACTGGTTACAAATATTGCAAATATGAGTCTATATAATTTATATACCAAGTTCACATCCCTCTTAAAGAGGGATAGCAAAGTCAAGGTGTCTTAAAAAAAAGAGAAAACAAATTCCGTTATTAATAGCAAGTGAACTCCAAAATAACAAATATAAAAGATGGGATGCAGCCTCACCTCAATGTCCTTGCGTTCGGTGCCAGGAGTATCATCTCCACCATAGGCCAGCTCCTCATCATCCTCAAGCACCTGCATCTTCATCAGCTTGCTCAGCATGTCCGTACCTGAGAAGGACCAACACCTCAATCTGTGTCTCCAGAAACCATGCTCATCTCTTTTTCACATACAATCTAAATAAAGGTAGAAGAGCCTCCACCTCTCCTTATCCAAACGCTTCTTTGCTTGTTCAAGCCCTCCCCCTCTATCAACACACCTTTCATGCAGGTACTCCTTTACTTTATCCTTCCATTCTCCAAGTGGCCTTTATTTCCTTCTAGGACACTAGATTTTGTTACATACTTTTTTACACAAACTTACTCCTCATCCTTTTACATGACCTAACCATCTTTTTTTTTTTTTTTCAACCATTCTATCATTCCACACACACTTCACTATTTCCACAAGTTCCCATGCCACATCTTTCACACATAATTCCATTACCATTAGAATATTTGTATCTAAATGTATTATTTAAAATGTAATATGCCTCCAAGAAGGGCATAAAATGTTGCATGTCAATTATGTACAGTATTTTTTGTTTGTTTTGTGACATTGAATATGTCATTTGTTTTTACAGGAATGTATCTTTCCTAATGTAATACAAGCCTACTGAGAAAAATATCCCAATTTACAAATTTTCTCTTTATGAAGGATTTTTTACCCTTAACCGAGGGTGACAATAATGAGCACCTCAACAACAGAAAGCATCAGCCAATACTTGGCAAATGTGGTGCCAATGTTATTCTCTGCACACCAGAAAGACTTACCTCTAGTGGTGAGCAGGACCTTCTCAGCATTGTTGGGCAACCCAAGCCAACTTGGGGTCTGGCGGTCAGTGAGACCCTCCACCCACTGTAAGAACTGGTCACGGCGGATCCCATCTGGCATGGTGATGTTCTGGTTTTCTTTACCTGCAAGGGAACACCTCATTATTGTCTTGTATCATTCAGTGAATGTGAGTTTCGGTAGGATGTTAGGTGTAAAAGAGGGAAATCAAGGGGAGGAGTGACATTATTAGTGAATCTGGAAGTGAGACAGTGTGTGGTGGAATGGAAGGAAGTGTTAAAGTTGATGTGGGTGAAAGTAAAGTTTGGACGAGTTTTCTTGCATTTAGATCACTTTTCTGTTAACTTCTTAAAACCACAGGGATTATGAAATGCAGGTCTTTAGGGATAATCCGTTGTAGCCCCACAACCAAGACCAAGGTTCACCAAATACAAACAATATAATATTGCCAACCCCTCTTCGTCTGATCTGAGAAAGAAGGGAGAGATAGAGAGACGTTGGGATCAGTTTGGGAAAAGCCAGACTCACATTCTGAGGGAGGACATGGATGATAATTAGCAGCTAAATACAAAGTCTTAGTCAGTCGCCAACTTATTTTATGAATTTTTACCCATACGATTATTCTTATTTGTGCCAAGAAACTAATAATGAGGTTAATAAGCTTATGCTCTCTAAATTTATGAGTGAAAAAAACACCAAACAAGATAGAAATAAAAAAAGTAAGCAACCACCATTATTAATATTTTCCTAATTTGGAAGGACACCCACGACTTTGGACGCCAAGACACAACACACTGACCATTACGATGTACTACAGCTGCTATTCCTCCACATTCATTATAGCATATTTATTTGTTGTAGCATCTTATACTTTATAGTAGCATAATTCAAAGAAATTTGTTCTAGCATACCCCACTGTACAAGTAAAAGGAATGGGATCCTAAACCTCATGACCAAAGTGAAATTGATAACAAACAAGGCACAAGTTATGAGTTACAAGGAGCATCACCCTGAATCCCTGAATGCTGCACCTGTAAATTATGCATTACATGATCATTACCAACCAAAAACAATGTGAATAAAGGCAATAAATGTGTATATTTTAACCTCACTAAGTCTTACTTATTCTATCTATCTATAAACCCAACTAATATCTCCCTTAAAGGGGGAATAGCCAAGACTGTGGCCTTTCATCCTTCCTGCCAATGGAGACCTACCGTCCACATTGCAGACCAACGGGAACTCTGGGTCAAAGCTCTTGGGTGTGAAGAGCTTGTTGAGGAAGGAAGTGAGGAGCCGCTGGTCAAACTCATTGTCAATCTTGCCACCATAGATGCACTGGGACATGAGAGTGGCCAAGGCATCCCAAGGCACTTTCTCTGGAGGCAAGTTTGTTCGACCCTGAGGAAGGAAGATAAATAAATACAGGGCAACTGAGTAAAACTTATTTCTTTGTATAAGAGAATTAATGGTGTTAAAAGAGACAAACAAACGGTAGTGTGGAACACAAATCATTGAAATAGTCACTTTTAAGATCTTAAATGAATAATCATTCATCACTAGAGACAAATAATGATCATAATTTAAAAGAATCTGAAACTGTTGAGAAAATTCAGAAAAAAAAGTGGGGTTGCAGAAGGCATTGACTCTAGCTATAAGGAACCTCCTGCCAACCCACCATAGCTGTAGCTTCAATCCAGGTGTCAAGAGTGTCGCAGGCCACTCGCAGATCTGACTCATTGAATTCATAGTACTTGGCCCAGCCAAGTGGTGCATAACGCAGCCGTTCCTGTGTGATAGCGTGGAACCAAGCCAGCAGGAAGTAGAGGCGAGCACGTTCATTGGGCGACCGCATCATCCTGGAGGCAGGCACCTGCCACATGAAAAACACTTCAGTGAGATAGCAATATTAAATATCTGTAAAACCATACTTACAAAACCTTTAAAGTGAATAAAATCACAAGGATTTCAATACACTGAAACACTTGACAAAATAACCTTTCTATCATACAATCAATCAAAGCACAAGGCATTTTTTTTGTATTATTACTTTCTTACTTTACTTTTTTTGGTTCTTTCTTGGGTACTACATCATTCATGTAAAACGTTGTATAACAAAAATTAGTTATACAGTTTTGTTCATATTGACCACTAAAAGCTGAATCATAAAGGAAGAGTCAAAGTACTGGACTGGAGTTCTTTTTTTTTCCCCCTGACTAACGGTTTCTGATCCTGTCTGGATTGTGGGAAAGGGGACACTGACGATGATAGGAAATATAAAGTAGCCATGTAATATTTACAGCTTAGTGGATAGTCCCACCCCACACACACCATTAGAGGCACATCCTGAGCATCTCCCAAGCAAGTCTCACCGTGCTAAAGGTACGCAGCAGGTTGGCACGGACTCCCGGTGGCGGCTCAAACACAAACACACGACCAGCACGCAGGAGGTTGACGGGCAGTCGTGGCGTAATCTCCATGGTGAGGAAGAGCCGGAACTGTGGGTGTGGGTGGAGGGAATGCAGCTTCTTTTCCAGTTGTACCAGCCAGGCAGGTGCCAGATGAACATTCTTCAGCATCACCCACCTGTGACCATGCAGGGAAGGATAAATCAGGATGTGTGAGATGAAGGAGATTACCATGAACACTTGAACACAAACCAAGACTGAGCAGTAGTTTGGTTCAAATGAATACCACTTCAACTTTAATGACAAAATGAAAGTGAAAAAAAACCTTCAACATTTGCATAATGCAGGATATACCTTCAACATTTTCATCATATTCCCTAGACTCATGAATGATTTGAGATCAATGCCTCACCACACTAACACCCCACGAACCTTCCATTCTTGACGGCTGAGTTGATGGCTTTATCCGCCTGGCTGAAACCTTCCGCTGAGCCAATGGCAATGGAGGTGATTCCTTTGTTGAGTTCGGTTGCCAAGTCGTCCACCCTGGCTGAAGCATCAAAGCCCTGGGCAGCACACATGAGCACTGGAGTGTTGGCCTTCACCTCACCCTCCACCACAGCTGCCATGTCCACCTCTCGGTCACTAATAGCCAAGAACCCATCACCCAACACCTGCACAAAACAAAATGCCATTACAGATATGAAGCACATTCCTTAAAGCCTTCTGCTACTTGGGATGGGTTGGGTAGAAGCAATGCAACAAACTAAAACAAGATTATTTTTTTTAGCAATTCATGTGTGCATCTGGTCCTGGTAGTGAGAGATAAAACAGAAAAGGAAGCTTTTTGTAATTATTTGGATGACTTTTTTTGAGCAAACATGAGTATTGTGTTGTTATAATATTCAAATGGTCGTGTTTGTAGTTGAAGACACGGTCGGTAGGTACAAAGTGCCTGGGAGAAATGAAAATGGAGAAAGAATGATATAGCACTGAGTGTTGAGTAGTGTAACTGACTTCAGCCATAACCTGTCTCCATTTAAGCACCACTTACATTGTTAACAAAGTGTCCAGCTGCTGCATACAGTCTGTCTGGTCTGAACGCTTGGATGGCCAGTATGTGGTACATGGACTGTCCCACCGGTGACAGCTGCTTCTCAGTCTCCCATATGGTGGGCACATTCATCTCTGGGGCAGCAGAATCAAGCCAACTTTGGAAGTCCTTGTTACCCACTAGACGATCTACATTAGTGAAGGCTGGCACTCTGAGGAATGGAAAGGCCATCAGCTTAAAATATACTTAATCATATTGTTGGTCTTTTGTGTGACCAAATGCTATGTCAATTTTACTGATAATTAAAATTATTCCCTTGATATAGGCTGTGTGTTTAGTAGTTGATTAACAAGAAGAAGCCCATGCTAAATGGTACTGTACATCTTCACAGTCATAAGCAATGTTCTGGCATCCCCTACCCATACATATGTAACTCTTTGATTCATATCATGACACACTATTGTAAACACGGTATACAATATGAGACAAAGTATCCAGTTGTATCTCTTAAAACAGATTGGTTCTATTCAGTATGCATCATGAGAGACTCACTTGTTACTAAGCCTTAGCATGGAGTCTGTTTGCTCTGGGGTAAGGCCAGGCATAGCTGAGACTGTGGTATTGAGAAGGCCTTCTTTGCTCTTCAAGAGAAACTGGAATTCCGAGTCATAGGATGGCTCAGAGGTGACTCCCCTCAGGCGGATGCGGGCAAGCAGGACAGCCAGCACCAGGCAGTCTGTGTGCAGCATTCCTCGAGACACCCTCGTGTAGGTCAGCTAAAGGGAAGATACAACCATTACTACACACTGTACAGGCACACCTAACAATCCAGGGAAACTTTCTTGTGTCCCTCCTACTCAGACTTGCTGCTACTACTGAAATAAAGGGATGCTTACTAAAATGCCCAATAATGTACAGTTATCATTCCTTTACAGGCACACATTCTTTACATCTTCCACACACCTCATTCTATATTGTTCTATTTTCCAAGGCCCATCTTTTTACCATCCTTGTATATAGTTTCTGTTCTTTTTCTGAAATAACTACCTTCAGAAACTCCTCTAACTTCTTTCTGTTCTAATACTTAGCCCATGTTAGCTTTGCAGAACCTGAAACAAGCTGACAGCATCAGCAGGGCTGGTGATCGCCTGGCAAAAGGTTTAATAGTACATGCCTTAGTCTTACATACTCCAAGCCTTAGATAAACTTCCTTCATCACATTATACTATCATTACACACCTGGAAGAGGTCATTGGTGATGATAGAGAGGCGGCGGGAGTAGTCAGTGTGGTCCCGAATGTTGGGGTTGTTGCTGAGCACATCTGTGAACACATCCAGGAAGAAGTGCAACGAATACTGGTACAGGAAGTACACCTGGTGCAGTGAGTCGAGGGTGAAGTATATACTGGAGCAAGCCTGCAAGATGGAGAGAAAGAGTAATCACATGCTTATAAAGAGTGGTGACTAATACCAGTCATCACCACATTGAGGCAATAAACACATTTCAAAGTAAAGTCAAACAATAACCCTTCAAACCTAAACATCACACATAAATATCTTACCGATGATAGTGATAGGTACTGCTGTGACACCATCTCAATCTCATTCATTGTCTTATCGGTCTCCTGCACCTTGAGGGAGATATCTGCTGCCTCCTCCTTCAGGGTCTCCAGGGTAGTGATCACTGAGTCATCATCCAGGATCTGACCCTTGGAGTCATTCAACACCTGCAGCAGGTTCTTCTCCAGCTGTCTCAGGCGCAACTGGAATTCACCTGAAGATGGAAATGCAAGCTTAACTATTAAGTAGCTCAAGGTTTAGGTTACCCATTGTCCTTCACTCCTATTGTCTAAGGAATAAGATTTTCTTTCGTTTAGCTCATTCATTTCTTCCATTTAACACACATCACTTGCTCATTACTAGTTAACATATTTTTTTTCTTTCAGCCAGTTAGCACATATCTATACCTCATTAAAATATATATACACACACACACACACACACACACACACACACACACACACACACACACACACACACACACACACACACATACATACTTTTCTTAAAGCATGATATATCAAATACAACATGCATCCTCACGGCTATGCTTTAGAAAATAGAGGTTCTCACCCTGAAGTTTGAGGAGGTTGGACCGCTTGTCGTCAATATCTGGCCGCTCAGCCTTGAGGACTTGGTTGAGACATTGAGATTGCAAAGACGACCGCGTCACTGTGAAGTTGACAAAAGTGACACGGGAACAGATGTCTGGTGGGAACTCTACTGTAGGATCACGGGTGGAGAGGAAGATGGTAAAGGCTGGAGACAGATCAATGTCCTGAAAAATGAACACCATACTGTTAGAAGACTTGACTTAAATCTTTCAAGACATCCATATTACCAATAATAGTCTATTATAACACTATTCTAAAAAAGCTTGAATTATCCATTTGTTTTTATCTTTTTATCTATATACCAGGCCAACATCCCCAAAAGGGGGATAGGACTTTCTTAAACTTAAATGTGTAATGACATTTATAGATCAGTCTTTAAGCTGCATGCTATCAAATGACAGTTTAGAGATTCTATTACAGCCAGCAATATTGGGTCACCTGGTCTCCAAGGGTGATGAGGACGCGGCCACCTGTGCGTCGCAGTTCACGGTTCAGCACAGGGTTCAGGATGGGATCATAGTTCTCAACATCCTGTACTAGCAGTGGGTTACCAAACCTGAGAGCTGACTCAAGGTTCTTTCTGAAGGAGTCATCCAGGAAACTGGTCTTTGTGATCTTCTTGTCCTTGAACTCATTCATGATGAACTCTGTGGCCTGGCCTGAGGGGTCGATAATGAGTGGATATCTGTTGAACCTGTTGAGCATGATAGCATTCTCAGTGCAGAGCTCATCAGCAGGGAGGGCATTCGCCTGCCAACGCAGCCGTTCATCAGGGTTGGACAGGAACTCAGTACGGGCAATGTCTCCTCGGAACTGAATGCTGGCCTGCTGCAGGTGGTGACACCAGTTAGTGAACAGATTCTCTCTGAATTGCTGGTCAAAATAGCCACCATAGGCCAGGAAAGCAGAGGAAAGCAGCACATCTCCAATGATGGTGGACATTTGGAACTTGAAGGTTTCTGAGGTGGCAGCCCAACGGTCCTTCTCAATGCTAAGGTTCCTGATGAGGGCCATGGAGCGGTCTACCTTGGCCTGCACATTTTCCAGGTCAGTCTTGATGGCCTGTGCCTGAGATATAAGCAGTGCATATTCATCCTTATAAGCAGCAATGGAACGTTCCAGACGTGTAATGAGACCCTTCACATCTTCATGCTTCTTAATGTTCTCATCAGCCATGTGCTCAAGGCTGCTCAGTTCATTCCTCAAAGGTTCCACCCTCTTCAGCATGTCAGCAAACTCTACCTGGGCAATGGCCCACTTGACCATAGGCCCACAGGCCAGTGAGGCACGGTTCACTTTCTCAAAGTTATAATCAGGGTTGCTGAGATACCTGTTGCGCATCTTCTCACGGATGTCATCCGGCATTTCATCTGTGTTGTAGTTGACAACTGTGCCAATAAAGTTGTCCTTCATGATGATGGACTTGATGGTCTTCCAGTCTGAGATGGCCTCTCCCAACAGCAAGCAAATGGACTCCAGGGCCAGCTTGACCATGGGAGGAGGATTGGCCATGGACCTCACTTCCACCAGGTGCTGTTTTTTTATGCTCTTCACAGCATTCTGGGCATCCTGCACAGCTGGCTCAACCTTGCTCAAATCCTGCATCACCTCCTCTCGCTTGATTGTGATGCGTACTGTCTGAGCTTCCAGCTGCTCCTGCAACTCTTGGCTGGCTACCTTTTGCTTCTCAGCCTCTTGTTGGTCCTTCACCATCTGTTTCAGCTTAAGATTGGCTGCCTCATTCTTTGCCCGCAGCTCCTGGTTCTTGATGGCCAAGGACTTCTGCATTTGTTCCACTTGCTCCACAGTTTCAGCAATCTTTCCCAGACCCACATTGAGGTGGAGCTGCTGCTCCTCAAGCTCTGATCGCTTCTCATTGTACAGCTTTACGAAGTGGTTGATGAAGTCCAGATAGTGCCTGGGAGTGATGGCCATGACTGTGCTACCTCGTTTAGCCAGGCGAGTGTTGGCCCGGTGGAGGGTTTGATGCACATGTACAAAGGCATTGATGATGGCATCTCGGTGTTTGGGTGGTACAGGTAGGCACTCATAAGCTACTGGGAAGTAGTCTGGTGCCGCCCAGTTAATTTTGTCCAGGTCAATGCGGTGGGTGAACTCCATTCCCACCTGGAATAGGGCACCATTGGACCAGTCTCCAAACCAATTAAGGACACACCTGTTGAACAGGGCAGGGGAAGTGGCAGCACGGTCCTTGAGACCATCAGCAGATGGGTTCATGGTGAACACCACATGAAGGTTCCTCATGACTTGTCCAGTAAACCACTTGTACAGCTCTTCACTGGAATCCAGCATGAGGCCTTCACGCTGGCTGCCCTCTTTGCACTGGGTCATAAGGGTAGTGTACTCATCTCCCTCAAACAGGCCAGGCACTTCACCGTTAGCCAGCAGTGTGTTCATACGCTCCAGGAAAGAGGAATCCAGGACATTAGACTCATCCAGAATGAAGCAGATTTTCTCATCCTTGCAGCCTGAGCGCCTCAGCACTGAACGCAGGTCTTCATCAAAGTCTTCTGAAGTGTACTTATTGTGCACTTTGATCTGGAAGATGGAGAGGCCATTCATCCAAGCCACAAAGCGTGACAGAGTGGTCTTGCCAGCCCCTGAGGCTCCAATCAGCAGCAAGTGACCTTGAGGTTGCCGGAAGATACGGTCAATACGCAGCACATGGTCTAACACTTCATTGAACAGTACCAGAGGCACATCCAACTCCTCTTCATAGAACACCTGCAACACAAGGATTGTCATGCAATGTTATGGTAAACTGAAACATTATTATAAATTATGCAATGTATTTTGCATGATAAAGTGAAGAAAAAAAAATTTACAGTTAGGAAAAAGCATATCTGGCAATCTGTCACTGTGATTCCTTATTCCCCAAGTCCCAAGTTCAACCCCTCCACCACACTGAGACTCACCTTCAGCCTGGCCTTCACATATTCCCTTAGCTCCTCCTGGTCCACTGGGAGGTAGTCCTTAGACAGCCAGTTTGAGTAGAGGATGGGCCGCTGCAGAGCTCGGTCCCGATCAACATTGGGGAAGTGCTGCAAATAAACACCAAAATATCCTAGTTGCACAACATTCCTCTGGATACAACATAACAAAAATGCATACCAAATACAAAAGTAGAGCTAACATTACCCCTGAGACAAATAATTTTAATTTTAAGTGATTAATGCACTGATTTTACCTTGAGAGCAATGGCATCCACATTATCATTGGTCCACTTGCGCTCGTCATCTGTCACCAGGCGGTCATGGAAGAGCCGGAGTGCTTCATGGGCCCACAGCCTCACCAGTCCATCCACATCCAGGGTTTCCAAGGGTCTGCCACAAACATTAACTTTATCACCACACCAATCTTAAGATCCATCTGGGTATCAAGGCCTATATTAACTCAACAAAAAATTTTCATTATATATCTTCCCCTGTTTACTACTCAGGATGTGGTGTTGACTATTTCTGGCCTCATAGAGGAAGCTTAACTAAGTCTAAAAGTTACCGAGATTGTATATTTGAATGTTTCCTCTCAAACCAAAAACAAAACTACCATTTTCAATTTCCCACACACTTTATAATTAAACAATGATGTGCCCACAACAAATCTTTTGAAACTAGCCATGAGTATGACTTTTTCCTAAGACAGGATCACAAAGCCACAATGTAATTATGCAACACTTAAGTACCTGATGGCCTCACATATGCCTCGCACCCATCTGGTCATCTCACGTGGAGAGTACACGTAGTGGGGCTGCATGTCCTGTGTGAAGTGTTCCTGAGACTGCAGGTAGAACTCCACCATAGAATTGGTCAGTGGGTCTGCATATGACCTGTAAAAGAAAATATTCCACAATTATACTCAACAATGCAATGCTGCTTGGTGGGTTGGCATGAAATGACTACATAAACATGGATCCTGCCTTTCAAAATTATGATAGATGATAATGATAATAATGATGATGATGATGATGATCCCTCCAGCTATTTTTTGTTATCATTCACTCTAATATGATATCTCCAGAGCTGCCTTGTAACAGCATCTACTCTTGCCTAATCCTCTCCCTTTCTTACCTTGCTACTGCTCTCCTCTAACACAATAATAGCACAAGATCAAACACTAATATTTAATAGGAAATTCAGATTTTTTTTCCTTCATGTCATGTTAACACTTAAATAAATTAGTTTTTTAGTACATCTGGCCTTCTCCAAAACAGGTGGTGTGACACACAAAAAAAAAGCAGAATGTATAGATCAACTGAAACTTCTATAAATCTAAAAAATGTAAACAACTTGACACTCATTGACAACTCATTTCAAAATCATAACTGAGGTATGAAGCAAGACAAAAATTTTCACATAAACACTTAATTTCTAAGGTTCTAACAACAGTTTCCTCAGTACAGGACAAGATCATTACCTGAGAGGAGGTATGATTCTGAGCATGGCCCTGTTGAAGGTGCCGTAGATCTGCTTGAGGGAAGTCTCTCCAGGGTAATCCACATACACCACTGGTACATGGCGCAGGAACCGATGGGAGAGGGGCTTTCGGCCAGGGTCAGTTGGAGGATTACATGCACCCACAAACTGGATGCGTTCCAGCCTCACCCATGCTTGGTCTGGAGAGAAGAAAAAACACTTGGTTGGCATCTCATCCAAATCTATTAAGGTTGTGTTCATGTCTGTAGCACATAACAAGTTACCTCACTTGACATAGCACTTCATGACAATGCTACTCAGTCCCAACTGGTAGCTCAAGTGTGTATTATAGCATTTCTGTATTCCAAAACAGCAGTTCAGGAACTTCCATACCATACTCATAAGGAAAGAGGCATCAGAGACTATAGATAGATAGCCATACTACAGTACAGCTGTACCTCTATAAACTTACCTGAGATCCTGAAGAATCCACCATGCTCAACCATCTGTCGAAGGAAGCTGATGACACGCTGAGTGCCATACTTGTCCATATCTGGCAAGTTGATCTCATCACAGAACACCACCAGCCACTTGCCCAGCTGCACAGGGGACAGGATGATGCCATTGGGGGTCTTGCGGTACTCGCAATAGTGGTCAAAGGTTTTCAGCAACAGCTCTGGTGTGGTGGCACTGGAGAAGTTGAGGCCCACCACTTCCAGGTCTGGCAGGGCACGGAGGGCAGAGAACAAAGTCATGGTCTTGCCTGAGCCTGGTGGGCCACAAAGCACAAGTGGCTTGTGCTCAGCCAGCCAGGTGTAAAGAAGAGCCTCATGCCGCACAGTGTCCACTGTGGGCACCACCACATCAGGTGCTGCCACCTTATGAGTCTCCACCTCCATGCTGGGCACCTTGGCTGACCACAGCATCCATTCTCCACTGATGGACACCTCATAGTCAATTACTGGGTTACTGGTGCTTGGTGGCAGTGGGATGGTGGTAGAGTTACGGATGAAGTCACCGATGTCACTGCGAGCCTTCAGTTTCCCATCCCCAGCAAAGCTCCAGAGCAGAGAGTGCACTAGTGCCTTGGGGACATACCTTAACAAACAATACAAAACTCAGTCAATGCTTCTAAAACACCACATGTATTTTTGGAAAGCAGGAATTTCCTCTCTATTATTATACTGATGACAAGAGGAATATCATAACCTAAGCTAACCACTTATTCTGATTGGACTAAGTAAAATTTTTAAAATATGGCCATGTGTAAAAATCAACAATGAGATATTAACCATTTCTTTGGCTGATTAACTGTATAACATAATCAAATGGGGAATATAACTAATAAACCCTGCCAAACATTAATATAACAGCATTAAAACTACAATTTATGATAACCCATCACATATTATCTAGATGACTCGGTACCTTTAAAAAGATGTACACAAACAATATTATCAGTTATGTCACCTTAACAACAAACCAGGAAACACCCAAACACCTCAAACCTCAGAGACAGTACAACACAAAACACACTTCCTCATCATCACTCACCTCTCCAGCTGATCTGAGAGCATGGGGAAGTCAGGGTGGGTGTTGTTGTACTGCACAATGTTCCTCACAGCCTGGTTGAGGAGGGCGAAGAGGGAAGAGAGTGCCCTCATACGGGTGAAGTCCATGATGTGTTCCAGGTTGGTGGTGGCATATTCTAAACACTTCACCACCAGGCCATCAGGGGTGAGGTGTGGTGAGAGGATGGCAGCCACATCTCTCTGGACCTGAAAGTGGAAAGCAAGTGATGGTAATAACAGAAAGTGATGGCAAGAGCCAAATATGCTTTGGTTTAATGTGTTGTAAGTGTTATCAAAAGTATTTTCATTGTGGCTGTGGTGTTTGTACAATTGTTGTTTTTGTTAGTGGTAGATATATATGGTTGATAGGTATGGTGCAACTGGGAGAAATGAAAATGGAGAAAGAATGATAGAACTTAGTGTAGAAAGAGAGAGATGGCAGTTTGAAACACCTTGTTAAAAAGAAGGATATTCACAAGTATACCTGAGTGAGACAAGACAATGGAAGGGTTGTGGATTGACCAATGATGGACTATGTATTTGTGTGGAGAATGTAATAGGATGGTTGTTGGATGCAAGGGTTTTGAGAGGAGAAAGGGGGTGTATGTCCAATCACTTCCTAGCGGAGGGAAAGCTGAGGATAAATAGATAAATAGAAAACGGTGGATTATGTGTAGAGAAATGGCTTATGTACAGTACAAAATGGTATGGATAAGACAGAGTGAATGTGTTAATAAGTATTTTTTGTATGACAAATTTGTTTGGGAATGAGAAAGTAAGGACCTTCCCGACCTCTTTACCTGTAAAGTGGGAGTGATTTCATCCTCTGTCTTCTTGTCTGTTTTCTTGATGAAAGCAATGTCTTCTTCTGTCTCCTCCACTGGAATGTTACACAGGCGAGACAGGTAATTCTCAAAGATCATCTCCACTGAGAGCACATCTTCAGAGAACCAAACCATACCACAACGAGACACTGTGGCCAGTGTGGCGTACTTCAGGTCTTGTACCTGCAAAGAAAAGGGAAAGTCATGATGTACTTATACATATAGCTTTCTATGTCTGCATTTTATTCTGACTCACTCACACACACACACACATACACACACATACACATACACACACACACACACACCTCAAACATGATCCGGACATTCGGTGGGATGGAGAGACGTTCACCATTGGGTAACGTAAGGAGCTTGTTGTCATCCAGCACTGAGTTAAGGTTTTCCACCCACTCTGGGTCCACATCTCCATCAAAGATGATCCACTGTCGTTTGTTGATCTCTCCACGCACATTGTCAATGATCTTCCTGAAGGGGGCAGAAAAGAAATGTGTGAAATGGGCAGGTACCCAAACCTGGTTGGGCAATCAGAATTTACCAATTTATTTTCATACAAACTTGCCTTTTTCCACACAACAAGTGACTCATGAGAAACAATATATTGTAAGGAGTGACTAGATGCCACATCCAGAATAACAAGAAAAAACTAAGCAAAAAAAATAAACAGAAAAGATGCAATGAGAACCAGGGAATAGGAAGGGAGTTCTAGAAGAAGTGAAAGAAGGGAGAGAGAAGACTGAGAGGATTAGAATATGCAAGAAAGGAATGTAAGGACAGGAATAAATAGAAAATCTGCCACGACCATCTCCTTGGAGGAGTTCCTAGGAACAGACATCAGGTAGATATATAGATAGATAGGTTAAACCATGAAGTCACAAAAGTATGATATAAGCAACATCATAGCCTCAACCCAGACCCTGGGAGACCTCACCTCAGGATGTGTGTGAAGAGGCCATCGGTCCACTCCCGAGTGTTGGGATCAAGCACACCATAAAGTGCCTCCTTGCTCATAGCCTTAGGGTCAATGACATGTGCCACACCCTCCACTCCCTCAAAGCGCTCCAGGGCCTTCAGCAGCACACGCCAGGCTGTAGACTTGCCTGACCCACTGGGCCCCACCATCATGAGGCCGTGGTTGAGGTTGCTGATCTGGTACAGCTGGAGCACCTGTGGATCAGAGCCATAACTTCAGCAGCCTGTCCTTGATCCAGAGTGAGCCACTATCCCCCAATACAAGGATAAGTCATAGGGGTTTGAGTGACAAGGTTGTGACTTGTATGTCTTAAGGACTTGGTTGGACTGAGGGTCTTATATACATGGAAAACACCTGACTATAAAGTTATGGCCACATCTTAGAGATAGAAGTAAGTTTTTTTTTCTGACTATGTAACAATGACAACAAACTACAGACCTTTAATTGAAGGCACACAATCAGTTACAACTAGATCTATATTTACTATGGGTTTAAAAAATCTCAATACAGGTCAACTTGATACACATTTCCTTCTATATAAAAATCAGCTGGTATATAAGTACAATGAAACAATGAAGAGCGTGTGATCAGAAGAGTAAGCTAGTGGTGCTCACAAAGAAGCCATTTTCAAGAGATGAGTGACTACAGTCCGGTAGTGATTGTTGGTTGGGTAAACCTGGGAAGGGCTAAAAGGATCACCTCATTAAAATGAGCTTTACAAATCTAGACAAGTCTCAATTTATTTTCTGTTGAGTTATAACATAATGATATATATATATATATATATATATATATATATATATATATATATATATATATATATATATATATATATATATATATATACATATATATACACACACGTCTTGATTTCCCTTCTGAAGAGTACTAGTATGAAAACTTAAAATTTTGGGGCAACATTATCCAAAGCAAATTTAAGTCAGTAATTACCAATTATTTAAATCTGTAGTCACCAAAGTTGAAAATATTAATCTGTTTTGAAAAAGGCCTCATTCTAGCAGTTTTTTTCAATCACTACCAGAGAAAAGATGTCATAAAAGACCAACAAAAGATAGTTAGCACCAAGCAGTATTTGCATAGATAATCATAAAAAAGATAATATTACGGTAATGCAAGTGAAATACAGCACTAGTGATATATAATGAACTCCCATTAAAATTATACAAGTGTAAAATTATACCCACCAAAACTCACTTTCCCTCCTGCTAGCAAATACAATGCAATCCTCCTTTGATGATAACACCGAACGCCACCAAATCACATTCAATGAAGTGCATCAAACCAGTATTTACAGCAGCAAATAGTCCTTCATATTTCAAAACCAACACACACACACACACACACATTTGGGTTTATGTACTAGGGTTTTCATCTGAATTCATTTGTAACAGATGAAACAACTACTATAAAGGCTCCATTTTACAGAAAATTTTTTTGAGTAGATGAATGCATCAGATATATCATTACAGAAGTGTTGTTGCAGCAGTGTGGAGCTGGTGCTTGGTAGTCTACAAGAGCAGCTGCAGCAAGCCAGAGGCTACTCATATTCATTTAGTATGGGATTTATACAGTTGTCAATGACTGCTATTATTAATCTCAATTATTTTTTTTAAATTGCAAAATCAAACATTTCAAAATGAAGCAACTCCCAACAATTATTAATTTTCCATATTCTACTTATATGTATCAAAGTGAAAACCTCTAAAGGCAATAATACTGTAATGAGTATGATTCAAAACTTCAAACTGGCCTCCCCTTTGATTTCCATGGAAGGTTGAGTTTTTTTGTTTTTTTAATATATATATATATATATATATATATATATATATATATATATATATATATATATATATATATATACACACTACCAAGGACCAGCTGCCCCACAAGCAAGAGAGTGCACCAGGCAGGGACACAGAACCAAAGTGAGGTGGGGCCAGGGTGAGAGCAGGCATTGTGGGAGCTGACTGCCCCTAGGACCAGACCCCCCCAAGGACCAGACCTAGGT
Source organism: Metacarcinus magister (assembly GCA_029783475.1). Lineage (NCBI taxonomy): Eukaryota > Metazoa > Arthropoda > Malacostraca > Decapoda > Cancridae > Metacarcinus > Metacarcinus magister. Next base: position 4,870,669 of record JAPQNM010000042.1, read on the forward strand.
CAGGGATGCCCTTACCTTCTCGCACCAGCCCTCCCCAGGGATACTCCCCTTTGGCAGACATGGGGGTAAAGTCATGTGTAAATCAACAGGGTAAAAAACAGCATGATGAGCACAGCCAGGTCAAGGACAGCTCCAGCATTAAGAACAGTAACAAGATGTGTCCTGCAGTGAAGCATGGTAACATATTGCCACACATACTCTGCCCTTGACCCAGCAGTGCCTTGGTACATGACTCACATGATGCTCTAAGAGGGGTGGGTGCACCCGGGGTTATTTCTTGCTAACTAGTATTGGAGCCATATCTTGGGGGATTGATAAGTTAGTTCACATTCATATCAGGTGTTTGAGTCTACTAAAACCGATAAAATTTGTTTCACATGACAACCATCATCTACATCTCAGACAATACATCTATATTTGGACACAGGCAGTGATGAAAGGCAAAAGGTCTTCCTCAAGGAGATCTACAGCATACCTCAGGAGTCATTAATCTGGAACTCTCTCTTTTAAGTCATCCTTCCAGAAAATTTAAAACCTTGTGAAATAATGATACAAAGTAAGTTTAAACACTATCGAAATAAATAATTTATGTTTGAGCAAGCAATAAATGAGGATCTTGCAAATCTAATAACTCAAATCTATATAAATATATATACTATATAAAGAAAAATCTAATCCAGAAAAATCTATGAAATAAATTTCTAAATATAAGGGAAATTCAGTCATGAATATGGCAATGAATATGGCATACAGAAAATTTCTACAAGCAAACAAATTGGTCTGAAGCAATCATTAAATACTATAATCACCAGTCCTCTTCAACACCCTCTTCCACTACCACTGAGACCCATCCTTAGTGAGTGATGAAGTTTACACAAAAGAATTAAGCGGTATTAACTATTATAGTCCCATCCTGCACCACATTACTTGGCTTTCTGATAAGTGCACCCAAACCCACCAAGCACTGATCTTAAAAGTTTAGAGACGAAATACACCATTGTTGGGCTTCTTGTTAGATCACAAAAGGACTCTTTGGACAATACTTAACATTATTTTTAATGTTAAGTACTTACAGATACTTGACATTTAAAATACATTTGAGGCATCTCACATCCAATGGATGAAAGCAACTTGCCTGCCAAAACATGTTTCATCACACTAAAAATCTCTCCAATCAGTGCTCTTTCAAAGCATAATAATTGTTTTCATCCTTATAACCAATACAGTAAGGTTTACTTCCCATTGAAAAAGTTTACTCTGCCCGACCTGTGTTGACAGTGAGATGGTTGAATCTCCACCTAGACGGAACAAACACAATGCTTCCTTACTAGGCCAATGAGAACATTCACTCACTCAGAGGGAGGCACTTTCAACCACATCACTTATCATTGTCCTAGGACCATTATATTTTTTAAATACCACATTAGTGTATTTTTTGCAAGATTTTTATATTTCAAAAGTTAAGAAGAAAAAAAAAACAGGAAACAGGCGCAAATTGATTCTCAAGTTCTATGAGTCACATGTAACTAGGTTTTTCACATTATTACATAATCTTGCTTAGAAATATTCCATTTTTTTCAAAAGTATCTCCTATTACCCTACAAAGGCAATGATTGATACATCTTGTGTTTGAGTTGTAATGATTAAAATTTAATTTATGTATATTTTTGACTACAGGATAACCTTGGAAACAATTTGCAGCACAGTTTGTTTTGGTTGCTTTCATCCACTGTTTTGAGTACCACAGATAATTGATATCAAAAAAGTTTTTCCATGGATACTAATGTTCTATATATGATTACCTTGGTACTGGATTGTCATAGTTAGTATTCCTCCTTGACAATTAAAGCCCTGAGGCTCATGTGATGTAGTTCTAACTCTAAGCTACACTCCCCACATTTCCCTCATCGATACTGATCACTTGTCACATCCCATCACCTTTGTGCCTTTATATACTACCACTACCTCACACTGGACATTCACACACCAACACCAACACTAACACCACCACCACCACCAACACATTGGACACACTATTGCCACATCAATACACACACACACACACACACACACACACACACACACACACACACACACACACACACACCCACATGCATGCACGCACGCACGCACGCATATAAATGCACTACCACATCACCACACATCACTGCACACCCACACACCCACATCACAAATGCCACACCATCAAACCACCACCACCAACACACTGGTCACCCCAACACTATTACTACCACACTACTGAACATACTTTAACATTACACCACCAACACCAGCTCCACATTTCACATACCTTCTCCATCCAGTGCGAGCCTTGCTCCTCTCCTTCACCACACACCAGGAACTGCTCTCCACACACCTGAAAAAATAAAGTTCCCATTACATAATGATCAGTAAAGGACATCTTTAATTAAGGAATTCTTTATGCTTGATGTCTGTAAATCTGCTTAGCTGGAAAGAGATTGACTGACCACAAAAGTAAGATGAGCTGGATATAAACAATACTTCAAAAAACACAGTATGCAAATACCTTAATTAAGAGAAACTAAGGGTTGGCCTCTTCTGCATTAGATAGAAGCTACACATTTAGCAAAGGACAAATACAAACTACAACAATGAAGGAAGCAACTGTTGAGTGACCCACCTTCCTGATCTCTTTCTTGAGGCCAGACATTTGAGCACGTGTGTACTCAATACCTGGGAACACATCTGACAGCAGGGAGAACAGTAGTGGGATGTCCTCAGCCACCAGCTTGGGCACCATGGTCTCACATACACTTTGGATCAAGATCTGTTAAATAATAAAATCGCTGCAACCTTCATGTTGTACTCTAGAACCATTCTCAGTGGTGATGCACCATAAGAATGTGTACGTAATGTGCAATATTCATGAAGAAAGGCTTATGATGGTTCATATTCCATATATATGGGATGGCATAGGACAAACATAATAAGGTAACAAAAAAGTGTCCCTAAGAATATTATCAACATTAATGTTAACCAAAATCAACCAGCTATTCAAAACAAAAGCAAGGTTACAGATTATTCATACCTTGGTTTACCTTACATCCAATCCTATCATGTTTGCATGATGTTCATCCTCATGTACTTTTATCTACACTAAAGCAGGATTACAACTCACCTCCTGCTCAGGAAGATTCTCTGCAATAGTGCCTTCATCAATGACTGCCTCCTCCCTGCTCCTGAGGTCCTCCTTGATGCGCTGGATGCGGTCACGCTTTACATTGCCGGCAGACACTAACACTGACTTGAGGGCACGCAGGCCAAAGTCATAATGGGATTGGTTGGACAGCTGCTCGTCACAAAGCCTTCATGGAATAAAAGAGATAACGTTACTCAATAGCCTGTTCCTTATTTAGATTATCACTTGATAACCCATTTCCTCCATGAAATTCCTGTAACAAGGTGGGCAAGCCAGCCTTCACCTAAACCTCTCCTACATCAATAAAACAATCCTGCTGTCCTACCATTACTCCCTCACTCCTTTTCTTTACACTTATAATTGCTTTGTAGTTGAAATCATGGAATTGAAGGGCATGGAAATCCAAATAGAAGGGGACTGCTGTGAGTGCTAGAATGAATAAACAAATTCTGTGATTCACTAATTCTGTGCTAGTTTTCGTGAGAAAAGCAAATATGGAACTCACAAGACACCTGTATACTACTCCCCTCTTAAAACCACCTCTCAATACATTAATGTAAGTACACCTTATTGACTGATATTTTTCAAATACTAACTTGAAGAAGGGAACAATCTTGCTAGCCAGTTTCTCAGCTGATCTGAAGCCTTGACTGAACAGCATGACCTCTGCAATGAGCTGCCGGTCAGGCTTGGTCATGGCCAGGGAGCGGAACAGCTTCTTCAGGTTGTCTGGAAGATTGGAGCGGCCAGCATATCCGGGATTCATGGTGATGAAGATGGCCATGTCAGTGGAGACCTTCACCTGTTTGCCCACGAGTTCCACAGTCAGTACTGGAGACAGAGAAGTGTGTTATGAGTGAATTGTTTATTGAATGACTGACTTGTTTTGCCAGATGTTAAAATACATTGGAGTTGAATTGACTTATCTCATCCAAAAAAAAATAGGTTCAAATAAATGCCATTGAATTTCAATTTCATGGTCCTTTAACTGCCAACTGTAAGTAATAATAACTGAACTTTCCTATAAGAATATTATTCCAACCCACAGTTACACAAATTTTCCTTAGCACACCCAACTCACCCTGAGCAGCAGTCTTGCTGTTGCCAGCCTTTTCCTTAAGGGCTTCCTGGATTGTCTGGATTTGCTGAGACACAGCTGACAGCATCCTTTCCTCCAGACGGTTGAACTCATCAAAGCAGCCCCATGCCCCTACCTGTCCACACCAGAATAAGGAGGAATATAAGACTTGCACTTGACATACAATGCTTAATCTATCTATCTATATCTATAGTCTCTGACGCCTCATTACCTCCAGGAACGTTCCCCAAGGGAATGGCTACAGCAGAAAAGCCTTCACCTCATCCTATCCATACACTTCCTTCTTGTTTGTTCAATCCCTCCCCCTGTGCCCTACTCCATGTCCAAGTCTCTGATCGATATGTCAATATTGCAGAGTAATACTGTTCCTTAAACCTCTCTTTACCTCAATGGACACCAATCCATTTAACTCATATCCTCAGCAAATAAATAAACCTTCTTTATGTAGTTCTGATCAACTGTTGGCATTGATTGTGTCCTTTTGTGCAGTTCAATACTCAAATCTCTCAACACATGTATGGGAATTAATCCTACGATATCTATCTGAATTTAGTTTTGTTCCTACATGCCTAGCTTACTCTTTAGAGTTTTCATTTCATATTCAGCATTAAGGTAAAAACTAATCATGCAACAAAGCCTTAAAGGTTAATACAAAGTTCTCCAAGTGTGGGAACTAACCTGGCAGAGACCAACAAAGATTCTACCCATGGCCTGGAAGTCAAAGGTCTCATCACAATTGAATACAAGCACAAAGCGACCCAGTTGGTTGCCCAGAGCCTTGACTGACTCTGTCTTGCCTGTGCCAGCTGGACCTGGAGGATCAAAAGGTTCTCATTAGTGACTGCCTTTAAATTATACTGCAACACCCATCATCCTTTTGGTGGCTGAAAGACATAAACAGGAGCTATCAAGCCATCATGGCCATCTCTTAGGCTGCTGCTTTCCATTCCACCTTTTATGTCACTTTCATTCATTTAACCTTCAAGTGAAGACAGTAGACAGAGAAGTGATCCTGTCCATACTATTGTAATAACCAAGACTGAGACTGGTACATACCAAAGGGTGAGCCTCCAAGACGAGCTTCAAGGGCCTGAGTCATGGTGAGATAGCAGCGGTCTGTGAGAGGTGTCTGTACCAGTTTGTCTTGCACTCCAAGATACTCAAACCCATAGTTGAACTTGGCATTGGCCATGTGGATGCTGAGTTGCTTCAGGGGGTCACTTTGCTTGGGGTCAAAGTAGAATCTCATTTGGCACAACCAATCAAAGGACTTTGGGTTGGTCACCTTGTTCTTGATCAGGTTTCTGGTCACTGTCCTCTTGTGGACAAACTCACTGATCTGAAAGCAATGACAACTATCAGAAAGATCCCAACACACTCAATTAATTATTCAAAGCAAAGAAGAAAAACTACTGAGTAACAAAAATAATAAAAACTCAGAAGCAGCAATTCTTACATAAAAATTAGGAGTTTGATGTGGTTTATTGTATGGGAAATAAGGAAAGTGTAAAGGAACTAATGTTGCATCAACCAATATCAAAAGAGATAAGTTAATGAAGCAACTGAAAAGCCGATATTCAAAAAGGTTGAAGGAATAAGTAACGTAACTGCAATGTTTACATATGACTGTGAAGCTGTGAAGGTCAGCTTACAAATAAGAAGATCACCCGACTTGGTGCTTAATGTGCAACACAGCTTGGTGCTTACCAGGTGTTCCAGCTTCTTGCGGCGCAGGAGAGGCTGCTCCTGCAGGACAGAGTCAGCCAACACATTAAGAGTGGCCTCCACTTGAGCTAGGGTCTGATTCAGTGGTGCAGTCTCTCCATTGGATGCTGCTACCAGACCAGCCTCAACCTGATAAGTAAGAAGCATTCGTAACTTATGTCTAAGTATATGACAAACACACAGCTGAGTCACATTACAGCAAATCATTAACATTTATCTGACTCTATTTTTGTCTGATTAAAGAAAAGTGTTTCCATATTTTTTGCATGTTACAGAAGGTGGTTAAAGGGAATGAAGTCATGGTTATGAAAATATGGTCATCATGTGTGGAACATTGAAGTAAGTACAAGACAAAGCATCCATTACCTCTTCACTCCATGAGATCTGGGCGGCCAGTACCACCAACTGAGCTTGGTACTTGTCACACCAGGCTAAGTAGCTTGCTGTGTCAATGGGGCCATGCTTGAACTGTTTGATCTCTCCCACTGCTGATGCCAAGTTCTGGGCCAGTGTCACCCTCATCTCCTTCTCCACCTGTGCCAGCCATTCGTTGATCTTGGGGAAGTTCACTGTTGACACCACCTTGTTGAATGGCACCTGCAGACAGTAATGACGTTAGACACCAATCCCGGTACAAAAAAATGTAATTATGGAACTATATAATGTCAGCTCACTCTTGAGTAATTATGTCACCTTCTGCACCTTGAAAACACCACATAGAAATTATGAAGTATCAAGCACCACCATAACAAGAGACTTTAAAATTTTCAAAAACTTATAATCATTCTATTCAATTATAACAGATCCCTCAGTATTTCTGCAATGAATGTATGTGAGATACAAGAAAGAACAATATTCTTCTGAAGAATACATTGTTAGAGCCTCACCTCTTCTCCTTCTCTAGAGGCCATTCCAGTAACTACTGTTTCCGTTTCATCCAGAATGATTGCAGTCACCCCAGCAAACATCTTCTTGAAGTGTTTCTGCAGCCGAGGAATGTTCTTGCTGTTGCCAATAATCTCCAACAAGTCCTCATCTCCCACAAAGTAGAATCTGTGCCACAAAATCAAAATCACTTTCAAAACCATGAATTGCATATACATACAAAATACTACATGAAATGACTCATTAATAAGATGACTTGACAAAAAACTTTTTAAGATTTAGCCAGAAAACTAACTCCAGTAATAAAATTTTGTGTTTACTTTCTAACCACTTCCAGCAAGCTAGACACAACCTATAATTTAAAACCAAGAGAGATTGGAATACAATACTAAACCCATGCTGCTGTGTCTATTACTAAACTACTGGTGCCATCATCAGATGCTCTGAATAGAAGAGATATCAGAACATCTCTTTTGGGTTTATTCATATGAAATGTCATAAAACTGTACACATTGGCTTTGTGAGTTCAATAATATAACGCAACAAGAATTAACATCAGAGTCACTAAAGCTGAGGGGACTGTTGATGCCTCACCTCGGGAAGGAAGACCTCTCTCGCTCCAAGTACTCGCCAAGGGCCTTCTGTATCTTGCCCAGCAGGTCAGCCAAGCGCTCCAGGGACCGCTGCACACCCTGGATGTTGAGGACATCCATCACCATTGGGGACTTGCTCACCTTCTTCATCAGGTTCAGGAACTCAGTACTGGAGGGACAAGACAAGGGTCAGTTAGTATACTAGTTGACAGGTTGAATGAAGACAATTATTCAATAGAGATCTGGGAAGCCCCTCCTCAGTATATTCTCCTCTGAGAAGACAAGGCACAGAGGGGAAGAGGAGAGTAATGTCTCCATGAACCCTGGCGTCCTTTGTCTTACCTACCCCCTTTAGGAAGATAACAGCCTGGTATATAGATAGACCACTTAACTGAAGAAGTCGTTAATATATAGCATCAGGTAGCACCCTGACTACATCCCGCCTCTCCAAACAAAGGATCCACCCACCTGATACTGCTGAAGCGTGAGGTCTCCACAGGCAGAAGAGCCTTGATGTCAGAGGAGCCAGAGAAAATCCCCTCCAAGTAGACCCACCGCCTCTGCACATCAATCCACACATCAAAGAGGGAATTGATCCTATTCAGCTTCTCCTCCCAGGTGAGTGCCTCCTCTTCAAACTCCCTGTAGTAAGGAGACAGCTTCATGGCAGCCACGGAGTTGATGTGCTCCTTCACCTTGTTGAAGAGGTCATCCCAGCCACGGATCAGCTTGCACTTGTTCTGATAGTTGATGAGGTCCAGCTCATAGCTCTGCCAGGACTCCCTCACCTGCTTCAGGAACTCTTCAAGGGCCATCTCTCCCTGGGCAGTGATGATAACATTCTTGATGATGGGCTCCTTCTTCACCAGGTCCACATCCCACACCTGTCCTAGTGTGAGGTCACTCAACACCCAGGACACATGCAGTTGCTTCATGAGGGTCTTCCAGTGACGCTCCTTAAGGGCATCACTCTTCAGTTCAATGATGGTCATGTTCACCTTGGTGTAGCCCTGTAACAGCCGCTTCACAAACTCATAGCTAGCATACTGCCGCAGACGGGCAGGTAAATCCTTCAGTTGAGTCAGCAGCTGGTCTAACTGGGCACGCAGTTTTCTGGGTTGCACTGAAAGCCATGGCTTCTCCTTCATCTCATCAATCTGCTCCCAGATCTTGGCCAACTCAGCCCACACTCCCTTCAGATCCTGCAGCTCTTCGTAGGCTACAGTCATCCTGTCCTCTGAGGTGTTGAGAGCTCCAGGCTCCTGCAGCTCCAGAGCTTCCTTGGCCTTGGCCACATTGTCTCGGTCATCCTTGAGGCGGGTGAACTTGCTTTCATACAAGGTGAGACGTTGCAGAGCCTCATCTGGCCGCAAGTGTCCCTCCACAGGCTTGCCATGTTCCCAGTCCTGCAGGAAGTCATTGGTGCGAGACTCCACAGCCTTGTCTTCCGCCACAATCTTGAGCTGTAGGGAGGCCACTTGGGTCTGGATGCTGGAATCCTTTCGGCGAATGATTTCGTTGAAGGCTCCCCATTCACCCTCAATGTTGTCCACATGCAACCACTGGTTAGGGAACTGGAAGCGTTGCCGCTCTAGAATGCGTTGTCCCTCCTTGTACATATCAACATGCTTCTCCCATGACTTCATCTTGCGCTTAAGAGCTTGTACATAAGTGATGAGGGTCACGGCATCTGAGGTGCTCGCTGCATCAATGCTCTGCTGTTCCAACTCACTTCGGCTCTTTGACACCTGTGGAAAGTTTAGGGACAACCTGTCAGCCCATTCTGTTATGTAAATTATTGTGGAATTTTCACATGCCTTTCCACTCACATTATCCAAACACCATAATACAAATGCATCAATAATAAATTATCCAAATAAACTATAAAGTATTATGTTATTCATCCTTTAATTACAGCCAACTAAGGTCCTACACACTAGATGAGCATATCAATTTTATCTACCTAATACTACCACAAATTTCTCCAATCAAACTCCCTTCAAGCACAGTCAAAATGAACTTTAAGCCAACCTTTACAAGCATAATCCTTCAGCATTAACCAGTCCTTTTCATCGTAAAGAATAAGCTAAAACATCCTTGAACCACTTCAGTATGTCCACAAACATACAACTTTGTTTTGCAGTCGCTTTGGTTTCAACCTTGTGTCATCCATTTGTGTTTAGTCCATATGACACATGAAAAATGATACAGGGCGCCCATAAGTAACATTCACTCACCTGGGCATGGAACTGTGTCATCTCCTGACCAAGCAGTTGTCCAAACTTGCTCAGGACATCCTTGTGCCACGAGTCATACTTGAGGGACACTTTGCTCTGCACCTTAGCATAGTCCACAACAATGGGTCCAAAGCTGCGCCGCGTATCAGAGGTGTCAAAGGTGGTGCGGCACTGCTTGATGTCTTGCAGAAGCTTCATCCACCTGCAGACACAGAATCAACCATGAACTCAATTATATATACTGATTCTATCTATTTATATCTATCTATATACCTGGCTTATATCCCCATTAAAAGGGGGTAATCAAGACAAGGCATTTAGGATTCAGGGAAACTTTACTCTCCTCTCCCCCTCTGCACCTTGTCTTTCCGTAGGAGAGATTACATGGGAGGGGTGGTTCCCTGACCCCTCGCTCCATCCCTTTTTATGGTCTAACGATGAGCAGGAATTACAATGGCAGTATTCTTGCAACCCAAGCGACTTTCCCCTTTAAAGGGGGTAATAAAGCCTTATAATATACTGCAAATCAACCATCATCCTAAGGAACTACCATATAGAATACATATCACCTTCCAACTCCTAGGACCACACAACTGTGAAACTAATTTCCTCACTACCTCACTCTACATCCCCGCTAGATATAAACCATCATTGCTTCCATTCCTTACAGTAGCTAGGAACCCTCACTTACTTGGCCACATCTTCACCCAGCTGACCATAAAGGTGGTCTGGTTGCAAGTCCCACAAGGCTTGGTATTGCAGCCACTCCTGGACATAGTTGGTAACTTCATCCACCACCATCTCAATTGCCTTGTAAGAAGCTTTGATATAGGAGTGCCTCTCAGGCAGCTTGGTGAGCAGGTTTTTGTACACTTGAGTGGTGGGCCGGTCCAGTCCAACCTGAAGAAGACGTGAGCTTAATATTCCACATAACCTAAAGGAAATCTATGAGCTCAAAACATTCATGATTCCCAACTTGGACTATAAAGATTCTATTCACACAAGAAATCCAACACAACAGGCATGTGTTTGGCTTCAGCAACACCTCAAGCAAAGTGTTACACATACTACACCTTGGCAAGACCCACACCTCCACCTACCTGGTATCTGGTGCTCTGGATGCGGTTCTGTGAGGTGACGATAGCCTGCCAGCTGAAGAGTTGTTCCATGATCTGGTAGCGTGCCTGCTCTATGGCCGGGTGCATATACATGGTCTGGTTAGTGATGCGTACTTCTTGCACCACTTGGTTGATCTGTTACAGAAACATGACACTTAGAGGGGATTTTTTTTCAATAAATGGAATGGGTAAACTATTTCTCTTCTTCACAAGGTTGAAAGATTGGAATTTTTTTACCCATAGGAATAGGTATGTATTTGAAGCACTGCCCCATTCCTAATACCTTTTTTTCAACATAACCCTGGCCACCCCATCCCATTCCACCCTGAATAGTAATCCCACCATCCCCTGCCCCACCTCCACCTAGCTGACACACTCACCTTAGGGTCTCCACCAGGTTTGTGTGTAGGCTTATCAGGGGTATCGGTGTCCATGGGAATGTCAATGTCCTCATCTTTCTGTTGCTGTCCCAGAAGTGCTGTTGTCCAAGCCTGGAGGCCAGCCTGCAGACGTGCTGCAAGCTTCTTCTCAACCTACAATGCAACAATACACATTAATTCTCTTATGCTTTATGCCATTTCCTATGACATTGTTTTCTTTAACACTCTTTGTACTTTCTCTAGTTTATACACACTCCTTACCATGACAAACCTTTAAACAATGATCCCTAATGTGCCAAGTTGGACAGTGTAATTGAAATAATAATAATAATAATAATAATAATAATAATAATAATAATAATAATAATAATAATAATGATGATGAAGAAGCTTGTGAGACGCACCTGTTCATCCAGCCTCTGCACCCAGATGTGAAGGTTGGAGTACTGGTGGAGAGAGAGGTCATCCACTGCTTTCTGAATCTTGTTGAGGATTTCAGCAAATGTAAAGTGGGCATACTGGCACGTGTCCAGTGACCGCACATCCACATCCAGTTGTTCCTCCAGTACCAGCAAGTCATCCACCTGTACATTGGTCAATTAGCTAATTAGTGTCATTCTTTGCAGCCTGATGGTGTAGTCTTAAATACACTCAGCTCACAACTAAAAGGAATAGGGCATGAATTGCATTTATACGTATATGCCCCACTTCACAATATAGGACTCTCCACATTGATAAAACCACACACACATCCACAAATATGTACGTACTTTCTCCTGGAAGTTGAAGACACACTCTGCCAGCCGCTGCACATATGGATCCAACTTGTATGACTCCCACACCAGTGACATGCCCTGAAACAATGCACAATGGCAGGGGAGAACAATTAGGAATAATAGACACACAAGAAAGTGGTAATAAGAAATACATACATGAGGTAAGAAAGCATAGGATAAGAAAAGAATATATAAAATGAAGCAAAATGTATACAAGAAGGGAATTGAGCACAGAAGTGGTGCCTCCATCTTTACTCAGATACACTAAAACACCGTCCTTTATTTTTCTCCAAATCTATGATGCTACATCTCTTTTGTCTGCTCTCACTATTTCAACAGCTTGTTATTTTAAACCTGCCATCTCCATCCTTATCCTCTTGATCTCTGCAAAACAGCTGCTAAACATTTCTATGCCCATACTCCTTCGTATATATTTCTCCATTTTTTCTTTTAAATTGTGATTGGTACCTTGTGATTGTGAACATTTCTGTTTGTAATATGAGCAAACTCTGTTAGAAATATGAGTTTATGCAAAAAAAAATTTTTTTTTTAATTATTAGTATGTTGGTAAACATTGGATAAACTATTCTAATACCCTAAATTTGAGTAACACCTCACCTCTGAGACAAGTCCTTGCACCTCCTTGCGCATGCCAGCCACAAGCAGCAGGATGTTTGTCTTGTCTTCCATCTGGAAAATAAGACAACGAAAAATATTATGGCATGACAACATAAGGAGCCTTGAAATACTAAAAATTGGAGTTATGAATATCTTACATTTAAAATTCACTTATAAACTAAGCCAAAGGAACTGTACAGTAACCTTACTTATCATTAACGAACTGTGGTCTTCTTTCAATGTTGAGCATGTGTTTAATATTAAAAGATGGTCAAATATTTAACTTAAGAACAAATCCAAACCTTTATAACTGTTGCTGTAGGTCCTGAGGGTTGGTATGCAAAAGGTGGCCTTAAAGCATTACATGATAACTCAAGTATACCAAGAAAGCACAGACATAAATCACGAGTATGATGGGCCCAGAAATGTGTGCATGCCATACAGGGCAGCACATTACGGGCCCAGTTATGGTCACAAGGCTTGAACTGGTTATGTTGGAAATATAGCCTTCCTTGTCTCTGGGCTGGCAAGGTGACAGGTGCCTTGGAGCCCAAAATTAATCAACAACATGCACGTCCCTGAAAAGTTAGTTACTTAACCATGCAAGTCACCTCTGCTTGATAAAATTTTAATATTTGTCATATGTTACAATTAAGTATTCAGTTGACATCATGCGCAGCCATCCACCAGTGCTCCATCAAGCTCCACACCAGGGCAAGTGTTAGGCTCTACACCTCCTCTCAGAGTGTTGGTCCGAGGCATAAGGGACCCATGTAATACTGTGGGTTGCTGCACAGTGGTACTCATCTGATACAATAATCTCAAGTCATGAAAGCAGTCACCAAGCTATACAAATGGCCATCATCAGGGAAACAATGCTGCACTAGGGGAGACACTGACAATGTTCTACAGCCATTGGGGAGGTAAGCCAAGGGAGGGGGAGAAAAGGTAGGCAAGTGACAAGGATGAAGAAGCACATTTATTAACCCTATCTTAAATTTTACCTTCTGCTTTGGGCTACACTAACAATACCCAATAAACTGCGAGGGTAAAAAGAAAATATAAATAAAGCTTTGCTTGGAATCCCACACATGAAACCATGTGGGTTACAGCCTCCATGTGTACTCAAAAAAAATATATCACTCATGCATTTATGCATATATCAACAAGTGTAGAGGAGATTGGCATATTCAGAAAATGTTAAAAGAAATATAGTTTCCAAGTATAAGACAATCTAATGATGCCTCAACCTCACATGACACCTGCATTTATCCAAGTGCTTATAGAAACTTGTGACAGGCAACAACATGCCAGTCCAATGAAGCAAGTGGCATCATGTGAGGTGCATCAGGAGGAAGGGAGGGAGGGAGGCATGGGAGGTGGCCAAGTGTGACAAGAGAGCGCAGTTATGGCATAATTAACAACGAAGAAGCCACACAGACTCGGGCGAAGAGGGACATACCAAGGAGGCAGCTTTGATGGCGGGGCTGTGTGGTCCCCCTCGCGACAACAGCTGTGGTGCCAGCAGTGTGTCATTATCAACAGGGTGGGTCATGGGAGGAACTGATTAATGGTAAAGACACACTTCAAGGGGATGACCAAGGCATGAGGTATGGGGGAGGAGAGAAGGAAAGATAAGAGAGAAAATGAAAGAGTGTGAGATAGTCCACAAATTCTTTTCAGTAATGGTCATTTGAATGTCACTACTCTGGTCCTCTGCTAACCATTATAAAAACAAGCATTATCAATAACATTACCTTCATCCTATATACTATCTACAGGTCACACTTCATTATCATTATGGATCCCTGTTTGGTCCTTCCATCTCTTGTGACATCAGCATCATGTTAATCATTTACATAAACATTCACTGTAATAATAAAACAGTGACTTGATCCCCCACTCTAACCGTACCCAATCCTCTAATACTGGTAAAGCAACAGGCTTGCATCCATGATGCATAAAAAATCCACTTCAAATATCAAACTATTGCCACACTAGCCAGCATGTATAAACAGCAAAAAGCAAGCTCAGAAAACCTCAATCATCACTCGCATCAACATTTGAAGGGTTTTTTTTTCTATGGCATTGATAAAAAGGTGGTTGGAGTGTGCAGTCCCATCACTGATATGAACAGCACACTTTCCTCTGTGATGCAGGCCTTACAGTACTCCCAACCCACACACCACAAACTGAGGGTATGGGATACTCAAAGGAAAGGGACTGATATCTCTTATACCACCTTTTTTTTCTCTTTCTTTTTCTAAACACACACACTAGCACGCAGACACTCACCTTCTCCAGGGTTCGTTCATAGGTGCGCACACTCTCGATGAGGGAAATAGCAAATGGGTACAGCTGGTTGGCCTGGTGAGCCTTGTTAACGATGGCCAGTGGTACCCGGAAGCCAAGGTTCTTCAAGTTTCGCACCTGTAGCATAAGATAACCATAAATAGCACAAGCTCATGTATCAACCATATTCTAATTCTATTCAAGACACTAATGTATTTTCTAATCCTAAATGCATCTACTAAAAACATTTCCACATCCATAGTCTTTGGTCTACCTATCCATCCATAGTCTTTGGTCTACCTACTGTCACTCCTTCCACTTTAAAGATCAACATATCAAACTTATCTTAATTAATTGCTTTTAAAACCCAATACAATTAAAAGCCAAGGTACTGGTTAAGGCTCCTTGCTCCAGGCCCTTCCAACACACTCACCTCCTTAGACAAAGTGATGATCTCTGGCAGGAAGTTAACTTTCAACCTGCACTCATTGCCTTTGCCGGTCTTGGAGCGGTGGGTCTCGATGGCAAAGATGCGGCCAGACACGCCCAAGTTCCTCTGCTGAACCTGGAGGTCATTAAGGTGTACTTATTACAAAAATTAACTTTCCAGAACAAGCCATCTCACTTATAGATTTGTTTCTGCAATCTTAACTCTGGAAAACATGAATCTGAACAACAAAAGAAATACAAACTAAGATCCCCAAACCAGATTCTACCCTATGGCATGCATCATTGGGTTAGGAAGAGTTTTCAAAAAGGTGAGGGGTTTACCTTCCTGGCCCAATCATCAAAGATATCTTGGGTGTTGAGCTTGAGTCTAAAGGAGTCTCCATCACCCTTCAGCTTCTGGCCCTCCACGTGGCTCTCCCAACCCTTGCCAAGTACATCCTCCACACGCCTCATGTATGCTGTCAGCTGCCGGTCAATCTGCTTGGCCCAGACAATTGATCCAGACACAGGCGGCAGGTCCCTCACAGTGCTCATGCGGCAACACTTACTTTGTGGGTACTGGACCTGAGGATGCACCACACAGTATTGAAGACTGGCCACAAAACACATACAGTGGTATACGGTCAAAAAATTAAATATTGAAATCATACAATACCATGCTTCAAATTTTGTTGTGGTCAAGAAGTGTGAAATAGTAGGCAGTGAGTAAAAAGCAAATTTCACAAGACTAAAACCCAATATAATATCAACTCATTCTGAAAATAAAACTATCTGTCTTTCATTATATGACTTTCATTACATGGTTTCTTATTTAATGCTTCCAGCCTCATTTACTTAAAGCTAATGTATCTATATAAATGTGGATGTCTTTTAAAAGAAAGTTACCACATGTGAACAAACATTTTCATGAAATAAAAGATGGAGACGGAGGAGGAGGAATAACCTTGAATTTTTCATGGAGGCTCTCAATATCATCCTTGACCCTCTGGATGAGCTGTGTCTGGTACTCCCGAATGGCACCACGGATGTGAGGACGTACAAACAAGGCGTTGAAGCGAGAGAAAATACGGAACATCTCGTTGGCATTCTTGGCAGTGCCCAGCTGGTCTCTGAGGCGAGCTGTGATGCGGGTCTGTGTGGGAGAAAGGAAGGAGTGGTGTCACATGGTTAAGCTACAATATCAAATATATTAAAGAACATACAGAAAATTGATAACAGTAATAAAACCATGTCATCTTGTGGTAGAAGTACTAGATAGTTAAAATTCTGCCTTCAAGGTAACAAAATCATCCTTTAGTAATGGTTCTTACAATGACCTCTCATAGTATAAAATAGTACTTCATATTCCCATACCAATGCATTCATAACATCATATAAAAAAAGTAGAGAAAAAACATCAAAAGTAATCACCAATGTCAACAAGAACATCAAAAAGATGGCATTAAATGTAGAAAGAAAACACAGAGAAGGAAAAACATCCTCACCTCCACACGGTCAATCCTCTCATCATAACGTTTGAGAGCAGCTTCCCACATGTCAGTGCCTTCCTTGCTGATGTCCAGGCCATCCACCTCCTTAACATTCTCATAGGCAAGGTTCACCTGAAACCACAAAACACAAGTCTAAGTAACTTAAATTCTATGTTTACCGTCTACTGCTGGTGACATCATTGTGAGCATGAAGTGATTTCCCTTCCATTTATTCTGATACACACAATTTGTCTCCAGTGACTTACAAATAATTACTGTTCAATAAACCGTTAGTATTACAGTAACAAATATACAGTAATGTATATAAGTTCAGCCAAATTATTCATCATCACAACCAGTGCATTTATCCCAAATAATAGCTGGGTAACCACCAGCATGATTAATTGTAAGGGACTGATGTATAATGAATACCTTCCATATTCTTAACCCTCACTTGCTCACAAATTCTTGACAGAAATGTGTCAATAACAAAATGGAACAACTAAATATATTCCACCATTTCACATCTCCATTTTAACAAGACCAAACAAAACTATTGAGTTGCTTCTGAATTTCAAACCCTCACTCACCCAAAGAAAGACACAAAAAGAACACAAAAAGCAAATAAAAAAAAAATACATAAAGACTCCCAACACACCTCCTCAATGGCATTAAGATCAGCAGCATCCATCTCAGGCTTGAGGTCGGCTGTGTCCCCATCAGCCAGTGTGGTGGTCTTCACTACAGTTGGCCGCAGTACACGCACGATCACTGTACGAAGCTGTTCATGCTGCCGACGGAACTTGCGCATCTGTTCCATCCGTGTCTGCAGCTTCTTGTGGGCAGGCGAGACACGCCACACCATCTTAAGCTGCTCATCACGCTTTTTCTTTACTATGTCTCTGTTGGGTGGTGGAATTGATGGGGTGAGTTAATAAGGTTGTGTGTGTTTAGTGTGTGTGTGTTTAGTGTGTGTGTGTGCGCATGTGTGAAAGCATGTGCATGTAGGTGTGTGTATGTGATTGATGTTACTGGATGGGTCTAAGTAGTTAAATCTTGAGGTGGTGTTATAAGTGTATAAATAGATGAAATCCATCCTTACCTCAGAAGTCCCTGAAGCTTTTCATATTCATCATCCCAGGTGACAAACACATCAAAACATTGACTCATCACCTTCTCAAACTCGTCAAAGGCAATATGCATCAGTCGGCGTGTTCCCAGTACCTGTAGAACAAGACATCAATGTTTCACAAACATAGTAGTAACTTGCAAATCTGGATATAATACAAAGGAAATATTAATGATGAATGAAGGCCCTGCACTCCCTGACTATACAGCAACTACAGTCAGCACAGGAAGCATTCACCTCCCAGCACAACACAGGTAAAAATAATAATAATAAATAATGTAACAGAAGAAAATCACAACTTATACTAAGCACTGTAGCCCCTTAGCCTACCTTGAGGATCTGAGAAGAGAGGTCCCGGGATATGGCCTCCACCAGCCTGAGTGCCCGCTGGATGGGGTACTTGGTTGATCGGATCTTGCGCAGGTGGTTGAAGATGGCTTGTACAGCAGAGCGGATCTTCTCCAGCTCTGTGGCTGCCAGGAGGTCATTGAGGGGGAAGTCCTTCATGAGGGGAGCATAGTCATTCACAGTAGCCAGGGCTTGTTTGAGGCCTGTCAGGGAAGGGTAGAAGCAGTGGTGAGTGTTGGTATGCAATGGTCTCCTGTTTGAGTACCTTGTTTCAAAATTAATTATTCATTACCTGTAGTTTTGAAAGGTATTAATATGAATAACACCTCACAATTGAGAACTTATAGTTGACAGTTGATATTAGTCCTTTTTCTTCTCTTCCTTATTCCATTGACTTTCCCTTCTGTTCCATTCTACTGCTTAAGATAAGTAGTAGTTTCTAAACTCAATCTATTCCCTCAACTACCCATTTAAAAGTGATTCAGAGCACTATTGAGCAGCACTCAAGATGGCTAACACACAACACTTATTCCCTCACACATACTCATTCAACAAAAACAAACTTCCCTTAAATCAATAATCAAGCCAGCCTAGCATTCCTTCCCCCTGCTCTCCTACTAAAAATCTGCATTCCTGCTTACCTGTGTCAGTATCAAAGGAAACGGTGGCATGGAACCGCTTGCCATGCTTCAGAACATCAAGAGTGAGGGCCACCTCTAAGCTCTCCCTCTTGTCCTGGATCTTGAGTAATGCACGTTCCAAGTTGAGCCAGAAGCTTATCTCCTGTAGGGCTGTACCACTGGAAGGGTCTCGGTCCAGTTTAGTCACCTGCGTAAGTATGAGGGGAAAGAAATGTCAAGGAAAGGGAGTCTCAATGGGACAACAAGAGGAAAGGACAACAAGAATTAAAAGGTGGGTATATGCTGGACATTCAACCTCTTACCTTCATCATCATCATCATTATTTTGAAAAGCTTGCATGTATCATTCTGGTTCACCTAATAGTGCCTCACCAGGCTGCACGATCTTTAGAGGCTACTTCAGTTAAAATTTTCTTGTGTCTATCTCTAAGAACGCTACCAATTACATTCATTTGACTCTTTTTTCCCAATCACACTCTATCATCCTTTTAAC
The DNA here is from genome assembly GCA_029783475.1 of Metacarcinus magister. Classification (NCBI taxonomy): domain Eukaryota; kingdom Metazoa; phylum Arthropoda; class Malacostraca; order Decapoda; family Cancridae; genus Metacarcinus; species Metacarcinus magister. Next base: position 4,890,102 of record JAPQNM010000042.1, read on the forward strand.
ATACCAAAACCACTTCAACATTCACTCCATTCATTTATTCCATTCTACAAAGGATTGAAAAGTTCAAGTTCTTTTTACTTAACTGTTCTATTACAGTTTATACAATGTCACTGATAAGAATTCACAGGAACTTAGTTTTGATTCAAACAAAATTAACTAAATAAGAATAACGGCAATTAGTATATATAACTGAACCTTCAGTGCATTTTTCTTCTTTTCAAAATTAAGTCTCATTAACAAAGTAAGCCATTAAACTTTTATATTTATGTCTATCTAACCCCCGAGATAAAGGTGAGTGGCAGTACAAGTACCCACCTTCTGTATCTCCCTGATCCATCGAGCTACACCATTCTGCAGCTGGTTGAGGAAGTTAGAGTCTTCAACACGGTCACCAAAGTCTGCCACCTTGGGCCGGGTTCCTTCGTCAGCACACATCTTGATCACCTGGGAGGTGCAAGCATTGTTTCATTAACAAATACTTAAAGTTATTCACATGAACACTGGTTATCTCACCATCTGCATGGTAAACAACTGTCTACCCAATGTTCTAATAGGACACAAATTATTTTTTGCTCAAAGTCTAAAATATTAGTGTGCATTTTGGGATAATTGGTTCCTCTCTTAATCTAGACAAGGCAGGAGGAACATAATTAATTATTAGAGGGAGAGAGATTACAGGTGCAGCCTCTACCACACAGTAAGGGAATGACAGGACATGAAAATATGTCTTGCCTTGTCTCAGCTACCCCATTTAAGTGGAATATAGCAAGATATATAGATAAAGATCGATATATTTCTCTGGAAATTCCCTGACATTTCCATGTTCCTTCCTGCCACCCACCTGTGCTACAGTCGGGTGAATAGGCAGTGAAATGTCTGGGATGTCAATGTTCTGCTGGAGGTGCAGGAGCCCCATCTCCAGCTCAGCTATCTTCTTCTCAACTGATGGAGCCATCTTGTCACCATCCCTGCACCAAAAGTACACATATCATACCTTTGCTTAAACATTTATATCCACTGAAAATTTTAACCCCTACCTTTCTTTTTCTTCCCTTTCTAGTAAGCGAAATTACACAGAAGTAGTGATTTTTAAAAATAAATTTCCCTCTGCCTGAGTTTCTGAGATGGCATCCATGAATAGACAAAAACGTAATAAAAGAGAACAGAAGTGAATTTACATAAAAAAATTTTGAAAATTTTTTATTTTATTTCATGGGTATGTAAAACTCAAATTGGTTCCCAACCCCAAACCTTCATCCTTATTAGTCCTGAATTACGACAAATGGAGTAAGCTACTTAAAGCAAAATATATGATATTTTCTAATATATGAAAGAGAGGTTAAGTTTGTATAATAAATACATAAACAATGGTACATGTACTATGTGCTTCTTTTTATGAGATACACATAGTTCAGGGTCCTTAAACCAAAAAATTCATCCTTTATATTATAGATTTGTTTAACTTAACATTGATAATGAGGTGGACTACAGATGATGGACACAATCACTATCACAAGTCACTCCACCACCCACCACGTCCTATCACTGCACATCCAAACACCATCCCACCATTCATCACACGTCTCATCCCAGCTTACCTTTCAATCTTGCCAGTCTCCTTGACGTAAGCCTTGAAGTACGGGGCGAAGGCATTGGCCACATAGTCATGCAGGGTTTCATAAGGGGAACCTTCGCTGAGACTCCAAGAGCGGATCTGTGAACTGACGGGCTTGTCTGCTTCCACCACTCCACCACGTTTGAGGCACAGCAGGCTAGAAGGGGAGGGAGGGATGTAGAATAAGCATGTAAAGTTATCCATGTCTACTAAGTCGTGTGGGATGTAATCAAAGGAAGGGAGACATGATACATACAGCTACTCAAGTACTGAAAGATGAACATGTGATGTGTTTAACTTTACTCTTGACCACTGGAAGTCACCTGTAACGTCATGATAAATGCAAGGATCGGAATGCAATATTATAAGTTATCCATGTTTGATGATAAGACATTTGGAGCATAATCATAGGAAGGGAGGAAGGAAGGAAGGCAGGCAGGTTAGGTTGTTGATACATCTATTACTGATAGTGATCCATTCCACAAAAAAGAGGGAAGGAGACATAAACAGAGGTCAACAAGTCAAAGTAAATTCATGTGTCTGGTTATATCAATCTACAACATTCATTCATTACACACCCATATTTTAATTGCCACAATTTGTACTTCAAAGAATGTCTCTGACACATGAGCAAATTCACATGAGCAGTAAGGCCCGTGTGCTTGACAGTCAAATGGCCCCCTCACCTGTTCATCTTGGTGGAGGTGAAGAAAACACCACTGGAGATGTGGTACACCACTTCCTTGTCCTCTTCCACCTCAGCTCCTTCCTCTGTGTCCTCTGTAAGAAAAAAAGGAAGCAACATGTTCTAGTAGAGCTAAGTAGTTGAGTTATGAGGAATAAATTAGTAAAAAAAAATAGCTCATCTAAGGACGTATACATGCGCACACAAACACACACCCACCCTTTGTGAAGCTGCGTTGAATCAGGATGGACTTGGTCTGGGGGTCAGACACAAACTTGCGCACAACCTCCAGGGGCCCAGGACTCCTCAAGGCAGCCATCAATTCGGATGATGGCTGGTCTTCCTCCTCCAGCATCACCTGGATGAGGCGCTGCAGGTATTGTGCCACGGCCTCCACCTCCGCCACCGCCACCACCGTCTCCAGCCCCCCCCCAGCCCCATCACCTGAGGGAAGAGTTACTTTGTGAGGGTCATGGTGGTTCACCTTAGTGCTAGTCTATTAATGAGCCTGCTACTGAATTGCACTTCATTACTTGTAAGTCACGTCACCTCAAGTGCAAGATTGAAACATCCTTTTTTGTTATCAGTATTACAAATCCTTATTCATTCTATTTATTTATCTATATATCAGACAGTTATACCCCTAAAGGGAGTAGCCAAGACAAGGCACGCCAGGGTTCATGGAGACATAACTCTCCCCTCCCTCTGTGCACCTTGTCCTTTCTTAGGAGAGTATACAGAAGAGGGGCTGCCCAGACCCCTCGTTCCATCCCTTTAGTCATCCTTAATTATTACTAATTGAAATTATCATTCAACTTCAATGGCTAACTTTTTGTTTAAGTTTTCCTTCAGAGTTTTGTCCATCTGAGTGGTTCAGGTCAATACTCTACACAGCTTTAATATAACAACTCTCTTTGCTTTGGGTATGTTAATTATTAATTTACTGCTGGTTAAGATTTCATGTTCATATCATGTTATATTGCTTTATTACCCAGTTTTGTCTAAAAATACATGATAATAAAAATAACAATTCCTAGACCATTCCTTTGATCTGATGATTTACTTCATTGTTACTAATATTGTACAAAACTTTTCATGACTATTTACATTAATTCAAAACCACAAATTCAAACCCAATCAATCACTCTTTACAAATTTGTCAACATCTCAAATAGTTCCATCAATCACAACCATTATATTTTTACTAGACGCAAATTGTTGAGTAAAATATAAGAACATTTAAACTTACCCATTTAGTTATTAAAAAATTTGGGTCACTAGTTGTATTAATTTTGCTGTAATAACTGCTTACTAATCACACCGTCCATCCATCCCACTCCTTGTCTTACCCACACCTCTCACACCAGACCTATCTATTTTTTCACCTATTGTTAACCAACTTTAACTTTCCGACAG
>JAPQNM010000042.1:4898817-5006317 GCA_029783475.1 Metacarcinus magister
CCCGCGGCCTCCCCCACCTTATTTTTTATTATTATTTGTTCATTTGTGTGCGTGTTTTGTGTTTTGTGTGTGTGTGTGTGTGTGTGTGTGTGTCTACGATGCCACGCCACCCGCGGCCTCCCCACCACTACCACCAGAAAGAGAGAGAGAGAGAGAGAGAGAGAGAGAGAGAGAGAGAGAGAGAGAGAGAGAGCAAATAAACAAAATTAAGTAACATGCAGGTATTCATTTGTAATTTTAAGAAAATAGCAAGAAACTATTAGCTGTAACTATTTCTATTAATTAAACCATTACTTCCCTAAAAGATAGCTCTTTATTTACTTGATTTATTTTTTAGTTCAGAGAAATATATCCTGCAGCTTCCTCGTTCTCGCATGAATCCCACACCAATGACAACCCAAGTACTCTTACCTCTTCAAGGTCCCTGCGTAATTTCACTACCCCACTTCATGGATGCAAAGCTGCTAAAGTTTGTAAAGTTAATGATGAAAATTATGAAAATACTCTTGTAATAGTACCTCACAGATGGAACTAACAAATAATACCCTTTTCCACTACATTACAACACTCGATTGCATACTTGGTTAGCTACAAGAATTGAATAAAAACACATGATGCACTAATGCTCTACTAAGTAAGCTTTGTATAAACAAATGGAAACCAACTTCATACGCCCCTGCTGATCCCCTCCGCACCCTCGGCCGCCACTTGAACGAACACGATTAAAATGACCCCACCATCCAAAACCTGCGTCCTCATTCCCCTTCTCCGCCATGGCCAGCTGTTCCTTCACCCATATTTGTGGATAACTAGTGTTTTCGGGGAAGCAGAAAAGGCAAGAACCGCGAAACATGCTCATGTTGGGATGTTATTCCGTAAATGTGGATAATGAATGGGTCAATGGCATGTTGAACGATTCGTCGCCGCTCCGACTGCGTACGTGACGCAGTATTACCAAGTCATAGTGGAGCTTCACGCGGCACCTTCCCAATAAGTAGCCCAATAGATAGCCCAAAAGGTGTTGGCGCTCATTCTGGGCTTTTCATCGTACTTTCTGAACACACTCGTATTTTTATTTTGCTATTAGTATTTTTTTCAAATGATTACAATAAATCTATGTTGTAATCTCTCTCTCTCTCTCTCTCTCTCTCTCTCTCTCTCTCTCTCTCTCTCTCTCTCTCTCTCTCTCTCTCTCTCTCTCTCTCTCTCTCTCTCTCTCTCTCTCTCTCTCTCTCTGTATATGTGTGTGTGTGTGTGTGTGTGTGTGTGTGTGTGTGTGTGTGTGTGTGTGTGTGTGTGTGTGTGTTTAGAAAGACGCTTATAAGAATATTCAGAACATATTAAAAAGTAGCGTTGGATGTTGAGTGTACTGTCTCCTTCCACTCTACTTTTATTATACATTCATATTCTAATTTAAATCAATTAATAATTATATAACATGAAACATTTTTTTGTGTGATTTGTATCTATTTTTACGTGAATTAGCAGTATAGTCAATAACAGGTGGAAGAGAAACTCAGGTTGTTGCAGAAGTACTATATATATTCTTTATATTTCGATTACGCGTCTTCCTCAGAGAAAATTCTTTCTGTGGAAGACGCTTAATCGAAACTTTATAGAATAAACTGTTTCAACCTGAGTTTCCCTGCTACCTGATGTACTCAATTGTCCAACATTTGTTCAATGAAGGAAATCATTTTGAGTAGGAAAAAAGATATTAAATCTACAAGGCATCGTTAACTTGGACATTAATGACATTATATTTGATTACTTGGTTTAACTTGATAATCATTAATTGCAGTATTGTCAAATAACTAAGTTATGATACATTATCTAGTAAAGTAATATTTCACTTATTGAGTATTCCTACTCATATATATATATATATATATATATATATATATATATATATTAGATACAATTGTTCATATGTTTGGCTTGTCAGGTGGAATGTGGCAGAGCATACGGCCATATATTTAGAGAAAAATTAGGTGACCTACTAATTTTCCCATACCAAATGTAATTTTTCTTTTATGCAAATGGAAAACAGGAACTACCATGTGTAGGCCTCCGGAACTTTTGTAGCTTCCTTATATTCTTATGTTAAAACCGGCCAAGGGCAATAAAACAAATAAAAAAAAGTCCCACCTGTATTGTTTTGGATGCATCATATCTCAGAGAAAATAGGGAATTATTCCTTTCCATGGAAATGATACTCTAACGGAATAAGATAGGGTACGATATCTGACACTTTAAGCAGAGTTTGGGATTCTGCAACCACGCGCTGTGGAGCTCCGCGCGGGAGGTCAAAGGGTGCATGACGGATGCATGACGGCGAGAAATCTGCCAGCTGAATATGCAGAGCGATCTTTAGACTCTGCAATCATATTCACTTACATCAGTTCCTCCGTGATGAGGTGACTGATTTGTTACCTGTGCTAAAACCATTGATTTCTTAGCAGTTGATGAATAATTATGTTTATATTCTATCTATATACTACATTAGGCATAACCTAGGCATATATTTATTTTCTAAACAGCTGTGGTGATATAAAAAAAATATTCATGGTGACAAAATCGATAGAATGTTTATGGGTTCCGTACGATGGTAGTTTTGCTTTAATATCTTGTAGTACTTTGTGTAAGATTTTTGCCTGATTTAAGTATTTCACGAAATTATTCGTCTTATCCTTCTTAATCCAACGTATTCTCAATATTCTTCTATATTACAACCTAACTTTTTCGGTGACGTATGTTTATCTATTTCTATCTAGCACTGTATGATGAATTATCTCTTCTCTTGCAGGTTCATGGTCAAGGTCTCATTGACCATTACCACTTGATCACGAAGCACTTCACTACACTAATTCACTATCTCATTCAACCCAATTCCTTTGAAGAGGCTGTAAAATAAAAGTTTTGAAGCTGTAAAATAAAAGTTTTGATAAGCTGCCACTACTTTCTATGTCTACTTATCAAAATTGGACTTGCTTCACATTCAGGGTCAGTGTAAAAAAGTAGCCCAATTGGGCGTGAATATGGTGAACTTGACACACTGTACAGGAGGGAGCCAACTGTTGCCCGTGACGGATTCTCAATATTTTCTTGTCATATATTCCATTGGGCTTCATAACTTGTTTTGAATGACTGAAGAGAGAATAGGTCAAGGGCATCCTTTAGAAATTTACAAGATGACTCTGTCCTAACGGTAGAAAGGAGTGAAAGTAAATGTGATGGGAGTGTGGTAGTCTGCCTACATCCATCAATGGTGTACAAGTAGTAGTCCATTGAGCCCACGCCGCCGCCAAGCATATGTACACCTGACCCCACATGCCCAGGGAAAGCTTAGTCCTGCCAGATAGCCCGTCCGTAATTAAGGAAGTAGTAAGAAGGGGGTTAAATGGGATTGGCATCGTCATTAGTGCAGTAAGCCTACACGACCTTTTTCCCGTGTTCCAATACGCTTATCAGTCTTCTCAGGACGACCACCAAAAAACTCAAACACACTATTATATCAGGTTTCGCAATTTATAAAGAATAGGCTACATTTGAATATATCCAAATCAATAAAATAGTAATTTAAATCATAAGACAAGACCATGAATAGCCACTTATAAAACGTATAAGCAGGTTTTTAGATGACTTACACACACTGGATTATGTCTCCTCAAAACACGCCATATTGGATTTCGCTAACAAATTGTCGCTGAAATACTGCAGCTAGGCGAGGTATTACTTGAAGTTACACTCTGTGCTTGAGTAGACGAGTGGCTCAGCTCACTGTGGTGGGATGGGTGCGAGATACAGGTGATGGTAACGCGTGACTAACGGATAAAAGCGATCCAGGTCTGAGCAGCAATGTTTTGGTGTTACGGTGGGACTGTCAGAGGCTGGTTCCCGCACCGTGTGGCTGCTGTGGTGGTGAGGTGGGCTGGCTGAGGCTGGTGGGCACTGCAGGTTGGTAATAGTGGTGGGTTCCAGTGGCTGTCATCGTGGACTGGAGGTGAAGGCGCCGTCAGGGAAGTGAGGGAGGCTGATGTTTGGTTGAGTACCGGATTTACTGTTTGGTTGTGTATTGTGTAATTTCTCAGCTTCAATGAGTACCTAATAACCTGTGTGAGTAAGGAGGGTGAATGGATGAACAACTATACTTAACCAATAGGACTCTGGGAAGGAAAATGTAAATTAATGTTAGTCGTGTGACCTGGCTTGTTAGGTTTGTTATGTTTTGATTACCTTTGCATTTACATCAAGTATTATCAAACGAACTCATGTTGGCTGGGTTATTCCAGGGATAAAAAAGTAAATTAATGTTAGTTGTTTTACGTGACGTGTTAGGTTTGTTATCTTTTGGTTCCCTGTGCATTTACATCTGTCATATTAGTTTCTCAACTTTATTTAGTACCAAATAATCTGTAAGAGTAAGGAGGCTGAATGGACGTAGGTGCTATACATAACCAATAGGACTTCAGGATAGAAAACTTAAATTAATGTTAGTGTTGTGACCTGGCTTGTTAGGTTTGATCCATTTTGATTTCCTATGCATTTACATCTAATATTATCAAACAAACACATGTTGTCTGGATAAACCGTTGTGTGTTGCATCGCATGTTGTGTGGTGTCCCATGTAGTGAGTGATGCTGGGCTGGGGCTGTGTTCATTACCTTTAGACACACTCCAGGCTTAAGGAAAGACTAGTAATAGCTATGTTGAGGACAGTGCTCTAAGTCACACAGGGTAATACTTTGCAGAAAAAAAAGGAATTAGGTAGGATTGTCAGTGAAATATATAGTACTTTTTTGGTGATAGTTGTGTGTAGACTGATAAAAGCACTGGGGCTCCTAGGATGGCAAACATTACTAAAGCTTGTCAGGATTTTCTCCTGAGCTTCATAAGAACATGAGGCAGACTACTGAAGATAATTTGACATTTTCTGTAAAACTGTATCACCTTACTGCCAATTAGATTTTTAAGTTTACTCCAACTTATTTTTTTATCTTTCCATTATATGTGTCATTCAACACTTATGCTGAGGCTTTCCCACTAACAACTCATGTATATTCTACTAGTGGCAAGGTTTGTTTTGTGAACCTATTCCTACGTAGTTTAACTTCCTCGTTCACTTTAAAAAACTTACCTTTATTAAATCATTTTACCTCTGAAAGAGGTATTTCTATATTTTCTTTTGGGAATATAAATTAAGGTGTTTTAACTTAAGTTTCACAACCCTAGAATCACTCGTCATCTGTGTTGAATGTAGGTACCAAATGTTCCATAATAATGAGGCCAAAGCTGTTTGTTATTGTTGACATATGAGTTGACATGCTAGATATAGTAGCAGGTTTACTAATGGGTTTATATTACTCACATTCATTGCATTTGAATATAGCATTATATGTTAGCTTGATTCCCAGCACTAATACACTTTCCAGGGGCTTAAGGTCAAAACTTACTAATTGACCCACATTAGATAGTATTATTGTAGGGTTTCTTTTCCTGCAATAAGCACCCTAGGGCCACATAGGTCAAGTTGCTTCCATTGTTAATCAGACCACTCATACAATCTGTATAACTTTGTAATACACCAACATTATAATTGAATCTTGTTTACTGATCTATCTGGGTGTTACCTGTAGATTAAGGGTCACCATTTATCTTGGAATCTTCAGTCATTGATATAGGTGATGGTTAATTTTACAGCAGAGGAACCACACTACTGAAGGGGTTAGAAAATTTCTCCACTAACTTTGATCGAACTCTACCTTTATCTAATTGTTTATTTTATTTATTTATTTATTTATTTATTTATTTATTTTTATTATTTTTTTTGAGTTGATCATTATAACAATGTTGCACTCTTTATCCAGCTCTAAACTTTAGTTTCTCTTCCATGAGGTATAAATTTTACAGGACAGTTTCTGATGACATCCTTGTCCAGTGTTTGATTGAAATAATGATGTTTTGTATAGCTACCATGTTGTAGAGTGGCAAGAGTGTGAGCTCATGCTGTTGACTTTTAAATTAGGTCATGCTTCCTTAGTTATCTGAGTTGTCAGTTTACGTGTCATGGTCTTGAAATCAATGCAAACATATTTTACATTTTAGAATACATTGCAGTTAAGATTTTTACCAATTGAAAAGTATGGTAAATGCAATATGCCAATAAGTGTTTGACGTGCTCATCTATTGCTTTTTCATTTTATGTATTTATTTTTATTCATTTATTTATCATTATTTGATTATTCTTTTGTATCCACAATAGCTTTGGCACTTAATCGGTTTGGGGTTCAGACAATTTGATAGATCTTGTAGCTATTAGTTTCAGAAGCTAATTGGTCAGGAGAGATTGATGTCCTCTCTTTCATAACTGGTCACAATCCAATTTTACATATCTATACTGTACAGATCCTAACTCGGGTACATGACCCCAGCTGGTATAAACTGTCATTAAGTCTTATGTAATAATATTCATGCATTCTTCTCAGACATTGATCGGTACCTATTAGTTACTCATTTTTATATTGATTCAATGTTTATACCTTTTGCTAAAATTCTGCTTCCCTTGATTCCTGACGTTGGCAAGTCCACCGTTTCCATTGCTCCCCAAGTTATTTGTTGTGTGTGGTCAAGAGCCTCTAGCATGAGACCCCAACATACCTCTTTTAGTCCTTCCTCTCATACGTATTGAGGAAATTGTCACGATATTTATATTTTTGTCTTCTTCAGTACTATTTTTATGAATGGATATTATTGTTTCTTATAGTCAGATTATCCATGATGCTAAGATGATGGCCAATGTTTTAGCGTTTATTTCTTTTGTTGCCGATTCTTTAGCGGGCAATCTTGTGGCATTATATAGTGTATGCCCATATGTATTTTATATATTTATTAATTTTTTTTATTAATCATGATGAGGATGATCCCTTATACATATAAATTCAGGTGCGTGATGTAAGGTTAGGTTAAACAAATAATAGTGCCATTGGAAAGTGAATCCAGCCACAACAACAACATGGCACACCACTATCAGGGGTCAAGAATGTCATTGTCATATAGTTATTATTCATTTTCACAACAAATGAGACCTCAAAAGACTCATGAACTAATTAACTATCAAGTGGAAGAAAAAAATTGGAAATGGCATTCTATTTTTTTATTAATTTATTTTTATTATTATTATTTATTTATTAATTTATTCATTTTCTTGTCTTGGCCTATAGCACCTGTAGGCTATTTACTGCAGCACTCTGATGCCCTTTAGAAATTTTTGAGAACTGTGATGATGGTGGTTGACCCTCGCCCGTTAGTGGTTGGTACAGTATTTTTTAAGTGACGCTTGTTGATGTTCATGCCGCCCCCTGAAGTCTCCGATGCACTTGCACATGAAGACAGGGTTGATTATCAGTATGTGGGTTTCTTCGGCCACTCGATGATAGCTTGAAAAATGGCCAAGTTCCGGCGGGATTGAAACTCGGGTCATTGAGCTCCCAACCTCTGTGCTTTGACCACTCGGCCATCACCTCCCCTCCCTATTTTATTTTATTTTATTTTATTTATTTATTTTTTTTTCACCTTATATACTGTCTGCTCCTGGACACCTTCATTGTGATTAAACCTTATATGGTTATATTAGAGACCTTCATTTCTCTATGAAGTTACTGCAGCATTGACCAAACCATATACCTCCTCTTCCTCCTCCTGTATTTGCTATATAACGTGATAAGATATACCTCATTTAGGTAATGTGTTTGTTTTGTGTTATGGTATTCAAGAATGGAATATGGGACACATTATGGTAACGAATTTGTGGTTTAAAGAACATTAATTCTGTCCACAATACATAGCAGCTAAGTGGTTCACTTCTCATCCAGCTACCATTTGTGTTTCTGGTTTCTGTATTTCTTTTTGTAGGGAGGACACGTGGATACAGTAAACTTCTGTTTATTTGGTGGAGGTGCCTGGATAATTTTTAAATTTCTTGATTAATGAATACTAATATGTGTAAGACACAAAAAGTTACTCACTATTTCAGCATTAAGTTGCATTTCTTTTAATTTGATATATAATCAGAATGTGGAGCCTGTAAAGCTATAATAAGCTCATGTTAAGGAAATATCCTTCAGTAAATTTGTAGTTTGTACATGCAAGCAGCAATGTAAGTTGACAGTATTAAGGTAGATTGGCACAAGTTTTGAGTGGCTTGTGCTGGGGCCAGAAGAGGTGTTCATTTGTCTCAGGCAGAATGTTTCTTGAGACTGCCTGTTTACTTAAGTAGGACAATGCAGAACTAGGACATTAGAAACTTGGACAGTTGTGGACACTGTGGTTGATCAGCATCCACCTTACCAATAAACATGACATACTCATTGCACCTAACCATGCACATCAATGAGCTTCCATCCATCAGGCTGACACATGTAAATGTGGAACTTGATTTCTTTAAAACAATGATTATGATTATAATGCTCTTGACTCTATTACTTTTATTTATGATATGGGAAAAGGCGACTTGTAAGAAACATGAATTGTGGTTATTATTATAAGAAATGGGGACTCAGAATACACATCTTATATTTTATATATGTATATATAGTATATGCAAATATCTGCATTCCTTGCTTGTTGTGAAAGGTTACTGTAAGAGATGAAGGTTGGTTAATCCATCTCTTAGGAATAATCTTAATACATTACATTATATCTAGTGGTGTTTTCTCTTGTGATTTTTATGTTTTATGTTTATGTGAAGAGGAAAGTGAAAGTCGGTTATTAGTGTGTTGTTTTAAAGCTTTTCATAATTTTCCAGGCGTGTTGTGGCAGCTACAATAGGTGTAACAGTGCTCAAAATTATCCTTTTTAATGACGAATACTGTGGAAGGCTTAAAACTCATGTTTATTGTTTTGGATTGTGAAGTTCCTCGTAAAATATATTGTTGAAGTGAAGAAAAATACCTTGATGAGAGTCCAAGAAAGTTGCCATCAGTGCAGGATATGGACATGACACGGGTCTGTCCCTGAGGACAGATGTAACGCTAGGGAGAGTTGAGGTGCCATACATGTGAGGGCTCACTAGACCCTGGCTGAGACGGTTCACACAAGGACAAGTGAGGGGCAGGTGAAGCTGAAGAGACGTGAGGTGACGTGGGGCGGCTATGTGATGGCTTGCACCAGAAGAATACTGCATCCCCCACCAACCATGATGCTCCTGCTAACTCTAGCTGTTCTCCCTGTCATCTCGGCCTTAATTCCTGGTGAGGATAGTTGTTATTGTTTCTGGATTTTAGATCAATGTCAGTCAATCAATTTCTCATATTTTTGTAATGTTCCATTCTGTAGTGGAGCCTCCTCATTGATCCACTGCATCTACTGTATTATTATATCCATCTGCTTTGTACAGAGGGAATGGCACAACCTGCTGAGAACCTCCAGCCCCAGGTGACACAATGTGAGCACTATAATAGCACACAGTGTCCTGGTGACAACCCTAACTCTCCCATGTGCAAGAAGACAATCCGTGCATGTGAAGGATGGGATGACCCAGGGAAGGTGTACCAGTGCTTCGTGGTGTGGAGCAACATGTCTGGCACGGTTAGTCACTTCAATCACCAACATTTACAATTGACAGTGTTTGATATGAAATTTTTAAGGTCAATTTTCTGGAACATCAATTCACAAGTGTGACATGATTTTTCAACAGCCGGAAGTGATCTATAAGGGATGCTTATGGAATTACAATGATTGTGAGGATGATTGCGTCAGCACTCAGGCAGTCAACAGTCTGACCAAGAATAAGCCTCACCTCTTTTGTTGCTGCGTCCACAACAACTGTAACCAGAACTTCTCTTGGCAGCCCAAGGCTGAGGTCCCTAGCACCACCCCAGGTCAGTGGTTTTGTACGGTTATATATTGAAGGCTGTCTTATGTATTCATTGAGACAAGTACCATTTGACTTTGTAAGGTAAAAAGAAGGTCTCACAAAAAGTCCACTAACAGATGAATATACACTAGATTTGTCTCGTCTGAGCTGGACTGAACCAGTACTAGATTTAGAATCAAATCCCTCATCTGGTAGAAGTCATATTTAACCAGATATTTAAATTAATGTTTTTTTAATCGATGTAAAAAGAAGAGGAGTAGATATATTGTACTTGGCCTGGGATTTAGTGGGATCAATTAATGTAGATAGCCTAATCCTGGCCTGAGAAGGGAATTAGTGGAAAGTTTTGAGTTTTCTCATTCCGGGAAAAGTTTTTTTTATCTCTTTAAATTTAGTATCTGTTGGGGCTTCAAATAAGGTAGAATAATAAAGGATATAAGAATCAGGATATTTGTATACCACCTCGTATTATCTTATAACTCTTATTTAATGTGTTTTTGTGATGGCAGTCCCACCCCAAGAGGATGATATGGTGGTGCAAACAGTGGCTTGGACCTTTGGTACCCTCATCTTGGTGGTGGTCACAGTTACGCTGCTCTTCTACCTCTACCGCAGACAGAGAATGGTGAGTGATGCATCATAATAACACTACCAGTATCATGATAGGCTGGTGTTTTATTTTATTTTATTTATTTATTTATTTATTTTTTCTTTCTTTCTCTATAACACAAACCGTTGGCGCCAGTAGACTTTATGGAGGCCAGTAACACATTATTCCTCACCATTAATAGTGGTTGGATATAAAGAAAACATTACCTATTAAGCATAAATAGCCTTAATAAATAACATCAACAAGCTCCAACAGGTACAGTAAGGTGGCGGCCGTGCGTTAACTAGTGGATCACGTATATATAAAACCAAAATTGAGATTTTTATTATACACAGGAAACCAATTATATATACTTTAAAAAATCGTCTCAAATACCTAACTGTTTCCTACATAAACATTTGTTATATCTGATTCGTATTTATTTCATGAAAAAAATTTATTTCTAAGGTCAATCATAAAATCGAAAACAAGAATAAAGCAATAATAATGAAATTGGTAGTGTAATAATTCTGTTGAAAATGCATAGTGGATTTTAGCATTATTTTCTTTGATGAGTGTCAATCATCAAAACTTATTAATCTAGAGAGTAATCTTTTTTGTAAAAACTTTTTCAATTTCAGGCCAACTTCATGGCAATACCACGAGTGGAGTCTGCAGCTCTAGTTCCTCCCTCTCCACCCATGGGTTTGAGACCCATACAGCTACGAGAAATCAAAGCGAGGGGTCGCTTTGGTGCAGTGTGGAAGGCCAACCTTCATAATGACGTTATTGCTGTTAAGATCTTCCCAGTCCAGGTATGTATTTACCTAGTTGTAGTTTTTAGGGCCTGAGCCACACTTGTTAGTGTGGTCTTCCAGTTAAAAAAGATATGTACCTGGTTTTCTGGAAAATTAATAAATGGTTCTACACCTGTATTGAGATTTCTTTCAGAGTCCAGTGATCATTGGCAATTCACTCACTGATAACAACTGTAGCTATAGGAATAATGAGATCACCCTTGGAGCAACATCCTCAACATGTATTTTATCTTGCAGGACAAGCAGTCATGGATAGTTGAGGTTGAGGTGTACTCCCTCCCTCAACTGTCCCATGATAATATTCTACAGTTCAGTGGAGCTGAGAAGCGTGGTGAAAGCCTCCAGACAGAGTTTTGGCTCATCACTGATTACCATGAAAGGGGTTCTCTGTGTGACTTTCTTAAGGTAGGTCTTTTGTTAGTACGATACTGGATAGTAACTGAATAAATGTTATGCAGTACCACCTAAAAAAATTATGATTTGGTTATTTGTTTTTGTTTTTCATAGTCAATAGTATACAATAATCTAATTTGTAATAGTTTCATGCATGATATACAAATTAGGTGCCAATGCTTTGAGTTGATTTTTGGTGGGAAAGTGTGAGTGTGATCTAAGCATAAGTTAAATTTTATGAGACATAAGCCATGATGACTTGTTATTTCCATGTCCAGGCCAACCTTGTGACCTGGGCTGAGCTGTGCAAAATTGGGGAGTCCATGGCTCGTGGACTGATGCACGTCCATGAGGAGCATCCAGCCAGTAAGTGTGAGGCTCTCAAACCTGCCATCGCTCACCGAGACTTCAAAAGCAAGAATGTCTTGCTGAAGAATGACCTGACTGCTTGCATTGCTGACTTTGGCCTTGCTCTGGTCTTCCATCCTGGACAGCCTACTGGAGACACTCATGGACAGGTAAAACTGCTCAAGGCATGACAGCCTCCTGAAACTAAAGATCAATAGATAGCTGAGGAATGCTTGTGGTAACTCATGGAAGTGATGAAATTGTGGGGCCTAAGAGTAGAGAAAGACCAGCTGTAAGATGGAAGAATAGGGTGAAGGAGTACATGTATGAAAGAGTTGCTCATAGAGAGGGAGGGAATGAACTAGCAAGGAGGGATTGTTTGGATAGGGAGAAGTGTAAGTTCTTCTGCCATAGCCATACCCTTGGGGGACGTTTCCAGAGGGAATGACATAAACTATAGATAGATAGATATCTGAGGAATGCATGTGGTGTGGTGACTCATGGAAATGTTGATAATCGTTATTTTTCCCAGGTGGGCACGAGGAGGTACATGGCCCCTGAGGTCTTGGAAGGTGCCATCAACTTCCAGCGTGATGCTTTCTTGCGCATTGACATGTATGCCTGTGGCCTTGTGCTGTGGGAACTGTTGTCTAGATGTTCAAGTAAGGATTAATCCATCATTCCATTGTAGATACTTTATTACACTTTATACACAGTCCTTTCCTAGGTGATGGTGTTTGTCTTACCAATATTTGTCATAGGCGTCACTATATAACCTACACCAAATAACAGGCGAGGCAAGTCCATCTGTGCCTCCATATGCTTACTGGTGCCAACGGTTAATGATATAGAAAAAAAAAAGAGAAAAAAAACAGCAAAAACATCCATAAGTAGCTGTTAGTGTATTGGTCATAGTATATAGTGATCCTTTCCCTTTGATACAGGCATGGATGGACCTGTACCCGAGTACCATTTGCCATTTGAGGAAGAGGTTGGTCAGCACCCAACATTGGATGACATGCAGGAGTGTGTGGTTACCCAGAAAGCAAGGCCTGTCATGCAGGACAGTTGGCGGAAGAATGCTGTGAGTTTATTTTATTTCATTATTATGTGAATAGCTTATAGAGATTGAAGAGGAACTTTAGTGTTGGTGGATGAGTTTTTTAGTGGTGTATGTACGAGAAGGAAACTAAGAGTGAATGCTGGGAAACGTAAGGTGATAGCTTTTGATAGGAAGGAAGGAGAGGTGGTGGATTTTAATACATGTTATTGGGTGAATTTACCAGCAGTAGGAAGGTACGAGGTACTTATAATAGGAGAAAGAATGGAGGGAGTAAAAGACTAATTATTTCAAAACAATGCTAAGCAAACATGGAGAGATGGAAGGAGAAATAAGAGAGAGAGAGCTGTGAAAGGCAGGTATGGCTGGTTGAGCAGAATTGAGTGTGTTTAGGTGGTTTGGACTTATGGAGGAGGACCAGTTGGTAAAGAAAATTATTTGATGTAATGTGAGAAGGCCACGAATGTGATGGATGGTTGATGTGAAAAGTGTTGAATGAAAGAGGAGTAAGGATTGATGATTGTACATGATAAAAGTGTATGGAGAATAGTGTTGAATGCATGAGTAATAATGCGGCTTTGAAGACTAGTGGAGGAAGTTCCTGCGCATCTAGTGTGACCTGTGGATGAGGTCAGGTGTGAGTTGAGAGAAAGCATTGGTTAAAGTTCAATATGAAGTAGCATGGCTGAGCTGCAGAGGAATGAGGTGTCATTTGAGAGATACAAGGAAAAGAAAAATGAAGCTAAGAGGGTTGTGCATGTTTCAAGAGTGAGTGTAGATGATGTTCTGGAAGGAGAAACAGAGGATAAGGATGGCAGATGGGCCAGAGAAACACCGGTCCAAGCTCTCGGCAAGAATAGTGAGAGGGCTTAAAACTGCCACCGTGATACTGACCCCTTGAAAAGCTGGACTGCATGAAACTCTACAGATAAATCCATGAACATTCGCACCACGCCACGCCAGGTTTTTGCACGCAGAGAGCGGAGGGGGACTTGGAGGACACGCCAGGGCTTTTGAGGTCTGAGAAAGATGTTCAAATGCTTGCAGCACCCACCTTTGTGAACCTAGTCTCCTGGGACCACGTTTAGTCTGTTAACTCAAGGGTCAAAAGTTTTTTCTTTTCCTTATTTCACTCTGGTACATTCCTTTCTATCCCCAAAGTGTCAAGTTGGTTTCAGCATTGGCATGTAACATTAGCATATAGCAATGTTCCTCTTTGTGTATGTGTGTACATATGTTATGCTGAGTGACAAATTCCTGGCAGGCCATGATGGGACTGATAGACACCATGGAGGAATGTTGGGATCATGATGCAGAGGCTCGTCTCTCGGCCTCCTGTGTGGTGGAAAGGCTGGCCAGCTTCTCCAGGAATCCCCAGTTTTCCCCTACCTCAAATCCACAGAAGGAGTCGAGTATATAAGGTAAGTTTGGGCTACATGTTAATTGTTACTGTTAGGCTATAACCTCTAAGCACTGGCCATAGTAAGCATCTACACTCTTGCTTTGGGTGTATGTCTTCCTGAAAATTGCCTATCTTCACTGTTATTTCACAGTAATTATACTATTTTTAACATTCATTTAAGATAGAGAATACGCACCAATCCTTCTTCTTGCCAATGCAAGTTATTTCCGGTGTGTAGATTAAGGCATATATATATATATATATATTGTATTATATTATATTATATATTTAGCCCTGTGTTATGGGATACAAGAATCCTACTACTGTAGCCCCTGTGGTTCATAGAATGCAACAAAAGGGATGGAATGAGAGGTCGGGGAAGCCCCTCCTCTGTAAATTCTCTTATGAAAAGACAAGGCGCAGAGAAAGAGAGGAGTGTATTGTCTCCATGAACTCTGAAAATTTTCGTAGCAATTATATTAATTTTCTTGTCCTCTCACAGGCCAAGGTGTGGTGGCCACGTACCTGGACAAGTACCTGTGCTGTAACCGCCTATGAGGGTCCTGGTGCGGGAGAGAGCCCAGCCACCATGTCCCACAGGCACCAGCTGTGTTGGGGGCCTCGTGTGTCGGCCTCAGTACCCCCCCCTCCCTTCTCCAATCAGCTGCACACCACAGCCAGACACTTTGTCATATTCACAGTTTCCCTGGTGACAGCAGTTTTAGCTGGTCAAAGAGGGTTGGGTTCAGGGGACTTCTTCATTTAGGGAAAAAAAATTACTTTTATTCTCAGCATCTAAATTTGGTACTGATGGGTGAGAGTATGTAAGTTAGATAGATATGTCTTCCTGTAATTAATTAGTGCAATAGTTTGATATCCCTGGCGGTGCTTCAAATGCATTTTTTATGGACTTGGATGCAAAAAAGTTATATAGTGTAAAATAAATTTTGGGATCCAATAGTCCAACTAATATTTATCTGGCTTGTGTGGTTGGGAGAGGGGGGAGGCTTAAGTGTGGTGCCAAAGGGGTCAACAGGGAAGTTCTGGGACTGCTAGAAAGAGCCACCCTACTAAAGGTAGTTTATGAGAACTCACTCCATGACCTCATGACTCCCCTTAAGTTGAGATGCTTCATAATGTGACTCTCTCCAGCATTATTGTTGGGATGACATTTCCTTGATTGGGCTTGAAAGGGTAATCAATATTTAGCTGTATACTTGTTGTTTAAAAAAGGAAATTGATGTGTTCTTTGAGGTATTTACTTTTATATCATATAATATTGGCTGTTTATCAAGTTCTTATGTTAAAACAGATATAAGAAGAAAACCATGAACATTTTAGTGCAAGATAAAGCATGTGCAGCAGCTATTTCTTAGGAAGCAAAGGAGATCTCCAGGTTTGTGTGACAGTGCTGCAGTAATGGAGGAAGCACCAAGAGGTAAAATTATTTTCATATAATGACCACAAGTAAATCAAGTTTCAAGAGGAATGTTTTCATGTGCCACCCACACTGGGACCATCTTGGGCATTCCTACCTCGGAATTCTTACTCAGGCAGTCTCCTGAGATGAGTTGTGGAGCTGCAGTGGTGCTTTCATCTTGTGGGACTTCTGTGGAGTGCGTATGTTTGAGTTTTGTTCACCATCTGAATGTTTGTAGTTGTGTGTGGTGAAGCTGGAGATGATGCATGGAGAGTGATGTTCACGGCTGTCAATGCGTGTCCTGTTACAGGGAAACGTGGTGTCTATAACAACCATCAACAAACTATTGCATCCAGCCATTCAACTTTTGCAGCTCAGCGCAGCTTCAAGCTCAGTAACTCAGGCAAAAGGAAAATATGGTTGTGCCTCCCTGGCAAGTGTCTATGGCGTATGGGGAAGAGTGGCCATAGGTTCGTCAGTCCAAGAACAGATGTCTCCCATCCCTGTCTTGAAAACTAGATGGATTGAAATGATCCAATCTGAGTGTCTTGATTAGTGACGTTTTTGTTTTAAAATATTGTGTAGGAAGACAGTATAGTGTGAATGATTTAAGAATAATGAAAGAAGAAAGACAAGAAAAGAAAAAAAGTATTTCAGTTTTTTTTACTATTGATGTGTCATCCAATGCCAGCAGACCTCCAACAATGACTGCTGAGCTATTGGGACACAAGACAAGCCCAGCCATTGTGAGGCCAGTGGAGGGCCACAATCGGGCTGCCCCTTTACTGTCAGCTCAGGACAAACTTCAGTGACCACCCTGTTACCACTTTGCCCCCACACACGTACATACATACCCTCATCCTGTATATATTTGCGCCTTGTTTGTAGCATTACACAAGTTGTCGCCAACAAAATGGAACTAGTGATTATTTTAAATGTGGTTTATTTGTAAAACCAATGGTGCTTTTTTTCTTCTATTTCCAAGATGAATGTTAATTGTTACACATTGAATCAAGCTGGCATGAGTGTGGAAACCAAGAGGCACATTGCCCACTCAGCATTGTAAATACCTCATTATTGTACACAGCATTATGACTTGTGACATCCAGACCTCACCATGACAGATCATGAGTGCTTAAAAGCAGAATACTATTACTTCATGATTGTGAATAATAACAGTTCTCTCGTGTTGGAGAACTTGTTGGAAAGCCATAGAAAATCTTGAGACCCAAATGATTATATTGTGACCTGGAAAAATTGAAAAAGAGAAAAGCTAAAATAAACTGTGGTCTCTGCAATCCAATTCCT
The DNA here is from genome assembly GCA_029783475.1 of Metacarcinus magister. NCBI lineage: Eukaryota > Metazoa > Arthropoda > Malacostraca > Decapoda > Cancridae > Metacarcinus > Metacarcinus magister. The sequence continues at coordinate 4,916,030 of JAPQNM010000042.1, forward strand.
GTCATTATAGTTAAGCCATTAAGAGGCTATGGAAGAGAGACTATAAAGCAAGAAGAGAGAAATATGGAACTGAAAAAGATTCACCTAAATGGAGTATCAAGGTCATCTGCTGTGAGGCCTTCTGAGGCAAGGATGTGGCAGTGTGACTGTCAAACGAGGACTGGAGTTGTCATGTGATAGATTCGATACGTACAGGGACTCTCAGGAGCAGGTACAGCCTGTGCCCTGGGGAACCACTCCGTCACTGTTACAAGACTGTGTATGGGGGAAATTTGCTATTTTCTTCTACTTCCTTGAATTTATTTAATTTTTTTATTTTTTATGTTCATTACTTGTTAGGACACCCCCTTATCCTTGTTGTTCCTTGCAGGCTTGAATGTAATGTCTCTTATATCTGTATCCCATGTAGTAGTATAAAGTATTTGATATGAAGCTTACTCCCCATGAACAATCTTATGAGGTGAAATGTAATGTTGGACATGGTCAGTGAAATGTGTAGCATAAGCAAATTTTTGAAGACCTAGAAGGCTGCACATGGAGCCTTTTAAATGGCTTTTTTTTGGGAGGGGGGTAATGTGAATTAGATATTGTCAAGAATACTAAGAAATTATAGTTCAACTTAAACCATATAAACTTGCATTCACACCGGACACATGCACATCAAAGATAGATGAAATTACACCGTAAAGTATTAAATGGCAAAAGGAGTCCATGAGAGTAATCTCAATGATTAAACATTAATTAGGGATTTGCACTATCATTATTACTTCAAAGTAATTACTGTTATATTTTTATAATATATTTATTTGAAGGGAGAGTTTTAATGTAGTTATTTGGGGCAAGCTCATTAAATTTTGTAATACAGAGTGTATCCAAGGTCTATATCACCACTTAATTAGTTGGATGTAATAACCAATAGGGAAGGAAGTGGTTGATGATGGGAAGCCTGACCCCCAGTGTGAGTTAGCTATTGTCTGTGAGCGGTACAGCTCCAGAGTTTGCTCATCCACAGGGGATTCAACCCACTGCCCTCCTGTCCACCTATAAGGCTCAGAGTAATCCTAAGGCCTCCTCTAATGCACTTGTTAAGCAAAACATGTATTCATTCAGTGGATTATAGTGACAAGTGACAGTATTTTGTACATTTGTTATGATATGTGGATAATCCACAACATTGAAGGAATAAGTCCTAGTGTTTGAAGGACCTTATTTATAATTTTTTTAATTATAAATTTTTTTGGTAAATTGGCTATTGAATATAATTAAATGCTAAAACGAAATTTAAATAATATTAGTGTTTAACACTGTCTGCTCTGAGAAGCAGCTGTCTTGACTCTGCCTTTGTATTGTAGACTAGTAGTCTTCTTCAAGAGCCATGATTGCTATAAGCATTTAGTTTTGTTACACAGAGTTATGTGTGCCAAAATATTACCACTCCCTCATACTTCCATCCCCAGATACCTTCATGTAAGACAATGACAATTCAGGGACATGGAGTTTAAGTTTGACTCCACAATGGGAGTTTTGAGGTGGAGTTTGTCACCAGAAATAGAGAATGTCACTAACTTACAACAAAGCACAATTTAATGTGTTGTGGTGTTGTGGTGGTCCAGGCTGGGCTTGCAAGTCAGTCACTCAAGCACCCATCACAACAACACTGTCCAACTCCAAACCTCTCGCAGCAGATATGGCCACATTCCATCCTACCATCACCACCATCACTTCATTACCTCATAAGTTACTGGTCAGGTCAGGTGGCATCAGGTACAATATTTTAATTTTTGCCAGGCATCTCACCCCTCAGCATTTGTTATCATCCCCCACAGACCTGCAGGTTCAGCAGTCACTGGTGTGAGTGTGACTCAGTCACACTCACTTTATCTCAGGCATCTAAGTTTGTACAACATTCATCTCCCTGGTCTCCACATCATGTTTATATATTGCAGGTTTATTCATCCCGTGTACAATATTCATCCCAAATCATCCTTCTTAATTATATATTTACTGATGTACTCATCCCAAGTCAGTTTTTTATTTATTTGTTTTTATTATTATTATTATTTTATTTTTATTATTATTATTATTACTTACTATTATTATTATTATTATTATTATTATTATTATTAGTTAAAAAGCAGGTTTAATGTTCCCTAAAGTACTTTTGTCTTCCCATGTGCCAGGTGCTGCTCCCAGTGACCCTGGGGGCAGGTCACAGTGGCAGTGGTATAGGGTGTCACACTTGGGGTCAGCTTCCGGTGCCACCTGCCAGAACCCTCCATGCTCACAGGATATTCAGCTCTTTTTATTAGATCCATCAGTGGAGTCATACATGCATGTGCACTAATGCTCAGGCCTACACACACATGTACATGGCCATACGTTTTAAAGACAGTAGCATACATAAATATATGCACGTATCCATGTAATATTTTATTGACACAAGTATTTATGCACACATACATTAAGCAGTTCAAATACATGAATGTTTGCAATATTTACTTGGTTTAACATGTGAACTTTTATTCCTTACATTTTAATAGAGCATGTGTGAGGTGGTGGTGGCCAGCTGGTGGCCCCCAGCTGGACCACCTCAGCTGGGAAGTCAGGGAAGCTACCATTTGTGACAAGATAATGATTTAGTTGTAGTTCATTTGTAGTGTACAATTAGATCTGAGTTTCTCAGTTTACACAATTTTTATGCATTTTTTATCTTGTATTTGCTTGTTATACTAGATTAGAAGAAATTTAATTTGTCTTCTTAGGCAGACTGACTTGTGTAACATTGTTTTGCATTAAGGCAGGTATTTTTTAATGTTTAGGATACAGTGTGAAAGAAGTTAGTGAATACTGCTTGGTAAATTGCAAAGCCAAATGTGCAAAGTAATGTATCATCAAATGTAAGTTAATTCTAATTTTCTTTGTGAAATTTAGTAAAGTTATTGATAATTTTGAGCAATTCAAAGTAGGAACTGACTTCTTTTGTGCTGTTTCCATTTGCATATAGAATAAATGTTTTCATGCTTTGAGAGGGCTGATGATGAGACATTTGTTCTGTTGCATAGCTAGCCCATACCCAGTTGTATAGTCTTGTCTTTGTATACAAGAGTACTGTAGCAGAGGGCTTGAAAGGATAGGAATGATATGTGATGATTGACGCTACAGTTGAGAGACAGACCAACTGGGAACAGAATGGGCCGGCTCACTTGGCTAGGGAGCACAGGGCAGCCGGGAGGGTAACTTTATGTACGGGTCATTGAAAGGAAGGATGCGAGGGAGACCTGTTGGGCCGGATGGTGAAGGTTGGACAGGCAGCTGAGATTGGCAGCATGTAGCCACATACAAGTTCCTATTATGGTCACTGTGGGAAGGTTCTCACCTCCCAAGTAAATACTCAGAGTATTCTCAAGGACTTTCTGGCAACCAAGTATTATGTTTATTATTGTTTTTATTTTATTGTTATTGTTATTATTATTATTATTATGTTTATTATTATTATTATTATTATTAGCCCTGTGGTGGGGGCTACAAGAATTCTACCACTGTAATCCCTGCGGTTCATAAAAGGCGGCAAGAGAAGGAGCAAGGGGTCTGGGAAGCCCCTCCTCTGTATACTCTCCTATGAAAAGACAAGGCATAGAGGGAAAGGGGAGAGTAGTGTCTCCATAAACCCTGGCATGCCTTGTCTTGGCTACCCCCCTTTAGGGGGAATAACAGCCTGTTATATAGATCGATTACTATTATTTTTTTTATTATTACTATTATTATTATATATTCTTGCAGCCCTGTGGTAGGGGCTGCAAGAATACTACCACCGTATTCCCTGTTGGTTGTAAAAAGCGATCAAAAGGGATGGAACGAGAGGTCTGGGAAGCTCCTTCTCCGTATTCTCCTGCAAAAAGACAAGACACCTTGGAGGAGGGGAGGTTAATGTCTCCCCGAACTCTAATGACCTTGTCTTGGCTACCTCCCTTTAAGGGGGATATAAGCCAGGTATATAGATATAGATTATTATTTTTTTTATTATTATTATTATTATTATTATTGTTTTTATTTTTTATTTTCCCCCTCTCCCTCCAGCACTCCTCCAGTGAGCACTTCAGGGGATGTGTAATGTAATGTTAAAGTATTCCACTACCTCATACTCTTTCCTTTGCTGTCCTGGACGTACTTCACCAGTGCTACATAAAGGCATCAGACCTCACAGATTTCTATTTCTATTTTTAGTATTTTGTTTGTTCTTTTTAAGTGCTGCAGCCTGCTATCGTTGGGTTGTTGTAAATATAGTAGAACACAAGAGGGTGCATGCTGGCAGTGATCTGCTGTGAGGTGTAGAGTGTGTGGGTGCCAGAGTTGTCTTCTCAGGTGTAGGTAGTGGGACTCTCCTAAAGAGAACAGGAATGAGCCAAAATCTAGTGTGTAAACGTGACCATCCTGTTGTTTGTTGTTGTTGTCCTGTTGACTCGCCTGCCTGTACAGTGCCATGCTGTCTCATTCCACATTTGTTGGGTCCCTAACCCCCAGTGGCCATACCATGCAATGCTGCCCTCACCTTGATCCCAGACCCCATAGTTTGCCTCTTGTGGCCCCTCAGCAACACCAAGCACCATTGAGCAAGAGAGGATTATTATTATTATTATTATTATTATTATTATTATAATATAAGCAAGTGTATGCTTAAACCAAGACATTATTGATGGATTAAATATGAAGAGATGAGAGGTTAACAGGCATGCCACACCAGACCCCTTTTGCTCACGAATTATTTTGGTATGACTTAATCTTGTTCATTTGGTGACTGCCCTCAACAACGATAGGCTATGCTAAATGTTTGCAAAAGTAGAAGCTGTAGTTGTAGGTAGATCTTTGTTATTATAAGGAACAACAAATACTAGTACAAGAAAATATGTATTGCATTTTAACTATTGAACTGAATTTGTGATCCTTAGGGGGGGGGATTGTTAAAAGGTAAGCTTTCTCCTGTATGTCGGAAGAGCCAAATCTACCGCAACTGTATCAGCAGCGTGTTCTGTATTTTTTTTATTATTATGATTATAAACTAATACAACTTACATCTATATTACCCCCAAATGTTTTTTAATTGCTTTATATACTTCAATTTTACTTTATTTTATTTATTTTCTATTTATTTACTTATTTATTGCTAAAGAGAATCCCCATGCACAGTACAAAGTTTATAAATGTACAGTAACCGATTGGATAATATAGTAATGTGTCTGTAGCTGTTGATCTGCTTCCACACATTTGAGAATGACTTTTAATACTTTTCCAATGCAGAGTTAGCTGCTTTGTAGTGTACTTTGAATCATCAGAAGGATAAGAGTTCTTTCTGCAGCTAAGATTAAAAAACTTGGGTATTTAATGGAGAGGTGTTAGTGTACAGTGTATGTGTCCTCACCTTAACAGATTTATGGTGCTACTTTGCACAATGCCGTACTTATTGGTTGTCCAAGAGCGAGCCTGCCTCCCATACCCTTGGCAGAGTGTAAATCAAGTGCCTACTCTCCGCTGCTTCCTACCTGCTGTTTGGTTGGTATATATCCAAGATTGCTCAAGCAGGGTACCTGTTTTCTTTGGTCTGCATAATGCCATGCTGCATAGGGAGCACTCACTGCTTCATAATCTACCCCACATCTATTTGTCACATCCTTGGAAATCACCATCTTGTAATGTTTAATTAAATAAGTTATGGCACATATTGATTCAGCAACAAATTTATGTTGACTGCAGATTAGCAGTGTTCCTGAGATTTATTGTTAGCTTGATGAATTGCATTATTAGTCTGAATGTTAACTTTTCTGTTGGTTTCGGTATGCTGAACTTAAAGAGAGCATTACATTCTTCAGGTATTTTGTTTTTGATTAAAAGATTAAATAATCACCCCGAGTTAGGTAGCTATAGACCACATAGCTTTGTTAGAGTTAACGAAAGTGCTACCGCTCTCACCAAGAAGCAGCTGTGAGCCAGGATTGAACTCCAACTTGTAGGCCACGAGCCGAGCACTGTACCACAGAGCAAGCCGGCACCCTTGTTTATTTTGAAAGTAAGGGAAATGTTGATTCAAGATGTCTTTTATCATCAGCCATTAAAAACTAAGTTTAAATGTGCCCATCCACTTCCCCACATAAAATGTTATATTTTTTAGTATGTTTTATCAGTTTTGCTCATTTGTAGTACTGAAGATAGCAGTGAGTGCCTTTCCCACATACTTCTGTCTTGTTTTAGTTGACAGTGGACGAAAGAGACCATAAGTGAAATGTTTGCTATAGGTCACATGTTACCTACCTCATTATTCAGTAGCATATCCTTCTTTCTTAGCAAGTTTTACCCAGAAAAATGTTTTCCATTTCTGATCCTCAAAAATAGTTATATTTATATATATATATATATATATATATATATATATATATATATATATATATGTATATATATGTATATATATATATATATATATATATATATATATATATATACATATATATATATATATATATATATATATATATATATATATATATATATATATGATCACCATGATTACCATTCCTACAGTGACTGATTGACACAATGGAATAGAAACAAAAATTATCTACTTAATGTTTTACACACCAAGAAGCTACAATAAAGAATCCATACGGATAAAAAAAATGGGGTTATTTGCAATGAGTGCTGCTTTAGTGTCTTAAATAGCATTACTTGAATTTTGGATGTTACATTCAAACAGTTTCCATGGCAAGGCTACTGCTGGAGAAAAAGGACACTCGCCACACACTGTCCTTCTAGGATCCGTGCATGCACTGGAGTGTGGTGTCCTTCCTCAGTAACTAGCTGTGAGCAGCTACTTGGGTCGGTCTGGTTTGAATCGGATCCATATAATGCAGGTCAATGCACATAAAATTTTAGATATGCCTGTTTAACTGTATACACTACCCTGACTTGAGCAGGTGAGATTAGACTTGATTGTATGGAAAGAGGTAGCTAAATGATCCCAGGAATTCTAGGTGCTGATGTTGCTATAGGGCTGGGCTGCGGTGACTTGGGAATCTCTGCCAGGGATGTGATCCACCTTCGTCTCCAGTGTACAAACGGTATCCCTAGATGGCTAGGGAACTTTGCATGCACAGACCACCCAGAAAAGTAGCCTCGAGTCTTTTGTATTTTGGGAGCATTGTTTCCCCTAATTGCTGTAAAGTTTACTTCAAATTCAGTAACCCTTGATCTTACATTAATGATTGGGTTTATTGGTCTGTTACATGCATAGTTTCTTGGCCAGACTATGGCATATTTCCTGGGTAGTTATGTCCAGTGGAGTCTTTTTTTGAGATCTGTACAGACTTGTACAAGCATTCTTCTTACTCCCTTAATCTTATCTATAATGCAAGTATTTTAGAACGTGTTCAGCATATTATTGTGGAAATAAATTAGTATTTGCTATTATAAAGATTCTTTATTTTTTCCTACTTGCTAGGTTATATTTGGGTAATTCACTCAGTCTTCCCTTCCGTTGCCAAGCCCATTGCCATTGTGGAGGAGCTTCAGGACCAGAGATTGTGGCCGATGCAGTGGTGCCTCAGACTTCATTCTCTGGTCCAATCAATTTATGCTTGACCTTTCTTTTTCTAGCTTTATTTCCTCTTGCTTCATCTGTCTTTTCTTTCTAACCTCCCACTATCCCTTTCTTTTCTTAAAGTGTGAGAGCCATGCTGAGAGGATAAAAGGCTAACTACGAGTTCAGTCATGAACAGCCTGATGGTGCTATGGGCACAGTATACCCTATATTTTCATTGTCCTTACTCCCCATGGTGGTTATGGGGCATGGACCAGTTATATACTCCACTTACAATTGGCTCACCATGAAAATTTAAAGCTAACAGGTGCATTGGGGAATGCACTTCAAAACATCAGCTCTGAAAACTCCCCTAACTTCCCACCTGTCAACTCCCATGTCTCCTCCACCTCTTCTTATACACTTTTCCCTAACACTAACTCCTACTATTACAATCACCTTAGTACCATATATACCCCCAAAACTTAAGACCACTCACCAACCATCTACTCTGACCTCTCCTTCTTCCACGACCCAGACAGTCCCCTCCTTTCATCCTCGCCCACGCTCATCCACTACCATTAATCACCTTCCTTTATCTAGCCTGTTTGGTCTTTGTCGATGGAACAAATACTTCCATATCCCTGCTCATGCTCCATACACGGAAAACACTTTACAATTTCAAATATGGATCCAAACACAAATGAGAAGGATAACCTTCCTTGCACGACCTGACAGATCATGTCTAGTCAAATTGACTCGGAATCCAAAGCTGAACCTATGCTCACCCTCAAAGGCCTTCAAGGGAAACCGTTCCCAGCATCCCTTGATTCCCAACTGAACACTCGTACTGGTACCATTTTCTTATCCCATGAAATCTAGCCATTGGGTGTCAGTTGACCCGACTGTTCTTGTGATCTCTGAACTGATTGCAGACGAGCATGATATCGCTCATGTCCTACTTTACTATTAACCCTTATGGCTGCCACAGGTATCCAGCAAATATTGCAAAAACTACATTCAAAGGACAAAATCTATCGGACAGTGTATACATAGGTGGGGCCTTCTGTAAGGTTAAAGCTTACATTCCTTCCCCCTTTAGTGCCAAAACTGCTGAAGGTTTGAGCATCCAGGAAAATACTGTTGATCCACCGCACGTAGCCTCACCTGGCCATACCTATACAAGCTGCCACTCAACAAAATGCATCCGTGCAAACTGCACTCAATAACATGTATTTTGAGCTTGTCCCCCCTACATATTTAAATCGGAGGTTGCTGCCCTCGGCTTCAAACATAGCCTAAAAGTGGGAACTGTTACCATATCATATTGCGTAGCAGGATGACACCATAAACGTAGTCAAAGAAATCTGATCTGGCAACAAACAAGGCTATCAGATCAGTTTTCCTCAATTCTACATTTATGATGTCATCCTGCTATATAGTATGATATGGTAACAGTGTTTGACCATGTGGACGCAGCAAGCTGAGATTGAATAAGATTGAACCACAGAGCCACCTGATCCTCCACTCTCTCATAATCACTAACCATTACCCTTCCAGTGAGAGCTTAGAGGTAATATAGTCTAATGGTGAGGATGTGACCTTCACACCACACAACCCATTCTCTTGCTTACCCGTCTGTAAAAACACGAGAAAGGTGCAAATCTTAGTCTGCAAAGTAACATGTAAGGAAATTACTACTGAACTAGTAGACTGTTGTGTGTTTGTGTACACATGAAGATAACCCAAATGAATATGAATTTTTGTATGTTCTGTTATTAATTGATTTTTCTTGTCTTTTAAAGGGACATTAGCCAGGTATATGGATAGATAGATAATTTCTAATCAACATTTTCCTTTCTAACATGTCGTACACAACTTAGAGGAAGGTGTCATGGACTTAAGAAAAAAAATTACACCTGAAAACTAATATCAGTTTATTATTTTTTTACAGCACAAAACACGAGAAAATTTGACAGGCAACAAAAGGTTCTCATGAACGTTAAATATGGCATGTAAACAAAATTATAAATTCATTTCGTGAAAATTTACATCCATAGTAGTATATGCTTTCCCATATACACCAGACCCATACACAGCTACAATGATACTGGTTAAAAATATAGAACTGCATGACTATGGCTCTCAGCAGTAAATTTGTGACCAGAGTGAGTGAGGGGTAGTCTAATCTGGTCACTGGAAGGGGTTGCAAGGGTCACTCAAGCTTTATCTCACCAGAGCTAAGAAAGTGCTCTAATCAACCATTTATAAAGGATAAAATTGACCTTTTTTGGTTAATATGAAAGACATATAGATAAAAGCCATGTGGTATAGATATATATTCAAAATTTTGTAGAAATAGATGTCAAGTCATGAAACCTGTATTCAGCTACTTTTAAAGTCTACGCAATACATGATTTGAGTATGAATATTCAAGTTGTGATCAACTTTGTAGTATTATGAGGATGCACTAAAATTTTTTAAATCTCTTCTTACCATATTTCTACAGGTACATGTAACAAATCCTAATAAAGGCATCAGAAGTTTTAATTTCACTTCATGAATACTTAAGGACGATAAGACTAAGTAGAGAGGAATACTAATGAAAATGTTAGACTTTTAGAAAGCTTATGTATTTTCTTCTCCATGAAGCAAAAAATTACTATTGTTACTTCTCCAGCTCAAAATCATTAACAATAAAGTTAAAAACTAAAAAGGCTTTTCTACCTCAACTCAACCCAATAATCAACTTATGACATGGAAAATACATGTAATATGTACTCAAATATATTTATCACTCATGATCACAAAACAACTAAGAATTATGTGGTGTTAAGTCAAAATGTAAATCCTCACTACTACGCCGACTCCTCAACTACCACCAAGCTTTAAGAAACCCTCAGTGGACCACAAAAGACCTTAGTATTCACACAACACAGACACGGCCATAAATCTGTTTCTGTGACCAAGAAGCCTTTTCTCTTTTTGTATGTTAGCAGGCCAAGTGTCAATTTCAACAGGATGGAGGAAGATAACATTTGGCTTTACTTACCTAAATAAACACCATGACTTTCAACATATTTGAATATATGATGCAATACATGGTGGTCCAGTTCAACCTGATCAAGATCACAGGAGGCTTTCCACTTTAGACACACAACAGGGTTATCATGAAGTAGTAGTTGGGTCATCACAGTTTGCCCGGTGCGAGTGGCTTAGGATGCGGAGGTCAGCTTGCTGTGGATGATGGAAGTCTTCCTGACAGGCACTGACTCAGGGGTGGGGATGGCCTCACCCGTGGACTGGGCAAGCAGCGGTGGCATCCTGGACTTGCTGGCGGGTTTCTGTTTGGCCATCTGGTAGTCTCCAGAGTCAAAATATTTTTGCTGGTTTGGGGATGAAAGAAACCACGTCAGATCCCATTATTCTCTTCACTAACCGGTCCTCCTCCATTCTCAACTTTGCCGAACTACCTCAACACACTCTGCTCTGCTCAACCAAACAACTCTCATATGCTTGACCAGTTCTCCTTCGCACCTCATTTCCCACTCAGCTCATTAATTTTACTCTACACATACTTCTCAGACACCTAATATCCATTACATTAAATCTCTTCTCTGCTACTGCCATACTCAATGTTTCAGGCTATATAGTGCAATTGGCACAACTCCTTCATACAACCTTCTCTTTACAATAGTGTTGAGCATGGGTGTGGAAGCAAGTGGAAAGTGCATGAAAGTGCGAAAGGAATTTATAGCAAGGAAGTAAAGAAAGCAATAAATAAGTTTAAATGTGGTGAAACTGCAGGTGTGCATGGAATAACAGCAGAAATGGAAGAGGTTGAGTCTCCTCTGCCATGGCCATCCTCTTGGGTGACACTCCCAGATGAAATGAGGCATCAGAGACTATAGATTAGATAGATAAACCAGAAACATCCCAGTAGGCTGCACTCTATGGCAGCACCAACAACACTTCAATCATTACATGTTAATAAGCTCTGAACTCCAAGGTTGTGTTCCCATATGTATACTGACCCCTTTAGTGAGCCTCTTCTGTAGGAAGGCAGAGTGTCCTGCCATGGAGGGATACTTGGGGTACTTGGACCTCAGTTTGGCCTCCTCAGCTGCCTCTACCATGGCTGCAGTTGGGGCTGTAGGGGCGGCCTGCAACATAAGAGAAACACCTCATACCTTCTGTACACTCACTTAATGACACCTCAGTTACAATGAAAGGGAGAGAAATTGAATTTCATATTTGTTGAATATCATCCTGTGAAACATACATGACATGAATTGGCAATGTTAACAATATAGAAAAACTACTTCAATATTTTTGGGGCAGATGTATAATAACTTGCTAGATATGCACTAAAAAATAAAGTAATCACTCTCCAAACACTGATGGATAAACAACTTACAATTCTAAACATGTCCTTACAATTACAATTATAATAATGAACTTTAACATGATAATGATGAGCCAAAACATTATAATGATGAGCTTAAGCAAGGTAATGATGAACTCAAGCAAGATAATGATGACCTTAATTAAACACAATAATGACAAATTCAAGCAAGATAATGATGATTTTCAACAAGATAGTGATGACCTTAAACAAGAATATGATGACCTTAAACAAGATTATGATGACCTTAAACAAGATAATGATTGGTGAAACATGGCGTGTGCAATGTGCTGTGCCTTGCAATCACATTGACGCTTGGAGCCGAGTATGAAAATCTTTTGAACACTCGCCAATGACAATACAATATCCAGACACCTGCCAATCATGTTTCAGTACTTCATATCTCCCTCCACCCTTTGCCATAAGACTGAGATTTAAATTCATTAGCCATGGTGGTCTCATGTACGAAGTGTCCTTGGCAGGCAGGCGATCAAGTGGTTTTACGAGGAAGAAAAAACCTTGATAAACTTTCTTAGGGCACACAGAGTTATATTTTCTGTAGTAGAGTGCCCGAAGTGTATATAATAAAAAGAAGAAAAAAACATGTATACATCAGGACAATTTCGCCAGAAACTGGAACTTTCACAATTTCCCAAGGTTGAAGAGGAAGAATACACTGACAGTTCCGAGTAAGGTAGATCTATTTAGTTTGGTTACATTTCCTTCTAATTCAGCTTAGAATAGGTTAGGTTTAGTTTAGGTAAGGGTAAGTTTAATTCAATTTTAAAAAAAAAGGACAGTTTCAGATGTTAAGAAAGTTTATATCTATTAGAAAGAGAAAAACTGAAAACAAGCAGTCTGAAGGAGGGTTGTGGCGGGCCAGAGGGACTTACCTGGTTGGCTCCCTTGCATTAGGAAGTATAGCACTAGGTAAGCAGAAGGCTGTAAGAAATAGTTAGGGGGGGGGGCGGGGGAGCCCAGAGCTGCTGGTGTGCCAGACCAAGTGATATACGATCTACAATACTGTCTTAAATAGTAAGGAGGGGACCAAAAAAATTACTTTGAACAAAATTACTTTTTCTGCCGTTTTAGATGTGCTTAAATTGATTTAGGACCTCACTTATAATCCATATATCTCGTTCTAATGTTTCCACACGCAAAAACAACTATTTCGCACAAATTTGTTGGGGGTGGATGGGGAAACAAGTGCCTTGCCCCAAAAATGAATCACAAAATCAGTCAATTCACATCAAAACTCACCACAAAAGTAAATTCACCTTTAAAAAAAAAAAAAAAAAATTTACTCGAGAATCTCTTACAGCAAATCAAACGTAATTACACCACCATAGCAACAAATCATTACTTTACAATCTGACACACTGAGCGGGACAAGAATCACTTAATTAAAAAAAATCAATCAAACCTCCAACCAAACAAAATAAGGAGAGCAACGGAATGACTCTCACAAGAAGGATTAGCGTGGTGGGTGTCTTGTGCCTAATCCTGTGCCAATCCTTTCTCCGTTGAACCTACCCCGAGGCACCACCACGGAGGCTACAACACCACCCACGCCCACCACCATCCATCAACAACACACCACCTTCATAACAGTAAGGAGAAAGCCATCGGAACACCACCTTTTAAACCGTGCAATGAAATGTAATGAAGTTTGTTTACATCCATATTGGGTCAGCAGCTCACTCACCTCTTTTGGGGTCTCCTCTGCCTCCTCCTGCTGTTGTTTCTCTACCTTCTCCATGGCTGGGCTGGTTTCCTCCTTGTTCTCAGAGTCAGACATGATACTACTGGGAAAAAAAAGCCACGTAAAACAAGAAAAAACGGAGGCAGTGAGTGTTGCGTCTCACCTCCTTGCAACACTACGACTCACTGACTCACTCATTTAACTCATTCACCTTACACTCATTATATACACAAGCACACGCAAAGGGTTATTAATATGCTGATAATTTCATCAATGTAATACTTGATATAGCAACAAGTAGTAAATGTGTGTTTTTTTTTTTTATATATGTAGATAGATATGAATGATTTGTATCAACATTCATTATTATAATCACAATTTCAGTAAAAGCTAGATTATTATGCTAACAATATGCTATCAATATATCATAATGCTTAATACGGCAACAAGTAGTAAATGTGTGTATAATACATAGATAGATAGATAGATAGATAGATTTATTATTATATATAAACATACAACAAAGGAAGAGCACATGCATATAATTATCATTTGGTATATATATATTTTACATTCTTTTTTTACTTATATTTTGCATAGCAACCATAACACTCAATATACAACCATTATTGCAAAGGATCATAATCATCATAATGATTATAACTAACTTTCCTTCATATCATGCAAACCAAACACCTTTCATGTCATAAAATAAATGGAACATATTTGCATTAAAACTACTCTTTAAATACTACTACAATATAACTTAATAGCTAACTCTCATCACGATTTATGGATGTCACTGGGATGTATAAATTCTAATAAAACTCACATGTCATACACACATTAATTTTCTATGATCTTAATATCTTTTAGTGGTGATATGTGTATAAGGAAAGCCTGTTTGAGGATAGTACGTCATAGGATCCTTTAATAGAGGTTAGTTAGTGAGCAGCAGAAGACGTGATGGCGGGCGTGTGTCGAGCAGCCGTGAGTATTGACCACCCTTGTAACATCAACTCACCCACTCATTATAATAACACGGGGATGGATTCTGAATTCACTCATGCTACTGAAAATAACTATAATTCCTATAGACCTACCCGTGGCTTAGATAACATATAGGCCTCACATACCCGGCTGTGTGGCTTGGATAATGATGCAATAATTAGGGTTAAGCAGACGTTATTTTGTGCCACAATTAACGTGTATGAAGGTTTTAGGGTGTATGGTTGTCTGAAAACTTGAGGGTGTAATGTATATAGGCCTAGTTAGCTTCCTGAGCCCCAAAATTTTCGGTGGTGTTGGGTGGGCGCCGGATGTTCCGAGGTGACCGGTGTGACCTTATTTTTTTTCTTCTAACCTTACTCTAATATTATATGGTCCACAGCTACCTAGTTCAGGGGTGATTTAAGCATCTAATACTTAAGAACAGACCCCACATGACTTTGGTATTGCTGAACTATATACTGGTGTTAGTACGCTACGTGTAAGAGAACGAGGTATATCAGAACAAGGTTCCTCTTCCCTCCCTCCCTCTCTCCGGCAATATCCCAGCAGAAAAGTCACCATGTATAAAATGTGGACATGGTAATTTTATAATGAAGAATGAAGTTAGAATAAGATGTTCTATGATAGACTAGGTAGCTACATATTTCCTTTATTTAATTTCCTGCTTTTTCATCATTGGAGTGTTTTGAGGCCTGACTTGTGCAAATGAATCATTACTGGGATGGCTAAATATTGGATTATTCCAAGGGTGGGGGACAAGGAGCTGCCTCTTGCAGTCTCCTCATTTCTTATGTACTATGATTTGACCATGACAATCTTGACCTACGATAATGGGAAGTGCGCCCATCCGAGCCCCACCCTGTTGTTGTTGATTGGTTCACTTCAATCTAACTGAATCTAACCTAACTTAACTTCACATACCTGAATTTAGACGTTCATGGGGTCATCTTCGTGAGAAGAATAGATACAAATTTATTTTCACTTGCTAAAGAACATAAGAATTAAGGAGACTGCAAGAGGCCAGTTGATGACCTACACGAGAAAGAAAGAAAAAAAAACCATACAGGCATACAATATATGATGCCACAAATAAACTAGGTGTGGTAAGATTGGCTGCTAAAGAAATGGCAACAAAATAGGTATAAGTTATACCTATTTTATTTGTTCTGCGCATAAGTACCTTTCCCCCCATCCTCTCAAAAAAATTATATATGATGTTATGGTCTATGATTAGAGCAACTTGGCATGAGCATGTGGTGTGATTTAGGTAACCTTTGTTATGGAGACGGTAGTTATGAAGAAAGTTTACCATGGTTAACTAGGACATGTTTTCATAGATGTCAGAGGAAATGCTAAGCCAAGCAGATTCCTTCACCTTCAGCCACCTCCATTATCTGAGTCATTAGTTGCGTTAATGAAACTTAAGATGTTAAAAGTACACCACTATGCATAAGAGGAAGGTTAAGGATTACTTCATTGACTATAGACATTATTGGCTACTTGGGTCATCTTAAATTGGACAAACAAAATACAGTTAGGAATAAGTATTTAACAAACTTTAAAAGAAAGATAATGCAGGTGTTTCTTTGTAGTGCTTAGTTTTTTCTCAATGGCTTCTGATTTTTAATACAGTCTGTACCTTCCTCCTCAGTTGAACATTTTGCGGTCATCAGGATCCCGCCACCTCAGCACTGATGTCAGGACTGTTACCTTAATCCCAGGTGATGGCATTGGACCAGAGATTTCTGCTGCAGTACAGAAGATCTTTGCTGTAGCTGAGGTGAGTGTGATATTGTGTGTGGTTCATGGATTGATATTCCCACATTCGCTTTGGTGAACCATCAACATCGTATTTCTCATAGTAAACTTAATGTGTACGTTCCAGCTCTAGTATCTGAATGTGAAATGTATGAATGTAATTTTTTTTTGTGGGGAAGGTTACTGATAATTTATGATCCAGTTTGAGAAGAACAATTGATGTAATTAGTAATGATAACAAAAATTCCTTCAGATTTTTTTCACTCTCTGGAAGCAAGTTTCCATATTTGTGCCATTGTATTGTGATAAGTATTTTCATATACATTACCTTATTAAACTTTTCAAGATGTTCTTGATGCTTTGAATGATACCCTTGTGTCTTCGAAGACAAAAGTGATGTGTTAAGGCAGGAGGTTAGCTTAGGGTCTGCTCAAAATGGCCTCTCATTTCTTACCATTTAACAGTTAACTGATGAAGTTGGTATACTGTGGGAAAATTATGAATTTGACTGCATTAGGTATATTGTGGTGCTTCAGAGCTGGCAGTGTTATCTCTGATGTGTGAAAGATAGTTTTAAATAAAGATGACCAGAAGTCTGTGATGGTAGAGGTAGAGCAAGATTGTAATAGTATTGTCATGACGTTACATTTCATAATCACATATATAGATTTTGTCATGTCATTCATACTGAAGCATGTTCTATGAGAAAAATTTGTATATTTTTTGTCTGATAAAATATTGTGCCACAGGTCCCCATTGCCTGGGAGGAGGTGGATGTCACACCTGTGAAGGGACCTGACGGCAAGTTTGGCATTCCCCCAGCAGCCATTGATTCTGTCAACCGCAATGGAATTGGGTTGAAGGGGCCCCTCATGACCCCTGTGGGAAAGGGGCATCGCTCTCTCAACCTGGCCATCCGGAAGGAGTTCAACCTGTATGCCAACGTGAGACCATGCCGCAGCGTGGAGGGATATGAGACTCTCTATCGGGATGTGGATGTGGTTACCATCCGAGAGAACACGGAGGGAGAGTATTCGGGTATAGAACATGAGATAGTGGATGGAGTGGTGCAGAGTATCAAGCTGATCACAGAGCCAGCCTCCCGCAGGGTGGCTGAATATGCCTTCCAGTATGCTCGAAACAATGGCAGGTGAGGCTTTGGTGGTTAATTTGATTAATTTTGTGAACTATTTTTTATGGTTGTAGTTTATTTAAATGACTTAGTGTGGTGTTATGTTGCAGGAGGGGGGATACATACACTTGGTGAGTTCAAAAAAACTGTAACCATGAAAATAACGGTAGAAAACAGTAAAAGATGTAACATTGCTGTGGAGTGTAAGAGATTGAAGACATTTAGTTAGAGGGTGGTTGAGACAAAAAACTTTAAACTCCAGCCTGTTTAATGATGTGTGTGGAACCCAAAAATATAGTAGATGTACTCATTACAAGGGAACATTAGACTCCTGTATAGTTAGAAAACCTGGGAGGGAAAAAAATGGCAAAAACTACATAAACCACACAAATTCATGGAAACTGTTTGAGTTAGAAATGACAGGTGATTAGTCTGTGTAGTATTAGACTGGGAGAAGGATTCCAATTGTCAGGTTAAGAAATTGAAAATAACAGTTTGTGTTGGCTGCACAACCCAGTCACTTACACTTTGGAAGATATACTGTCAGTATGAACCACATGAAGGTGAAGATGGGCTGATATACCTCTAAGCCTCACTGGGTAATGCCACTGTGTATGTTTCATTGGAGGAAATTGTGGGAAAAAACTAGTGTTTTCTGTTGGGTATTTTGGGTGGTAACAAGAAATGGTTCCTTATTGTTGCAGATCCAAAGTGACAGCAGTGCACAAGGCCAACATAATGCGCATGTCCGATGGGCTCTTCCTGAAGTGTTGCCGGGAGGCAGCTGAGAAAAATCCAGATATCAAGTTTGAGGAGCGGTACTTGGACACCGTGTGCCTCAATATGGTGCAAGACCCCTCCCAGTATGATGTATTGGTTATGCCCAACCTGTATGGAGACATTCTCTCTGATCTTTGTGCAGGCCTAGTGGGGGGTCTGGGCCTCACACCTTCAGGCAACATTGGGGAGGGTGGTGCTGTGTTTGAGTCTGTTCATGGCACTGCTCCAGATATTGCTGGCCTAGACAAGGCCAATCCCACAGCCCTCCTCCTGTCAGCGGTGATGATGCTTCGCTACATGGACTTGCACAAGCATGCCGCTGTCATTGAACAGGCTTGCTTCGAGACCATCAAAGAAGGTAATTTCCGCACAGGAGATCTTGGTGGCTCAGCTAAATGTTCAGAGTTCAGTGACGAGATTTGTCATAAGATTTCCAACTCTTAAATTTGTTAGTCTTCCATTTTCAATATATAAATGGGAATTTTTTTTAAAGTCAAGTAAAGGTACCAGATCTGTAGTACTTAAAATTTGTAGATAAATTAATATTGCAGAAGCAAGGCACAAGATAGCTACTGAAATAGACACCTTGCAGTTAGTTTCTTTTGTTTACTAGGTTTTGTTACTGCTTAATAACTAAATACGAGGGTGCTCATTGAGCATCCACATTGATCTCATGAAAGTAAACCGGTAAAAATGTATTAACTAAAATGTTCTTTATCATAGCATTGAAATGACCTAGAAAAAGTTTTAGTCAGTAATAGGAAGAAAAGTGGATTATATTGAAGATACTATAGTTAGTAATAGGAAGGAAAGTGAATTATAATGAAGATACTAAAATTAACTTAATTAATGTTGATAATTATATTGAAAAGTCCTATATGTTCATAGGTAGAGGAAATAGAAAATTTAAAATTAAGGTGTCAACAAATATCTTACCAGTATAATGTAAATGTCTACCTAACTTATTTTTGTTTGTATATAGTGAACAAAATGTTTGTTAATATTGTGTACATAAATAAATGTGTTGAATCTACACCGTTTTAACATGTAATGTTAAGATACCAATGGTGCATCAATAATCTCCCCTACCAATGTTAAAATACTACTCTACACCAGTTACTAAGTGCGAGGACAACCATCATACAAGGCAGACTGACCACCAGATTCTACAGTAACTTACCATCTTCACTCGTGATTTTTGCTGAAACAATCCAGTTGATTCTCATGTCGAGGGTATTATTAATGAAATGCTAGTATTAAATAAGTATTTACTATATTTCCAATATTGGATCTTTAGACATTATTTACAGAGGAAACATGATAGAGAACACTATCATCATCCCAAAAAGGTCTTGAGTTTTTTCATAACAATTATATCTACATATTACAGTGACAATAAACATTGTATCACTTAATTCTTGCAGTAACATCTGATTTGCTGCACAATTGCTTGCATCTTCAGTAGAGTGCCAGTGGGAAATACCAGTACCATTTTTAACGATCCACTTCACCAAACACAATGTCCAGAGTCCCAATGATGGCCACAATATCTGCCAGCATGTGATTCTTGCCCACCATATCTGTAGCGGCCAAATGAGCAAAGCCTGGGGCCTTGATCTTGCATCTGCCAATAAGAAAATAACTAATAAATCAAATATTATTGTGCTAGACATTACTGTTATGAACAAATGCCTTAAGTTATGTGTCAGTTCAGTACATTTTCGGTTATGTCATGTGTAGTAATTCAATCTTTGTAACTTTAAAAGACCTAAATCTATCTATATACCAGGCTGTTATACCCTTAAAGGGCTGTAGCCAAAACAAGGAAAAACTAGTGTCATGCCAAAAAATAAGATTCATAAATTAGTAGAATGAATAAGTTGAGGTTGGTGCCATACCTGTAAGGTCTTGATGAGCCATCCGAGACAAGGTACACTCCGAACTCTCCCTTGGGTGCCTCCACAGCAGTATAGGTGGCACCAGGAGGCACCTGATACCCTTGTGTGAACACCTTGAAGTGGTGGATCAGAGCCTCCATCGATGACTGCATGGATAGTAATGAAAGTACAGTATACATTAAAACAAAACATACCATAGCCTTCTTATATGTAGCTTCAGACAATGCTAATTCACAGTTGTTACGTGTGTGAATGTGGTATCTTGCACTATTCATTCAGTTATTGACTGCAGTGCAATGGTTTTGAGCTAAAAACATTAAACCATGTCTCCTAAGCAGCCTATGTCTAGTCCTGAGCCACCAAACAATCAGCAAAGAATTGTTTGAAAAAAATAAGAGAGGAAAATATAAATAGTACTGAGTCAGGGAAAGGAAACGGCTCTTGGAAACTACTTCATCCTGGGTGTGTCTACGAACAGGAACACAAAAGAGAATGCTGAAAAAATAAATACATACAGTTATCACGATTACAATACCTGTGGTTCTTCCCAATATATATTTAGTTATTATTCACCACTTTGATTATGTCTTGTTATGGTAGCATGCACAAGGTGACCGTCAGCTGTACTACACAAGTCCCTTTGCACCATCACCTATTCCCTGTCACCCATATAATTTTTTCCATTTTCCCCCCCTTATAAGCATTTATTTTCAGTTACAATATGAATGTTGCCATGTTGTACTGCTTATGTGTCATATTAGTACGGAAATGGAAATAAATTATATGCAAAATAAAATTAGAGAGCCTCTGGAAAACATTCCTTATTTTCTCCATTTGAATAATTATTCACATTAAGTGTTTTCACAGCCTTTAACAGATACAATCCATGACAATTCTATATGAAATAATACAGTAATAACACTGACCTTCATCTCGGTTCTCTTGGGTGGAGCCACCTTGGCATCATCTACACGCACCTCCCCAGCTGGCATCTGGTTGAGACATTGCTCAATGATACGCATTGACTGTCTCATCTCCTCCACACGAATCAAATACCTGCAAACACAAAAGAGTGATGATCAAACAAACTGATGGACAATCACCCTAACATCTCAATGTCTGGCCACTGACAAATCGGCAGACTAAAAAGTTCTGATTTCTCTCAGCTTGTGACAAAAATTTGTCTGGTATGAACGATGAGAAAACAGGTTCTATGCGTTGAGCTGCCATACAGACCTATGGGTAAATGCAAGATAAGTAAGGACTGCCTTTAATCAACTTTGATGCGTTTATAGTTACTTAGTTTTGGAGAATATATAATTATTTTTTTAATTCCTCATTCATTTATCCTGACACCTCGTATTTAATGATATTGTTACAGAATCACTACATTTCTCCTTAGATAATATAATGCAAGGAAACAGAGGAGGTGGAGGTGTTATGGCACAAATGTAGGAGATTATACCATTACAAGAGTTTTAGAGGGTAGCAAGCATCTGGTATGACCCTTGGATCATTTCAGGTGCAGGGAGCGAGTGTATCAGTTAAATATTAAGTGGCAAGAGTAAATAAACCCTGGGACCCTGTTGTGGATATGACCCCGACCCTCGTCACCATTTCCATGACTGACCTGATGTGTTGTGTTAGGGCCGGGTGCACTTTTCTCCTCTATGAGCTTAGGGGCCAAATGAGAGGAGTGTATACGTATAGATATATAGGTGTGTATGCGCACCTTGTCTTGGCTACCCCTCTTTAGGAGGATAACAGCCGGGCATATAGATAGATGGATAAATAGATAGCAAGACATCAAAGACGATGATGATGATGATGAACTATCACACTTTGGCTTCTATTCTGCAAGGAAAATAGTTTCATTAAAGTTCTCACCTGTCGTAAGTGTCTCCATTTACACCAACAGGGACATCAAAATCCACCAGGTCATAGGCATCATATGGCTGTGTCTTGCGCAGATCCCACTTGATGCCGGAGCCTCGCAACATCACACCACTGTGGAATAAGTATGAGTTACTAAGCATATCAAAGATCATCAAGGCACAACAATTAAGACAAGAAAGAAGAAAAAAATCCTAGACCTCTGATATTAACTGAAAAGCAAAATTAAAGATGATTCTAGCCACTGATATCCTCATCTTCCTGAACCCATCCTTGCAATGGATAGGGTGGTGGTGTAGGCTTGGTTAGGATTAAACATCTCAATCACCACTACAAGATTGCCTAATGAAATGGACCACACTGTCATTTATGAACTACATCATTTTGTGGAAGATTCATACTGTTTAATCTAAATTGTGTATTCTGTTGACTATGTGGCCCTGTGGTGTGGTGGATAGCATGCTTAGCTCACAACTGAGACACCATGGGTTCAAATCTCAGGTTGGTAGATAGTAGGTATGGAAGGTAAGCCAAGGAGTTGTGTAATATAAACCCAAGGAACATGTAATGAAGAATGCTGCATCAGTGTGTTGCCATACCTGAAGCCATAGTTAAGTGCTTCCTCAGCTGTAACAGTACCAATGCCAATGGTCCTTTGCTTCCAGATACGATTTTGGGTGAGTACATCCTCCACCTCATCCAGCCGTTCTCCAAACTTGCTGATGAATTCATAGATGTCATCCATGAGGCCAATTGGGATGTCCTGGTGTGAACAAAAAAATATCAATCCCATTCCTGAGTTCATGGTTATTTCCTTAATTCTACTACATAATATGAGTATTTATACCTGTCTACTGTGACCCCAAATGGCATAATAATACAGGCACAATAATCACTAGATAACAGGTCAATGAAGCCACAAATTAAAGATAGAGAGGCTGCAGGTCAGTGAGTCAATCTACAAATGAGATGCAGCCTCAGACTTACAATGGCCACTCCACCAGGACGAACATAGGCAGCATGAAGGCGGGCTCCAGATGCTCTCTCGTAAAACTCCATCATCTTCTCACGTTCCTCAAACAGCCACAGGAAGGGAGTGAGGGCACCGATATCCATAGCATGAGCTCCCAAGAACATGCAGTGGTTGAGGATGCGTGTAACCTCGGCAAACATGGCTGCAACACGGAGAGAAATGTTACCGAGTTTCTCAGGTGACCATTCATTCATCTATATATGTACTGTTCTTCTATTACTTTCAGATCCTTTTTCCTTGATTTCTAAGTCATAGTGAAGCAACCAATAACTTCTCACACATACACACACACACACAGACACACATAAAATAGTACGTATGACACACTCATAACACAAGCTCTTCTCTTCAAACCTGTATCCTTTATCTCACAAGACAAACCAACACTGTCATGACAAAGAATCTACGCCTCACCACCATGCCAACTAACAGGTCATCATGCACTCACAATACTGGATAGAGACTCACTACGGATGTATTTAGCCCTGATGGGAGCCTCAAGGCCAAGCAGCTTCTCCACAGCTAGTGAATATGCCTGTTCATTGCACATCATGGACACATAGTCGAGGCGGTCAAAGTAAGGAAGAGCCTGGGTGTATGTCTTGTATTCAATCAGCTTCTCGGTGCCCCGATGCAGCAACCCAATGTGAGGGTCTGCACGCATCACTGTCTGTTGTGGGAAAAGAAGGACAAAGATTAGTGCGTTAAGGAATGCTTGTTGCTTGTTGCTTTGGTAGGCTGGTAAGACTGGTTCAATGATAAGTGTGGTACAGGTGAGAGGTGATGAACTACTGCAATAACAGTGCAAGAGGAGGAGGAGGAGGAGGAGGAGGAGATGAATGTCTCAAGTTCTCATTTTGTCCTAACTTGTATGTCCATGTGGGTCAAGTGTGTGTGTGTATACATATGTACATCATGCCTCACCTCACCATCCAGCTCCAGCACCAGCCTCAGCACACCGTGGGCTGCTGGGTGCTGGGGTCCAAAGTTGATGGTCACATTGCGGACCTTCTTCTCAATGGGGGCGAGCTTATGGGTCCAAGGTGGGGGTAGATTCTTGTCCTGCTCTTCTGGAGGCAGGAGAACAGGACCATCGAACTGCTTGATCCATTCAGCATCTGGTGCCCAGGTGGCTCCTCCACGGCTATAAGGTAGTAGTGAGAAGGAATGATGGGAAGCAAAGGGCATAGTAATTTGATCAAGAGGGTGTGACATGATGATGTTATGAGAATGGTCAATGATGGTGTGGTGATAAGAGGGCAAGGTGATGATGAGTGATGGTGATGAGGTGAGGAGGAAAGTGATTGAATGAAAAGATAAAAAAAAGGGTAGGTGGTGAAGTGATGTGATGGAAGGGAGGATGAAAGGAGTACCTAGGTGGTAAAAGGAGGGAAGGAAACAACAAGTTTGGAGGTGATGATAGAGAGGTGAGAGGAAAATTCTAGGGAAGGGGAAGAGACGAGAGGTTATGAAGAAGAGGAAAGAGTTTGGTGGATGAGTAAGAGAAGAATGTGGTGGTAAGATGACAAGACTGTGACAATGTGGTGAAGTGAGGAATGAGAAACATGAAAAATGTTATAAAGAGGATGAGGAGATGAAACAAAATGGAGTGAAGCAAAGCAAAAAGAAGGAAAAGGAGAAAATTATATAAAGATATAAGGCACAGGCCGTAGTAATAGTGGATGACAACGCGGTACGACTGCCGTATCTCTAAGCACTTGTTTTCTTTTTTAATTGGTCTTAAAAATCAATTTGAATGTTAAAGAAATACGACAGCTCCTACAAAATACAAAAGGTAACTCGTATATGACACAGGTGTATTTCGTGATGAAACTTGTAATTTTGTAATGATATCGAGGCAGAATCCAGCATAGTACAATATAGCTCGGAGTAAGGTGATAAAATAATCCCCCCGAACCCAGATATGGCTCGGAGTAGTAAGGGAAAGTTTTGATCAGTTAACGTGTGGATGTCCTTACCAACACTTCCTTCCTGAACACTGAGTCCTACGGGTATCGAGCGTGTAATAGGCGTGCCCTGGAGGTACCACAGCAGCCTTGACGTGGTGATCTGCCTGACCGACTACAAGCTGCAGAATCAGCTGATCCACAATAACACGGTCAAATTTTCCTTTCACAAGCCGCTGCCCTTCCCAAAACCTCTCTTAAAACTCACCTCATATAGTAACCTGAAGCACCATTCTTCAGAAACCCGCGAGATCCGCCACATAAGGCCGCGGAAAGCAGTTTTTGTCCAAAGCTACCTAGTACACCAGTCGCCATCTTCCCCGGTGAGTGGCTCGCCGTGTGGAGGACAGACTGTCTTGGGTCTCGGGGGTTTTATTTAGTTCAATGCTGCACTTATGTTATGATCACTTCCTCATAACTCATCCTGTGTTCCTGCAAGCCATACAAAATATGTTCTATCATATCACATAAAGAATAGGAGATAGATATAACTTCCATTCCATACTGTTGAATAGTACCTATACCCGTACAAGACATTACAGCAGTTGCATAAACAACACTATTTTGCATAAGTTATGATGCAACGAAGCGATGGTATGCTCCACCTTCTTTCTGTGTGCATTACTACGCCAATGATTATTGAATCCCAACAAATGTACTGTATCAAGTATGCAACAATTTTTCAATATGTGAAAAAAATAACATCTGCTCATCTGCTTTTTGTATGTATACTTCGCGTACTATATTTTGCGCCTCTTCTCCTTTAATCCTTCATTCCTTTATTTCCTTTTACATTGTATCAATCAATATGAACAACATTTTATTAATTCCTCGCCTTACCTCGCTGTGTGTGTTCCAGTTCCCGTCCTTCCCTGGGTGAGGCTGTGCGTGGCTAGTGAGGTGTTAATGAGACACGCGTGGTTGTTGAAACACTGACACTCAGAGCACTGTGTCATGGCCAGCTGGAGTCTCCTCTCCGCTACGCCTTCCACGTTACGCTGGATAGTTCTGTCCAAGCCACACACGGTGATGTGCTCCAGTTTGGTGGTGCGTGGTGACGGGTGACGGGCACATAGTCTGGTTTGAGTGTGCACTGTAGCCATCTCTATGCCACCAGCATGGTCCTTATGACGTGGTTCTGAATGACTTCCACACCCTCACCCTCACAACACACCACAACACAACACACTCACCTTCATCTCTATCCTTGCAGGTGATCATGTCCTAACACTGCTTTTAATGTACCTAATACACTATAATGAACACTCTTGGATGTAAACAAATAATTAATGTTTTTTTTTCACATTTTTTCATTATTTTTTCCGTTTTTCTTTGTGTTATGGTTTAATTAGGCTTTACTTTCGGTTTCAATAATGTTTATATGTTCTATTTTATGGTTTACATTGGTTTAATTTCATTATTATTGTCTTTTTCTATTTATCGATTCTATGATTAGCTTAAAAATAAATATTTTTTCATGAAATAAACACGAATCAAATATAACAAGTATTTATGTATAAACAAATTAGGTGTTTCACTCGATTTTTTAAAGTACATATAATTGCTTCTCTGTGTATAATAAAGTTTTCAAAATTCGTTTACTATATACGTGATCAACACTGTGGCCGCCATCTTACTCTTCTTCTTCTTCGTGTGACCTGCTCTGTTATATCTTACACACTTATTACACTTAATATACAGTGTTTCTTCGCTATCCTTCCACTGTACATAGTGCAGTGCAGTCACTAAACTACATAGTTCAACAATTTATGAACAGAGGACGGTGTTCCCATCTTAATTACACCTATCAAATAGTGATAGAGGGAACACTCTTCTCTGATGTTAGATTATTCACCGTGATTTTTAAAATTTTATTTATTTATTTTTTTTATTTATTATTATTTATTTTTTTAGTGTATTAATATGAAATCATTACACCATGACAGCCGTAGTGGTAGGCAGATACATAATGGCGCACCGCCCCTGGAATGGTATATACACTCACCACGTGTTTGATAACCAATGTTCTAATATAAACATATTTACCTGTATATGAATCCCTGAATATTCTGTTTATGACTTACAGGGCTTATAATTTAATGAAAAGGGCATACAGAGTGCCCTCTACCCACCATGGCCCGGGGCAGGCTAACAACGAGTCCTCTCAACCTTGAATAGGGACAATCAACAACATTCTAATTATCAGCTTTCATGCAAGAAAGACCACAGCAACCAATACCTGCCGGTGGTAACCTTTCCAGGAAGAGAGCAAGCGTTCCTGGATGCGTGAGAAGGGAACAGAAAGCTCCCAGAAGGGGTGACTGAGGTCGGTCACTCACGGATGTTGGCGGGGTGGCGGTGAAAGTTAACAGGAAGGTGATCCTGGAGAAGGGGAGTGTGTTCGACGCTGATGACGCACGGTGATGATGGTGGTGGTGATGGTGGTGGTAAAATGGAGGAGTAGGAGGAGGGGGAAAGAAGAGGATAAATGATTGTGATGAATATCATAATGATTATGCTGGTGGCAACAATAAGGGTGGCAACAACGACAATGATAATGATGATGATTATAATAATGATAATAATAACAACAATAGTAATGATAATAATAATAATGATGATGATAACAATAATAATAATAATAATAATAATAATAATTGTGTGTACATTGTGACAAGTGTGGGGCATGTCAGCTTCTCACTCCTACTCACAGGCATAGTCGAGCCGCAAAACGAGGACTCAAACATCTCTGCCACATGTCTAGGTTTAGGGTTTGGGGCAAGCTTCCTAGGTTAGGGGAGTGCGAGTGAGCTGTGTGTTGAGCCCGCTAACCTACAACTCCAAGGGACGAGGGTGGGTTGAGCCCTTGGCACTAGTATATTGACATTGGATACCAGTTGCCAGTGGTTCAACCGTGTGTCTGCTTTCCTCCTCATGGCTGCTCGGACAACCCTATAGAGACTTACCATGCAACCATCTCTCTCTCTCTCTCTCTCTCTCTCTCTCCTCTCTCCTCTCTCTCTCTCTCTCTCTTTATCTGCATGTGTGTGTGTGTGTGTGTGTGTGTGTGCAAATAAATCAGTGAGGATCATTATACAGAAGAGCATTGTGTCGAGGCACGTGAAGGGATGGAAAAAAAATGAGGAAAGGGTGGAGGACAAGGGTGGTGATCGAGAGGGAAAGTGGCATAAGACGTGCCTAGACGGGGAAGGGGTAACAGAAGGGGAGGGCGGAGGAATGAAGGGAGGGAATAGAAGGTTGGGAAGAAGGGCTGTGGGTAGGCGTGGAGTGTCAAAGGAAGAAAGGAAAGCTAAGGAGAAGAGGCGAAGGTTGAGATGTTGGGTTAGAGAAGGGCTGTAAAGTGTAGGTGTTAAGGAGTTTAAAGGTAACAAAGAAAGTCTATTTGTTGAGATATGGGGAGGCAACGGCAAAGAAAGATTATGAGGGGGAGTCAGGCAAAGGGAGGACCGTGGGAGGAGGAAGATAGGGTAGATACGGGAAAGAAGAAAGACTGAGGGGAGGAAAGATTGAAGGAATGTAAAACGGGTGTTATTAAGGCTAGGAGGAGAAAGGGAAAAAGGGGAAGAGGAAAGAATCTTATGAGTAAAGGAGAGGCTTGGTTGAAGAAAGGGGAATAGGGTATTAGAAGGCTAGAAGGGGGAGGGAGTAGTGTTCCTAGATTCTTTTGGGGCGGGGGGCAGACTATGGTTTTGGTGTCCGTTTTCTTCGCCTTGAAAACAACATATATTACTGCGTAGCTCACCTGGAAGATACTCATGAACTCACAGTAAAGGGATTGAGCGTGGGAGTAAAGGAGCCGCCTTGTCCAACGCCGTGTGCTTCTTCTTGGTGATGAATTCTCAGTGTTGTTTGTTGCATAATGTCTGGGTCGGTCCTGGTGAGGAGGATGAGGGAGGTAAGGATAAAAAGAGGTCAAACAGGAGGAAGGAGTGTTGGGGAGTTGGGGAAGGGATGAGGTGCAGCTGGGTGACCTCTCCACATCATTACCACCACCACCACCACCACCACTATCACCATCAAACCCCTAAACCTTTGCATCCCAACCCAACCCACAAGCAGGTAAGCGATTCCAGGATACAGGATTATCCTCTTCCTTATTTCATTCTTACTAAATTTTCATTTTCTTCCTGTGGATTTTTACTGTTTTTGTTTCCTCATTTTCTTAAATTTCTCATTCTTCACTTTTGTTTATCATTATTATTATTATCATCATTACTATTGTCAAAGGGTATCAAATCTATGTTATGGCCATGGCTATGGGATCCACTCCATGAAAACTCCATACTTCCTGAAAACAATATAGAAGAACATGCCTGTTTATAAACTTTTTATTTCTTTTCTTTTACTTTCTTGGATGCCACGTTACATGTGTGGGAAAAGAAAAGACTAGTTAAAAGTTGTACACATTATTATTATTATCATTATCACAGAAAGGTTGTTGTAAGCAGTTGTAAGCAGAGTATGAGCTAAAATATAATTACTATATACTTACACTTAAGAGCTAAGATAAAATTCACAGATGCACAGTATTTTCATGAATCCATCTCTCGTCTGCACGCTTCTGTGGGCGAGTTGCTTTTCCGCGTACTCTTACGTCCTTACCATGCCCTCTGCCTTCTTGATAACCATGCACCCACTACCTTCAAGACCTTGATGCCTCCCACCATGAACTTACCTCCTCTCCATTAACAAACAAAAGAGTAACAACCCATCTCCTGCATCGCCTGTTTCCTCATCTCACCTTCTGGCTGCAGATTCTGTTTATGGTCGAGTCTCCTCCTTCATCGCTGTGGCCACGTGACCTTCGCAGGGGTCAGCCGCGGCCCGAAGGTTACCCAGTAGAGGTCAGATGGGGGAAAGCCCACGATTAAACTAGGCGGTGAATGTTGATTGTCTGAGTAGTGCTGCTGTTGCTGCTGCTGCTGCTGCTGTAACAACAAAACATCAATAACATTAACTATTACTTCTGCTACTACTACTACTACTACTACTACTAATAATAATAACAATACTAATACTACTAATAAAAACATTACCACAACTGTCACCACCTATGAATACTCAGTGATGACACAGCTGCTTCCTCTCCAAACAGAACAACTTGGTAGGAACAGGTAAACATGAAGCAGGTGATCAGTTCGAGAAAGGCATCCAGGACACAAGAAGGAGATTAGGACAATTAGGTTATCACCAACAGCAGAGGGAGTGTCGGAAAGATATGTAAACAAAATGCTTCACCATCCCCGTAGCTACCCACGAAGGACTACTGCACCATCCCACCAACTCTCAAACAGCACGACTGATTCTCTATAGAACTTCTACTACAGATTTTAATTTAGAATTTTCTGTAAAGAGAAGAAAGATGATGGCTAGGAACAAACACCTTGTTTATGAAATCTTTAATCTAATTTTCAGTAATTAAATGAATAAACTATACTAATACAATTCCCAAACATTTTTTTCAGGACAACTCTTTGGATACCCCCGATAACCTGCTTCGATCCTCCAATAGACTACAGAGGATTTCCGATTGACGTCACAGCATTGTGCGAAGGATGAAACAGAAAACAGGAACATTACATGGTAGACTGAGGGATAGATAGATAGATAGATAAAGATAAAGATAGAGAGAGAGAGAGAGAGAGAGAGAGAGAGAGAGAGAGAGAGAGAGAGAGAGAGAGAGAGAGAGAGAGAGAGAGAGAGAGAGAGAGAGAGAGAGAGAGAGAGAGAGAGAGAGTCGAATAAATAAATATATAAAACAGGAAATACAAATTTCCAAATGCATGTGAAAAATATTCATAGAATTTCCATTTGACATAATAGTAAAAAATAAAGAACAAAAAATCTATACAACTGAGACTACCAACACTGAGAGCGTGGGAAGTGGCAGTTTAAAGATGGCGGATGTGTATATAGGGTACGGATGGGGGCCGGGGCGATGCATAGTGGGATGGGTGACACACTTTAAAGAGGTCGCGTGATCAGAAATACCCAATTGAGATACTACTTAAAAACACATTATAAAGTTCTTCATAGAGTTTGCATAAAGCTTGCATGAGAGAAAGAGAGAGAAAGGGAAGGGAAAGGTGAATGTACGTCGTTTTTTTCTTCTCTTTTCTTCCCTTGAATAGTACGAAAGGGAAAGTAACTCATTCAGCGTCACTACATCCTGATTCCCTCGTAGATATTCTTAGAACCATCACCGGATCTCCATTCTCCATTATCAGTCAACTCACTCTACATAGTACTACTGCCGGATCTCAAAGTAAAATGGCAGTGATCATTTTCTTGTGGTTTGTTTTTTCTCTCGCTTTGACCTAGTTTTCCAATATCAAAGGCTGCAGTTACACGTGCATTAATGACCCACCTCGATATAATTACTTCAACGATGCAGAACTGGTTGGCCGACACACACCTGTAGCCTCAAGTAACGGAGAGCTCGTTCCCATCAAGGGGTGTCTATACCTGTCTATATTTGAAGTGTCACATCACCCTTTGACCTTCTACTGATACTGTATTCGCCCCACCTGGTAGTTTCGTCTTCACATAAGATGCTCGTTAACTAAGTAATAAACTATACATACGTTTCTTTAATGTGTGTATAAGTAAAGAACAATGTTTCATGAATCCTAACGCGTCAGAAGAGAACTATAAACAATGCACAAGATAAATATGATAGCCACCCGTGTTTCGTTCGTTATTGGTAATTGGGGAAATTAAAGTTGTCCTTCTGCCTTTATCGCACTCACGGTGGGTTGGGTGTTCACCTCAGCTTAGGGTGAAAAATAAATAAACAAATAAATAAATGAAATGTTGGAATACATGTACAATAGGCGTTGTAGATCTCAATTTGTTTCGCGATAAAGGCATTTTGCAGTGTTCTGTTCTCTTATATACTTTTTAGACAATAATTTTTAATCGTTCTCCTTTTCTCAAATCCTTCTGACTCGAATAAAATTAAGACATTGCTAAATAAAGATAAATGTTACCGTCCATCAGCAATAACTCGAGCATCACCTTCCCCAGACTGCTATTGGCTGACAGTATTGTACATTTTGAAGGTATGAGTTTCGTCGCTCTTACACAACGTTGTTTGTGTTCCTGTATTACTACTATTACGTCGCGGGGTTATGGAACACTGTTACGTTTCTATATCTTAATCAAGAATAACACAAAATTGCATTAACTAGTCAAATCAACAATTGCTTCCATATCATAAAACAGTCCCATAGATAACTTCAACACAAATTCACTTTCATAGGAAAATAAATGTACGTGGTGTGATAATCATCCTATAATAACATTTTACGACCCAATACACTACACAACAAATTAATATATTCGCTTAATAATCCAATGAGCTCCCTTACATAACGTCAGCTAGTACTTACGATGTCGCTGATAAAAGCTTTCATGTTAACACGAGTCCCAATCACAACTCATCATCATCATCTCTTCCCTATCATGACCATCTTTACCGTCATCACCTTTCATTCTCATCATCTCGCCACTATTACAAACAAAGTAAGGCAGAGAATTCCAGAGTATAAAAGGTTGGTATGCTATCTTATGTAAGTGATTACTATCAAGATTATTTTGTTTCTGCACCAGTGTCATATTTCAAATCGATTCCGCAAACCTTCTCGATTTCATATGGTTTTTTTTTTTAGGTGTTTTCGATGCGTCATGAAACAATCTTCGAAAGTGGAGTTGAGACAGAAGAAGAAGAAGAAGAAGAAGAAGAAGAAGAAGAAGAAGAAGAAGAAGAAGAAGAAGAAGAAGAAGTATAAAAAAAAAGAAAAAAAAGAGGGAGATAAATAGAAAAAATAATTACATATAATTACGAAGAATTACACAACAAACCCGGCTACATAGACCCTAAAGACCAAACTAAGTGGTCTATCCTTAACCTAGAGTATATATCGAGTACTTACATCTTAAAGAGAACACAGTATAGAAACCTGATCAAAAATACACACACTCACGCGCACACAGCCAGCAGGACGCCGGGTCTCATTGCCCAATCAAAAACCTTATTGGATATGGTGGTCAAGTATGTTTTAAAAGAAAGACATTGTGTTACACGGTGGAGGGAGGGTGGGAGCTTATTCCACTCTATTACGGCATGATTAGTAAAGAAAAGAGAGAGAGAAAGAGAAGAAAAAAAAGAGAGAGAGGGGGGTGGGGTGTTGAAAGCGTACATATGCCAGCACGTAATTCACAAACTTGAGGAAAATATAGGTCAGTGAAAAGAAGAAAAGGGAAAAGAGGAAACAGCGGTGGGATGGTTGAGCGAGAAAGCAAGATGAAGTGAAGTGACCGACGGTGTAGTTTCCTTCTTCTTCCAAGATCCGTAAAGGCAATGAGTGAGAGGGAGTGAAAGTGTGAAGGTGCACCATTACTTAATACTGACCTTGAGGAACTCCAAGAACCAGCGTGTGTGTGTGTGTGTGTGTGTGTGTGTGTGTGTGTGTGTGTGTGTGTGTGTGTGTGTTTGGTTAGTAGGTAATCGTTTCTTCCCTTTAGACTTTTCCTTCATTAATCTCATTCTACTCATTAGTTATTATTTTCCTTCCTCAAAAGCACATTTTTTCTTCTAACTTCTTCTAACTAACAACTCCCCATCACCATCACATCACCATTATCTCGTCTCATCACCATCATCATCACCACAACTGCCTATAATTTAATCCAGAGTCAAAACAAAATCATTATCATCATCAGCATCCCTTTATCATTGTCTTTAACGGGTAATTAGTATCATTATCCTCCCTAACCTCGTTCTTTATAGCTTTGGTTCTCGAGTTAGGAAAATTACGAAACTTAGACTAGGAGGAGGAGGAGGAGGAGAAAGGAAGGAGACGACGACAAAGGAATTACAATACCACCAACATGAATCTTCTAAATATACAGAGAGTATGACAAGGATGGTGATGATTATGATGATGATGATGATGATGATGATGATAATGAAGAAGATGATGATGATGATGATGATGATGATGATGATGATGATGATGATGGTGATGGTGGTGGTGAAGATGGTGAGGGTATAATGGTGATAGTGAAACTGGTTGGTTGGAAACTGGTACTGGCCTGTTAGTGTCCTCCTCCTCCTCTTCATCTTCCTCCTCCTTCTTCTTCTCAGAAAAAAACAACAACAACTAGAGCAAGAAAAAGAAGAAGAGAACAAAGGACGAGGACGAGGACGAGGAGGAGAAGAAAAAAAAAAAAAGTAAGGATGAAAATGAGCAAAGAAAAGAACTTCCATTAAAACTTAAATATCAAAAAATAAAATCGCATCATCAACACCATCTTTATCATTATCATTATCATTATTATCGTTATATTTATTACTATCATCATCATCATCATTGTTATCTGACAATTGAACGTAACATTAAAATGGATACTGAAGAAGAAATGCCATTGCTGAGGGTGTGTGTGTATGTGTGTGTGTGTGTGTTTAATCACTTCCCATAATGACAAACAAAGGCAGCAGAGCACACACACACACACACACACACGTAAATAAAAAAAAGAGACCCAAATTGACTTCTCAGATTCGACCCTTGAAAATGATCATTAGAATGGATGCAAAATATGAGTCACTGGCAACTCCTCTCCATCCCACTTCCAGTCAAGCTATATAAGAGCGCGAACAGGTGTATTTACTATCACTTACGGTCCAGCGGGCTTAACAGAGGGCACACACAGAGCTAGAGAAGACAGGAAAGCACGCCCCTTTGCAATACTGACCTACTAGTCTCATCTATCTATTATAAGGTAAGTTATCCCAAGATTTGTTATTTTTTCCCCTCTCCACTTTCTTTGTGTTAGTTAATGGTCTTGGATATCTGTTTTTTCTTCTTTTTTTACGAAGTGATGTTGATTTTTGTTGATTTGGTTTAGATTTCGTAGAGTGGAATGGATAATTTTGATAATTTAATTTGTTGTGTTAGCATAGTTTCACTCGCTTTAATTAAGAACAAAAAAGATAATTATTGAAAGTTACGAATTATTTGCAACAACAACAATATCAATAATTAAAAATATAAAAAATAAATAAATAAATAAGTAAAAAGTTGACATATAATTAAAACAAAACCGAAAAAAAGAGTGGATTACTGTTTTTTGTTTTGTTTGTAGTCACGTAAAAAAATATAAAGAAAAAAAAAGTAAAAAAAAAAAAAAGGGTAAAATAATATACTTGATGACATGGGTTTTATGTAATAATTTTAACGGTTTTTTTTATATCATGTCACTGTTATTCTTGATGTTGTTATTGTTGCTATAGCCTGTCTGTATATCTATATTTATCTATCTATCTATTTATCTATCTCAATGTATCAATGCACTTCATAGAGAGAGAGAGAGAAAGAAAGAGAGAAAAAAAGAGAGAGAAATCGTGGTGAGAGCGAGACTATCAAGGGAGCAAGAGAGAAAGTGAGGGAGAGGACGGAATATGTGATAGGCAAGTGGGGATGAAGGGGGGATAGGGGGAGGAGACGAAAGGGGGGAAGAGGGGGAGGGGTGTTAACTTTAAGGGTACACTCCCCTCTCCTCCCCTCCCGACACGCCCCTCCACTACTCTTTTGTTTTCTGTCTTGAATTTGTTAAGGTCTTTGTTGTAAATTTCTTCTCTCTCTCAGGGGTCTCAGGTGCGGGGGGGGGGGAGACGTTGAAGGGGGGGTGTGGGGGGGGGTGTTGCCTTACAGTGCTCACCCAGCAAACCACTATAGTAAGTGGTTTGCGACGACATCAACGTCACTTCAACCCCCCCCAACACCCCCAACCCCCCAACCACCACCACCCCCACCAAACCGCTTTCACTAACACCACCACTATATACCATCCCTCACACCATCATCACCACCACCACCACCACCACCACCACCACCACCACCACCACAACCATCACAACTTCTGTCTATCATTGCTTTACTTGGGTGATTTACGTCTCCTATTGTCCTTTCTTTCTATTATTTTTTTTTTCTATTTTATTTTTAGTTTTCATTTTATTAACTAGTTTTATCTGGCGTAGTTTTTCTTCTTTTTTTTTCTTTCTTTCTTTTTGTTTCTCATTTTGCTGTCTCTTGTGATTTTTCTTTCTCTTCTGTGTGTGTGTGTGTGTGTGTGTGTGTGTGTGTGTGTGTGTGTGTGTGTGTGTGTGTGTTGCTTGGTCACTACAGTAGAAAGGAGAGGGATGATATATATAAATAGTGCAGGTGAAAGAGAAGGTGAGGAGAGGAGGAGGAGGGAGGGGGGAGAGGAAGGAGTAGGAGGGGTGGTCAATGGCCCCTGGAAAAGTATGTGACCTCTGGACGATCCTGTGTCCTTTCCTTTCTCTTTTCAAGGTCAGACATATTGTAGGCCTCCCCCCTCCCCCCATGATCCTCCCTTCCATTCCTCCTCCTCCTCTCACATAAGCTTCCTCTTCTCCCTTTCCTACTTATACCTCCCCAATAGGTCTCCCCTCTCTCAAACACCCCTCATATTAGTCCTACCTTCCTTCCTCCCATAGCTTCCTTGTCTCCCCATAAGCAGGTTCTCTCCTCGTTATCTCCCCTTTATCTACATAGCTTAAGGACAATTTTTTTCTTCTGGCACTTCGTTGGATCTTGTTAAAAAGGTTTATGTTCGTCTGATCCAAAGTGATGCTCTCTTATTATATCCTCCACGTTTTTTTATATATTTTTGTTGTTGTATATATATATATAAACCCGAATGGAAGGCCAGGAAGGAGTGAGAAAACGAGAACATAAAACTGACAATCTATACAGCAGTAGAATAGACACAAGTATAAACGTGAATGAAATCTTGCGGGTTGCTGAGGTTCTCTATATAAAACCGGAAGACTTGGCGATAAAAAGAAGTTAAATAGTTGTTAATGCTGAAAAAAAAGTAAAAAAAAAAGTCACCGTGCAGATAACTGGATGCTGGAGAGGAGTTGATAAGACATAACGATACCATTACTATCATGTTACTTTGATTTCAGGTCGATAAGAGGAGATGCTGGGTGTGGGCGGCCTTAAATGTGGCTTGACGAGGCGGAGGGTTAATGGTGGTGACGTTAGGATGGATAGGAGGGGTGGGGGTGAAAATTGCTAATGAGAGAAAGAGAGAGAGAGAGAGAGAGAGAGAGAGAGAGAGAGAGAGAGAGAGAGAGAGAGAGAGAGAGAGAGAGAGAGCAAAATATATTCTGCTCTAATTCATTATACATACCAATCCGAGGGAACGTTAAAGAGCCACTGAGCCTCACACACCAAGCCCAGGGCACGATAACATAATAATAGTCTATCTATCTATCTATCTATATATATAGTGATAATGATAATAATAATAATAATCATAATGTTAATTCAATGTGCGAGCTATCAATTTCAGAGCTATCTTTTTCAAATATTATTCACCCTTGATAATTATCAGAATGAAGCTGAAGTGTCGATCGGATTACTAACACTAAACATATTCTAACAACGTTATGAAGCACCACGCAGCAAGTACATTCCCGGCTGAACACCTGGTGAAAATCAGGCTCACTTTACAAACGACGCGGTGACACCCTCTTGACCAACACCTTAGCACAGTGTACATTTAAAGATATCGCGGTGTGACTTTGTGCAAACGTCGACGTTATTGTTATCGTAGCAAGCCATCCAAGGTCAATAATTTGTCGTGCACACGCTGCCGCTAAACGTAATGTTATCAAACTTGAAGTGGTTGTGAACTAATCGTTTGTGATGCACTGCTAACCTTCGAGATAGACTGATAAGGTAATCCAAGAGTCCGCCCACCGCACACTTCTCAACCAAGTTTTCCTAAGTCTTACCGACGAAATTTTTCTTCTCCTCTTCCTGACGTCGCCGCACTTTACGCACAGCCGACTGACGAACAAGTAAATAACACCCCACCAGCAGTCCTTCCACCAGGCACAAAACACAGATTAACCCACCCTGCACTTCGCCGATCATCCACAAAAAACTGAACGCCATCGAGGACGTAATACGAACCAAAAAACTACCCAACCACCGCGAAAACCAGGAAGAACCCGGCCTATAGCACCGCGGGGGAGCCACCCTTCCGGGGCCCGAGAAGCCCTGTTTTATAAGGACAGCGGGTCTTCTTGAGCCGTTTTGAGGGTGTCGGCCTGAGGTTTTCTTTCCTAGAATAATAATAATAATAATAATAAATGTATTAATTTTCCGAATATAAACCGTTAATACCAAAAGTGACAGCGATGCAAGACCCAAATCCCAAAGTGCGTTTATTCCGATTGACTTCTTCGTGACTTTTATTCCTGTGTGGAGGCGATGGTGGAGGGGGCAGCGAGGGGGATGAGGTGGGGAGTGAGAGAGGAGTGGGGTGGGAGGAAGAAGAAGAGGAGGAGGAGGAGAAACCACGGTGGATGGAAAGTGGCGGGAACTTACACATCTTTAGAAACTTATTTCGTGAAAAGGTCAGTTGGTTCCCTGGGCAGCCACGGGAGGCGAGCGTGACCAAACTGACTGACTACTACTATTACTACCTATTACTACTACTACTACTACTACTACTATCACTATTCATGCTGTAGTAACGAAAGTGACAACACAGCAAAGGTTATAAAAGTGAGAACAACGTGGTTTCCAGCGGAGGTATAAGAGGAGGGGAGGAAGTATAAGCTGCTGATAGTATATAGGAAATAACGGGACACACGATAATGGAGTGACAAACAAAGATGGAAGGAGTGTGTTAACTTTGTGAAGGGAATAAAAGGGAAGGTTATTAAGGAAAGGAATTATGCTGTAGTTAAATTGTTTTCTTTATATATAGTTAATGTTACTTTTCTACATCTACGTCCTTTGTTTAGTTTGATCTCTTGTATTTAATTAGTGAAGGAAAACGGTAATAACGGGTTTTAATTATAGTTTTATTGTCATTGTAATTGTTGTGGTGATGGTGATAGTGGTGGTGGTTGTGAATGACTATATAGTACGTAACATCACTCTCATTACGTTAACCCTTCACTTAAACGCCTTACAAACTGACAAATGACTCACCAACAAATTAAATACCTTATCTAATGACTGACTGTCGGGCACCTACTCCCCCTCTCTCTCCTTACCCTCCCTTGTGGTCACTTTCACTTCACAACATCCATCCAGACACACAATCCCCCTCACTCCCATCCATTGACACTAATCCCATTCATTGTATCTTTTCATCCTCTCCTCTTTCTCCCCTCCCTATACCTGCATGTTACTTTGCCTCACTCCCTTCTGTTGCGTCCACCTGTTGGTCCATTCATTACCTGCTAAAGGAGAGAGGTTTGCGTGACTGCTAGAAAGTGGCTGGTTATTCTTTGACGTGAGTTGCTGGAAAGTTGAATGTGTGTGTGTGTGTGTGTGTGTGTATGTGTGTGTGTGTGTGTGTGTGTGTGTGTGTGTGTGTGTGTGTGTGTGTGTGTGTGTGTGTGAATGGGTTTTTTTTATGATCAATCACACTTCAAGTCATAAACACACACACACACACACACACACACACACACACACACACACACACACACACACACACACATACACACGTGGCTGTCTCGAGAGCCTATGTGAGACCTGTTTGCCTTCCTACCACTCACCCTCCCATTCCCAACCAGACGTCTGGAAGCCCCTCCCTCTCCTCCCTCCCTCCCTTACCTGCCTATCGTCTGGTGCCTAAGAGTTCCTCCCTCCCTCCCTCCTACAGCTGGAGGTGTGTTCCTTCCCACCTACAACGCATCCCTCCCTTATCTTTGTCTTCCTATGCCCTTTCTCCCTCCCTTCCTTCAAATCCTTATGCTATATCTCTCCTTCTCTCTCCTTTTCACGCTTTTATTCTTCTCATTTCTTCCTTCCTTCCTTTTTAGTTTACATTGACGTTCTATTATCTCTCTCTCTCTCTCCTCTCTCTCTCTCTCTCTCTCTCTCTCTCTCTGCACACCCACACACACACGAGAAAGTTGGACAGACAGCTGCTGAACACAGACAGACAGACAAGCACACACACACACACACACACACACACACACACACACACACACACACACACACACACACACACACACACACACACATTTCTTCAGAGCGTCAAAATCATTCAAATTACTTGTTCGCACGCCATCAATTTCTCTGACACGTTATTCTTTTATCTATCATTCATTTCAATAACAAAAACAGGCCCAAGAAGGAATGCAATGTGAAAATATAGAGTAGATTTAACAATAATATAAACGACATACGTACAGATGAAAAATATAGGAACACGCAATAAAAGAAAAGAAAAAAGAAAGCTGTTTGATGCTAAATATACTAAAAAGTTATTTCCGTATGAAGCAAATTACGTAAAAATATGAACTAGGAAACTATAGACCATATATGTAGTTCTGCTAGTGTCAATTAACGAGAGAGCGCTACCTCTCTCACCAAGAAGCTGCCGTGAGCCAGGATTAGATTCGCAATGATAAGGTCACCAGGCAATCACTGTACCACAAAGCCACTCAGCCCCAAGACAGGCAGCTCACGGGTTCCAGGTCAGTTCATGAAGTAATAATGTTAGACTGTCACTCCTCTGTTACACAATAAAAAGTGGCAACAATGTATCTAGTTCAACTGTTGATAAGAGGACTTGCGGCAACTGGATGAAGATACAAAGATTTTAGATGCAAGGCTAATGTTACTTCTCTTTGTAATACGTAAAATGTAATATGAACATACTGAAGGATATCAAAGGAAAAAATATTATTATTATTATTATTATTACGCTGAACTTCAATTAATCAGCGAGAGAGAGAGAGAGAGAGAGAGAGAGAGAGAGAGAGAGAGAGAGAGAGAGAGAGAGAGAGAGAGAGAGAGAGAGAGAGAGAGAGAGTGGATGCGGTCCATTTAAAAAGAAAGTAATCGTGAAGGTGAAGAAAACAATGCATATTCAGCCCACTGCTCCACGCCCTTTCATACAGCGGAGAGAGAGTGAACCATTGCTATTGTTGTTGTTAGGGAGGAGGAGGAGGAGGAGGAGGAGGAGGAGGAGGAGGAAGAGGAGGAGGTGTTGTTTGCAGCGGGCTTAAAATTTATATAGATAAAACCACACTGTAAAACTCCAACGTACTTAATAAAGACAGGAAAAAAATATCACTTGTAGCTAAAATGTGCAATATACGTAGTTCCATATAAAAAAGAGAAAGATTGAAAGTACACGCATCAATAAATAAGACGTTTGTACTTTTATTTTTTTAGGGCGGGTGGCAGAATACAACAGCACACGGCACTATAATGAATAAGTAATAGCGACTTACTGTATTACATTACCACGGGATGAGAGACAGACAGCTTAATTAAGGTTAACACAAACAAATGAATGAACACTTAAGAGACTCAGGACTTCACGTATTGCGAGGCCACGCGGCGCATAACACACAAACACAAACATAAGAGTGAGTGAGTTAATGCGAATAAAGTAAGAGCCAGACATCAAAGGTCATATGGCGCTAAACGTAACAACACAACACAACGTAAAACACTAAACATACAAACACAAAACAACATAAAACACTATACTGACAAACACAATACAACATAAAATTATAGCATTCGTACCAGCCTCACGCTCTCTTCATGTGATGTATTGATATGTTGGTGTATTGGCACAACACCATCGCGTGCATCTAACTTTCTCAGGTGTGACTGTGCCGTTCATCACCCACGCCCTCCACACGCGGGGGCCTCACGTGTCCACACCGGCGACGGCTGGTGAGAGCGGGTGGATAGCTTACGCATGGACTCCCTCACATTAGCATGGGTTTTGGGGGTGGTATGGGTTGCTAAGGCACGTAAACACTCCTGGCTGACACACTTGCGCTCTGCCCATCACTGTGACACGCGCGGTCTGTGTTGTCTAGTACAGGTTAATGTGACAGGTGCTTCACGTGATCAGCTTCGTGTAGTATGAAGGGTGTGTGTGGAAGGTGGGTGGAAGCATACACTCACCCTTA
This sequence comes from Metacarcinus magister, assembly GCA_029783475.1. Taxonomy (NCBI): domain Eukaryota; kingdom Metazoa; phylum Arthropoda; class Malacostraca; order Decapoda; family Cancridae; genus Metacarcinus; species Metacarcinus magister. Next base: position 4,958,199 of record JAPQNM010000042.1, read on the forward strand.
ACACTCCCTTAACTTCCAAACATAAGGTTAACCTGAAGCCCTCACCACAGGACACATGACTGATTGACATCCGGGTCACCGCGGTCAACGGCCTTAGATATCCTTGTTTCACAAAGACATGTACAGCTGGGGGAGGACAGGATGGGACTCGAACCAAGGCTCATATACATAACGATATGCTCTATCCAGTAGACAGCAATACCACCAGTAACAGTCCTTCAACATCCTTCTGAAGACCATCACTAAGACGTGTGTGCAATGTGTTGTTTCAGATGCGTGTGTGGCAGGTTGTAGTGGTGGTGGCAGCGATGGCAGTGGCCGTGACAGAGGCTCAGAGGTCCTTGAGAAGGCCTTCTGGCCCTCGCCCCGCCATCCCGTCCCGCGCGGAGCTGACAGTGGCCATTAACAATCCCGACATAATCAAGAAGGCGCTGGCGTGCATTGAGGGGCTCCCGTGCAGGCTGGACGACCAGTATGCGATCATGCTCAAAAGTAAGTCACCACACACACTGGTCACGTGCAGGCTACTCTTCCCATCCTGTTGTTATTCTTATGCCTTTCCTATACCATAACAACAACAACAAGGCTTTCTCTCTCTTTCAGTTTCGTATAATGATAATATCACTTGTGTGTGTGTGTGTGTACCTAACCACAACTCAACTGTAACATGTATGGTTCGTGTTTCAGGCTGGGGTCCGGAAGTGATGCTGCGAGGTCACTGCCCGGCTGGTCTGTGCACGCAGAATGAGGCACGGGAGGCTAAATGGCTCATGTCCAAGATCTATGAGAAGTACCCCAAGCGATACCTAGGCACCGTCAACAGGCTGGCGACCGTCCGTGCCAACCCTTACCACGGCTAGATCTTCGTCAGGCTGGTTCTTGGCGCACGGCTCTCTGCCTCTCCTGCTGGCCCCCTCCCTTCCTAGGCTATACGCGATGCTGCCCACAGAAAGCCTCCATATAGAAGAAGAAAGAGAGGATTTATCTTTTTCTTCTCTTATCTTCTTAGTGGTTCGGGATTCCACACTCCTGCGACTCCCACCTCTGCGATGCTACTCTTAAACGCCTCAATAATGAAGAAGATGGAATGATTTATGGTCTTTCTTCTTGTATTTCATTTGTGGAATTGACTTTAGTGGCTTCTAAGGTTTCTCTCTCTCTCTCTCTCTCTCTCTCTCTCTCTCTCTCTCTCTCTCTCTCTCTCTCTCTCTCTCTCTCTCTCTCTCTCTCTCTCTCTCTCTCCAACCACGCTACCCCAGCAAGGAAATGTAAGAGAAAAAGTGACAACTCTTCATTTTCTTTTAATGTTTTTTAGCTTCTATCTTGTTCAAAAATTTAGTACTGTGACTATTGTTAAGTTTTGATGGACTCGCGTACCTCTGTTACTGTAGTGTTTTTTGTATTGTGAAAAAAACCTTTGTGGTGAAATGCTATGCTCAAGTATTGTTTTTTTATATACGAGATTGCAAGATACTATAAAACAACTTCAACTCTTTTATTGAACTTTTTTGTATATAGATGTGTGTGTGTGTGTGTGTGTGTGTGTGTGTGTGTGTGTGTGTGAGAGAGAGAGAGAGAGAGAGAGAGAGAGAGAGAGAGAGAGAGAGAGAGAGAGAGAGAGAGAGAGAGAGAGAGAGAGAGAGAATTAGGATAACAAACACCCTCTCCTCCCCTCTGTCACCATAAACACACCCACACACACATATCTTTATTCATCTCCTGTTTAGCGACATCATAAACAAAATAATAACCAGAGGGACTCTTCCTATAAACACAAGAGAGAGAGAGAGAGAGAGAGAGAGAGAGAGAGAGAGAGAGAGAGAGAGAGAGAGAGAGAGAGAGAGAGAGAGAGAGAGAGAGAGAGAGAGAGAGAGAGAGAGAGACTCCTGTCTCTAACTAGTGTATAAGTTGTCTCAAATTTATTGTTGTTGTTTCTTACTACGTTTCCTTCGTGTTGTTTTACAAATAAAAATGGTAAATTATTTCAGCACTTTGTAATAGAGGAAGAGACAAGAAAAAGTTTTACAGATAAATAAAATAGTGGGATCCTTGAGGCGCATGATGAAAGGAAGGCTTATGAACATGAGGGGAACAATATAGGGTTTGGTGGAAGGCAACATAACGGTCTCAACAAACGCAAGTGAGACATGGACGTGGAATGAAAGTCAAAGTGATTCACTTTATGATAATCAGTTAGTGTGAGCAGAATGAATAGTGAAAGTGATGAAAGTATAAGCGTATAGAAGAAATTAGGAACATATGCTCTTTATTGCTTCACAATAACTCAGCAAACAGTGACTAGAAAGTAAAACATAATACAATATAAGAACGCTTCCATTATTTTTAATGTTATAAATAATATTTTCATAACGTAGTTTTGTTCTTTCGCATAAGTTTCATAATCAAGACAAATTAGAAGGCAATAAAAAATAATATGTAAACATGGAGTGACGAGCGTGGCCTGTCACCCCACGACACATGGCCTTGAGCTGACGCTTACATATGGATTGTGTTTACGAGGTTCATTATGAAGGAACAAAACAGTCTGGAAAAGTTAAGTCCACCTAATATCTCATATACATCCATTATTTCATCCAACCTTCTTTTATAATAAAGCTTTTCTATCGTATTCGCACTGACTGTTACCTGTTCCACTCCACCACGTCTGATGGGCGGGATGGCACGGACCACACCTCTTATTGCACCAACCATTGTACTCCATAGCTGGTTCAGCGCTCTAGACCTACTTGTTTCTCAACCTAGTGCACGGTGTGTGTGTGTGTGTGTGTGTGTGTGTGTGTGTGTGTGTGTGTGTTCTGAAGTCATCTCATAGAGTTCTTCAAAGTACAGGTTCTGACATTGCATTGGGTCGCCATTTCTCATGAATCGACAAATGAATATACTGAACACAAGTTATTCATTAGTATCTCTTGAAATTAAAACGTTAAACAGGATTATTAAGATGTTTTCCGTTCATATCTCTTAAATAACCACGTATCGGTCACTCCTGCATTCAAAACAAGCACAATATTTCCACATAGATGGAGACAAATGAACATTGTCTTCAGCACTGTACAACACCTGCAATCGGATCGTGATGACACTGTATGAAGTCAGACTAAATAATAAATAATAATAACAATAAACAATAACAAAAATAATAATTAATAATAATAATAATAAATAGATAAATAAACAAATCAATATGTCAAGCCACAGGAGTACACGTGCCAGCCCGACGCAGCATCGCGTGCACCGCTACGGCAGCTATGATGCAATCTACGCCGCGATCCCGTACAGTGAACACATTCATAACTAACACTATACATAACGATCAACGATATAATCACTTCGAATTCACGACATGAAATTGTGTTTGAAATATGGTCTTATGATTACCATATACTATATGCAGCACAGCGACGGCACGCAGCACACCCATTATAAATATTAGAAATAACACGCCCTCGGGAGATCGGGAGGATAAAATATATACGTACTTTGTACTCGTACTTGAGCTACTCTATCGCCAAGGTTGTCCTTATCATGCACGCTTCACAAAAAAGCTGAGACCCTGAGAAGTAATGAGAAAATCACCCTCTGCGTGCACCAGACCGCCCATTTCAAAGCAAAAATAAAACATACCATCAACCACACGCAAAATAACAACAACCATATAATGTGCTCCCACCCACTGCCTGAACACCAACACAAAAAACAAAAAATAATGTTAAACATTAAAAGTGACCAATTGACAAGATCAACAAGGGTTTGGAAAAAAAATGTTGTACAATCAATAAATACGAATTACATGGCGCGTGAAAATCCACACCAGGAATGCCCCGCCCACTACACTAACATAACTCGCAGATTTTAGCTGCAAGAAATGGTAACAGGAATGGAATGGACTATAAGCAATGACATATATGACAACACAATACATACCAAAGACGACAATTAAAGGGTCAATTAGATACTAGATAATCATAAACACACAAAATAGGCGTAATAATATTGAGTTAAGATGTACTAACGTTGCACAATATTTTTTTAATATTTGATCTTGGATAATCAAGAACACCATAACAGCACTAAATAACACTAAAGTACACAGGGATGGAATATCGATAGTAATTCATGCATATATTAACGATAAACAGGAACAGCAAACTGACTGACTATACACACAGTTACACACACACAAAAAGAATGAATAAGGTAAATAAGACAGAAATACACCCCCCCCAAAAAAAAAACTACTTGTAAACAAAAGATATATACCAAAGAAAAAGAAAATCAACAGAAGTAAACAAGATAAACAGAGGTACACAAAAACAAAAAAATATATTATGTAAACAAGACTGGGGTGAATATCTACAGAGAACACATACTCGAATAAACAAAACACATAAATACACTGAAGAAAAAAAGGTAATTAACTGAAGTAAACAAGACAAACAGAGGTACACAAGAAAAAAATAAACTTAAGTAAACAAGACCCATGTGAGTGTCTACAGAGGATAACACAACACGAGAGAAACCTGAAGGTGTGGCAGAAGAGTAGTACCTTGTCCCTACACCTCCCAGGGGCACACAAGCAGCACAACACCTCCTCCTAACACTGTGAGGGTAAAGCCCGCGCTATTTTCTGATGCTTGCGCAGGCCCACTTTGTTTTCTTTTTTCATAGACTCTAGTAGAGGACGCAGCCATGGCTCTAGACCAGACTATAACAGCAAACCATCAAATAGAACATCAATATAGAATCAGAGTGTTTGAATTATAAGAAAATAGGCACTTACTACCTTGTAAATGGTATTGTGAAGGGATGTGAGGCTGCTGTAGCGATGCGATTTTGTATCCTGCCCGGGTTGGTGGCTGGTTTGTTTGGATTTACGAATCTATAGTCGTCTCCGACATTTGCGCCAAAGAAACATTGTAAACTGAGGGTTGGGAGTGAGTCCTTTTTGCTTTATGCACAGGCACATAGCCATGAAGGAGTGAGTGGCGTCCATATGTCACCCCGGCACCCTGAAGGAGCACAAATGTAGGGAATACAGAGCCGGGGAGACCGTGTGCGGCGAGAAAACGGGAGATATATGAGCGACTCTGGCTGGTGTTTGAGCCGAACCTTACAGTGCACGGGGTGAAGACAAATTTGATTGATGTCATGCAATAGTTCACTGTCTAGTCAAAGTGAGACATTCAGGACTTCGCGATGACCTCGATGGAGTACGACGTAGAGTCCATGAGCGGCCTGATGCCGGTGAGTTGAGGATTGGGAGGTGGTAGTGGAGGGCGAGCGGGTCCAGAGGAGAGTGCGGCGCCTCCATCTTGTGGGGGAGCCTTGCTGGCCTCTCTCCCTCTACCCTCATACTTGCCTCTACGCAACACACACGTTCCCCCATTTTGCCCCTTCATTCACCACACATGTAGACTAATACAGCAGGAAATATGCTGAGTTTTAGTGTCAGTCCTTCTGTGAGGCACTGGGGCCCCCTCACTGCAAGGGAGTGCCTGACCGCCGGGCGGAGGGGGTAAGGGTCGGAGGAGAGATCCGTGGGAGTGTTCTTAGTCAGTCTTAACGATGGAAGTTTTGTCCTTTCCTAGGATTTGTGGAGGAAGTGTGCCAGTTGTGTGTTGTTACTGTCATTACATATGCAGTTATGCTTCTTAGGAATGAACTATTGTAGTGGTTTATGTCATGAGCATGTAGCTTTATAGTTATTTTGAATACAAAAGATTATGTAATTAAGTTAGTTGTACCAGGAATCTGTCCTCTTTTGTATTTTCATAATAGGGAAATATTGAAATTATTAATAGGTTGCTTACAAGTATTATAGTAATTGTGATTTAGGATGCTGAAACATAATGGCACTGTAACCACAAGTGGGCAAGGGTGTGTTTATGTCCAAAAACTCCCAAATAGAATGAAACTGACAAAGATACAAAATAGTAAACAGCATATGTTCATTGTGTGTCATGATGAATTTCAAAGTGCATGTTGTAGATATATCGCACACCATTAAGCTTGGTAAACATTGCCAAACAATCATACACACAGATTAGTGGTGTAGTAACAAGCTCCAAGACAAGGTGATCAAATAGTCTATTTGTTTTCTTCCCTGATTTTAATATTTAACATTTTACTTCATGTTTAATTATTGTGTTCTGAGTAGTTAAGTGAAGTTAAGTTGAGGAATCTTTGTCGAATCTTAAAAACAATGTGTTTTCATTCGTGTAAAGAGGTTGTGCTACCAATACAGTATATTAATGTATTTGAGTTAGTAAGGTATATATGTTTTTTTTATTGTTCATAAGGTAAAAATACTGTTAAAGACTTATATTAATATATCATATATGGAATGAAACATACTCATAATGCTACAAACGTTTTATTTAGGAATTCTAGGCCATTTCTCCTTTGTAGTTTATATATTCAGTAAGAACAAAGTTTTAGATTTATTCAGTACAAATTATTTAACATTCTAAATGGAGCTATAAAAACTGTGATAGAAGATATGCCGAAATTCATTGCCAGTTTTGAATTATGTAGGCTATGTACAGAACTAAGTCAAAATTTCTCCCAAGGTCATCCCATTGAGGGAATTCCAAGCAACAAGAGTAGATAGATTATCTTATGAAAATGTATTGCAAATAACCTCATCCTGATGGCATTGAATGAAATATAATAGAAGCAATAATAATAAAAGTAAAAAAAAATATTGTGGTTTTATAAGTATAGCTAACTTAAGTTTTTTTTTTTTTAATAGCTTAATTTCTTGGGTGATTTTGAACATCCATGTATGTATTTGAGTTTTGTGCCTTAACATGTTAGTTTTACAAGGCAGTACTACCTATTAAGTCTGTAGTTTATGTAATGTGTAGTAAGACGCAAGTTTACGTTGAAACACCCAACCCAAGTGTATTATTATATGCTGCAATCTTTTAGATAACTTTCTAGGTTTAGTACTGTACATATAAGCTTCAACTAAATGACCGTTTCTCATGATGTCCCAGCAAATCCTTGCCCTGACCGCCCCTCCTGGTAGCCGGGACCTCAACAAGCAGCAGAGTGGAGGATCAGGAACATCTAACAAGGAAGGCTTGGCCGCCCACCCTTACTTTCGACGGCCTGGCCGAGGCCACAACCATGATTCCTGCGATGCATGTGGGGAAGGAGGTGATCTGATCTGCTGTGATGTGTGTCCTGCCTCTTTCCATCTCGTGTGCCAGTAAGTCTTATGTCTTGCTAGCATATGGTGTTATCCTCTGATGCTATAAGAATCACTGTTATTGGGTTTTGTCTATAATACTTGTTCATTGTTATTACTACTTGTGTCCATCCCCTTGAAACATGCTCCCTCAGGGAACATGGTATCAGAGACTAGATATATTTGCATTTAGCTTTAGTGTTTTTACGAATAACCACAGTGACTTACAGGATGCCAAATACCAGTGCCCCTGGGTAAGGGTGGTCACTGAAGTGGCAATATTAGTGGGAAGTGTAGGAGAGGGAAATGCTGAATATCTATAAAGAGTGATGCTTTAAGAAATATGAAAACTTGATCAAGAGTGAAATTAAATTGTGATTAAGATAGAAATATATACTTGTGCAGGTGTTGCTGTACTTATTGCAAATTCTTTTATTTTTAACCCGCAGTGACCCACCACTAGATGAAGAAGAGATCCCCATTGGCCGCTGGGCATGTCACCAGTGCAGGGTGTCAGGGGTGAGTGTGGGAACAGTGGTGCCAACAACTGTGCTCTCGATGTTAATTAAAAAAAGAATATTTTTCTCATGTATATATATATTTTTTTTTTTTCTGTATATCTATCTAAATTCTGTAATGCTTCATTCCCTCTGGGAACATTCCAATCTTATGCAGAGACAATATGGTGTAATAGTTGTAGGATTACAAGTAAGTTATAAATTGTATCTTAAAAAGAATGTCTGATTGATTATGGAATCCACTATTGTAAAATAACAATATTTCTGCACTACTAATTTCTGAATTCTTTAACTGTTGTACTTCTATCAAAACTGAGGATCATCTCTTATAATATTAAGACATGTCTCATAACTGAGCCTTACGTTTTCAGCCTGATGATGACAGAACATCAGTGTCCAGTGGCAAATCCAACAAAAGTGCTAAGGGCATTAAGAGGAAAGAAAAAGAGGATGACAAGGCAACACATTCAGGTCTTGGTAAATCTGAGATCAACGACAAAAGAGTATGCTCAAGTGGGAGAGAGTTTGAGGTGTCTGATTCCCCTCTGCTCACGTTGGTGAAGGCTGCTGCAACTATCAACCCCACTCAGTTTGCTTTGCCATCAGAGATGCTGCTGCCCTCCAACTTCCCAGGGGAAGCTAAGAGTAAGTGTTGGAACATAAGTATTTTACAGGTGTACACTACTCAATGTTCTTAATGCATAGTAGGTCACCAATTTTTATTTGATGCTGTGGATGCTGACTTGTTCTTAATTTTAAAGCTAACAGTACACATTAATTTACTCAATAATTAAAAGCTGAACAACCACTGGCAAATATTAAGAGTTTCATGTCTTTCAGTTATAACTAAAGGTAATGGGAACAGGAAAGGATCTCAGAAGAAGAAAGCATATGAGTTGGATAATGGACTGGTGCCCTTGCCTGCCAAACTCTGTTTTCAGTGCAACAAGTGAGTCAGAGTGTTATCTGTATGCCATTATCTTGCATCTAAAGCTCACTCACTGTAATTCATATATTGTTCTGTGTTACAAGCAAAAGTTCCTAATTGTAAAATGGTTCAATGATTAAATACTTCAAAAAGGTGCAACCTTACTTTGATAGAATTTTAAAAATATTAAAATACAAATATTAAATAATACTGGATCATGAAACAAGTTAATCTGTGTGTGTGTCCCTGCAGGAGCTGCCGGATAGGTCCTCTCATCCCTTGTGACTACTGCCAGTTGTTCTTCCATCTGGATTGCCTGGACCCACCTCTCACCACTCCTCCCATGAACAAGTGGATGTGTCCTAACCACCCAGAACACTTTGTGGTGAGGCTTGCTAGTATTGTCATTATTGGTGTCTCCATCTATCCTATTTATGTCTTTATTTATATGTGATGCTTTTAAATTTCATCCTTGTTCTTCATGCATTTTTAGACTGTCCAACCACTCAGTGACTCCATAATGTACAACCTTCACTGCCTCTTGTTTATTTAAAACTATTTTTGTCCTGCCAAACAAGCCTCAACCCCATTACATAAACCCCCACCTTTCTCTCCCCCTAGGACTCCACGTTGCTTACATCCCATAGCCTAACAGAGAGAGTCAAGCTGTGGGATAAATTTACCGTTCCAGTAGATCAGGACTCCATACGCCTCAAGTTCTTCCAGCAGGTGCACAGAAAAAACCCACCCTTCCGTTACAAAGTGCGGCGGGCCCTCAGATCCAGGATACGAGTAAGTGCAAGCCTGTCAGGCACATGTTGGTGATCAGTAACATGTTTGATTGACCTTCACCTTTCAGTAAGCTTAATAGTATTGTTTGAAGTTGATGTCATAGAAGAATTTACTTTTTTTCTATTTATTTATTTTTTTTATATTTTGTCCAGTTAACTGATAAGGAAGATTTATTTATTTATTTATTAATTTATTCATATATTTATTTATTTTATTTAATAATTTTTGATATATTTCCCTCATTTGCAGCCTGCCTGATTTAGATTCTCTTACTATGAATTGTTACTCTTGACTGTTCCATCCTCCCACAGGTGCCACAAGCAGTCAAAGACCAATATGCAGATCCCCCTGACTTGCTGCCTCGGCACGGCCCACCACAGTATCTCCTGCCTCCCCTCTTCCCATATGACACTGACACCTCCACTGCCACCACTGTACCTGCCATCACCACTGCCACCAAGGAGAGGCCTGTCACCACCACCACCACTACTACCACCACCACCACAGCTGCCACCACCATTGCCTCCAGCCTCCGATTAGCTCAAAGGCTAGAAGTGAAGGAGGAACCTGGGGCCACATCATTGCCAATGGAAGAAGGGAAGGATGGTTCTGAAATGGAACTGAAAACTGAAGACAAAAGAAATGACATTGAAAGGAAAAATGCAACCAAAGAGGAGATTGATGAGGTGCGTTACCATTAATTAACTTGATATCCCTTTGAAACATTTATATAATTTTTTTTTCCTATGATCTCTGAAATTACATTTCATTATCTTGGATATTGTTTTGTGTCTTTGTAGTGGTTGGCTGGCCTGTTATGCTTACAAGCAAGCATAGTGAAGCACCTGGCCCATAACACCTCGAGCAGCCTCACCAAACCTCAAGACCGGCCTAAGGGGCTCAATGGACCCACTCCCTTGGGTAGTGGTGGCAGCAGTTGCAGTATGGGGGGTGATGTTGCTCCCTCCCTAGAGCGGCCAGGCTGCATGAATGGTGACCTCACTGCCCATGAGTTGATTGCAGGCAAGCATCACCGCTTTACCACTGACCCGCGCCGGCAACCTGCGCCCATCAATAGCAGCTTCCAGGCCCCGGCACCCTACCTGCCTGCCAAGAAAGGCATTCTAAAAAACCAGAAGGGAAAGTAAGTTTCCAGGATTCAGTCTATCTCAGAAAGAGAGAAAAACTGTTTTTGTTATTCTTGTGTTCATGTAAATTTTTTTGTATATGATATTTGGAGTAGAAACTTATTTATATAACTGAAATGCCATTTCACTTGCAGTGAAGAATCAAGTACAGTTGTGCATAGAATTAAGACACTGGAAAAGGAGCAGATGTACTCATTGTTTACTGCATTTATCTTTCCTAGGGGCATTGCTACTCCTGGAATAAAGGCTCCCCGCCAGAGAAAACAGACTGCCTCAGAAATCCTGTCTGAAACATTAACGTCACTGGCCTCCTCCCTTCAAAACTCCATCACTGGCAAACAAGGTGAGTAATGGGGGTATAAGCCCAGTATATAGATAGATAGTCAATGAATAACTTACCTCACCACTCTGTCTGCCAGGCACTGTGTGGTCTTAAACCTTACACGGCAGTCAGGTCAATTCACAGGTTATTACCTTTATTCTACTTTTATGAAAAATGTACTGTAGATATTTAAAAAAGATGCTAGCTTAGGTTGATCTTTCGCTATGTTATGCAACAATGGTAGAATATTGGTGCTCTGATTTATTCACTGAAGTGAAAAATACTCATACTGTCATGTATCTTAGGTATTCATAAGAATTAGTATCAATGTCTTCATGGTTGATAGTGACTACTGTCATTACGTAAATGCTGAAAATTTCAAAGTTTAAAAGCATGTTTTTTACATACTAGCTGCCTACAATTTTTTAGGGGATGTGTGCACCTCTATTCCTTATATATAATGTGTTGAAATAATAATTGAAAGAATAGTGAATCCTCTTAATTATTGAGAAAAGCAAATTAATATTTTGGTAATGATATGGAAGAAAATGAAGATCATTGTTACTTCATTGAATTTTTTTTCTTTTTCTAAGTGACTAAGAAGAAATAAAAGAAACAAAGAAAACAGACTCTGGTTAAACTGCAGGTCAAAGTTCCATTACTATGGACCAAAGCAATATACCTTTCAGGGATATATTTGCATTCTTCTTTGAACTGGTCCATAGAACAAATTGTTATATAAAAGAGAAAAAACACTAAGCTGTTCTTCAGATTGCATCATTGAAATTGAGTAATAGCAGTGGTATAACCTAACACTTGCATTTCCCAGAGGTGTCCTTGGGTCAGCTGGAGCGCTCAGTGGTGGATGTGTTGGCTTGGCAGCGGCTAGAGGAACTGTTGTGTCCTCCCCGCCCCTCAACACCTCCAGTAGTAACCAAACCCTTACCTGCACGTGCCCTCATCTGCCCTCTCGTCCAGGACTCCCATCTGCAGGACTGGGCTGTTAAGACCCCAGCACCCTCGTACTGCACTGAGCCAGTCCCCATGACCTATAGGATACTAAGAGTTGGGAAAGGTAAGGCAGTACACCCGAGAAACTTTTGTGTCTTTGTAGGCTGGTATATAATAATGAGAGAAACTCAATTAAAAAAATTTTTGTTGATTACAGTGTTTAAATTTGTAATATTTTGGAGATGTTTGCTACAGAGAGTGGTTTTATTTCAGGGAGCCATAACCACCTAGACTTGAGTAAATACGGCCACTGTAACTACATATCCCAGGAACATGCAGCAATATTTTTTGATGAGGTAAGTAAAGACAAGTGTGCAGGAGGAGGCATTGGAGTGTGAAATAGAAACAAAAAGTCCGAATAATAACTTTAAAAATAGAGACTTCTTCATTTTTCTTGTTTCTTGCCAAGTTAGTTATCCCCATAGAAGGAATTCCCATCCTTCTCTTCACCTTTATCTGCTTCAGCAGCCTTTCATGACAAGGCAAGTCCTATAAAACCAAAAGACAATATAGAAGTTTTTGTTGTGACACAATAGAAACATTTATAGGATCACAGCAGTTTTATGTTAATTCTGATCAGATGTATAAGTGAAGGTACTTTGGGAGCAGAACTTAAAAACTTGCATCTCAACTTCCCATTGACCTAAGAAAGGACTAAAACTGGCTTTAGCATTGGATTTGAAGCCAAGAAAACTGACTTTGGCCCTGTCTAGCTAAGATAGTTTGAAGCATATAGTCATATAATGGTAGAGAGTAACACAAACAGACAACTCAGATGAGAGGAGAAAGTACAAAGCTAGTCCTTCCCTCCAGAACACGGGCCACTTTGAGCTGCTCAACTACAGCTGCCACGGCACACGTGTGGATACAGTGCTTTATCAGTATGACCCCAGTGAACGGACCGTCAGCCAAGCACCCCCGCCCCCTCTGCTGCAGCAAGTCAGGGCCATCATCAACCAGAGGACTGGCCATCGGACAGACCGGCCACAGCTGGAGGCCATGACAGATACCCCGGGCCAGGTAAATGTTACTGTTATCATAAAAAATTATGCAGGAGCTGTGTGGTCTTTGTTTTTTAATTTTGTCTTTCTAAGTATTTATCTGAGTTATTTATTGAGAGGAGTGTGTGTGTGTATGCATGGGTGTTTATGCACACCTTGTTGCGACTTAGGGTGATGACAGTCTAGTGTATAGATAGATAGATAATATTAATTAATTATTTGTTATATTCATATGTGCATTGTAATTTTAATATGTGTGGGACCCTCTATTATGAATTATTTTTTTCCCAACTTTTTTAATGCCTACAGTACCAGTCCTGCTTACCAAAATTGATCCTGTTAGATACTCACCCTAAACTATGTGTAGACTGAAACCCAGTTACTATTGATAACAGAATTGATTGACACAGATAAGTATAGTTTCTAATGAAAGTAACCACCCTTCCTATCTTTCCTTTGACAGTCCCTCACACGGTGTAACTGCAAGCGAGGCAAGGTGAAGGTGGGAGCTGCATCTCGGGGCAGCCCTCCAGCAGGGACAGGTGGCTGGGAGGGCGGTGCTGTTCTCCATCATGGCTCTCATATGGGGTTTGGGTGAGTACTGCTCTTTACAACACCTTCAAGTATTAATGTTCTCTCTTTCCATTCAATAAACTCTTAAGATAGATATTCCTTTCAGACACATTCACAATTTGGATCCTGAGTTGTTTCTGTATATCTATTTATTTATAAACCATGTATATATTACCCTTAAAAGTAATCAAGATAAGGCAATTAAGGTTCAGGGAGACATTGCTCTGCCCTCCTCCTCTTTGCTTTATCTTCTTGTAGGAAAGGATACAGAGGGCTTCCCAATTCCTCGCTCCATCCCTTTTGGTCACTAACAGGGAATACAGTGGTAGTATTTTTGTGGCCCCTGCTACAGTGCTATATATTTTTTTTACATCATATACCTTTGTGGCCGGTAGGCATTGATGGAGGCTTATTGATGGTCTGCCTCCACCCATTGAATTTGCTTGATTTTTTATTTCAATACATTTTAGTCCAGAAAATTATGGTTGCTTGAGCATTTTGGATGGTTTAATACAAGAGAATTGGGGTTCCTCTGTACCAGTGATTTCCATATTGTAGTATATTTCTGAGAATTTTTTCAGTCACCTGCTTTGGATGAATGAGCTGAGGGAGTTAGTAATACAATTATGTTTTGTTGAGGCTAATTAAGGATGTGTTGCAGGTGCCTACAGTTTGTGTTTAGCATCATTGAGGAGGCTAGTAAAGCAGACTGGGTGGACACAACTCTGAAGACATATGAAAAGTTCTTCAAACAGGAGGAGGAAGAGGCTCAGCAGGAAGAGGAAACAAAGGTTAAAGAAGAGGTGGAAGAAGAAGAAGAGGAGGAAGATGAGGAGGAAGAGAAACCTAAAAAAGAGAAAGCTGTGAAGTCATGAGATTAATCTAAAATTAATCTGACAATAATATTTAATTTGTAGCATTTCCAGATCGTTTCTAGTGATGGTTATTGAAAAGTGTTGAAAATATAACATTTATATACAAATGCATATAATGAGAAGATAGGAATGATATTTGATAGATACAATTTTTAGATTTTTGAACATCAGGGAAGTGATATCTTCCAAGGAAGTGCAAATAGAGCTACAGCTAATGTAAAGAACTTTGCCTTGCAAAAGACAATGCTCTTATTTTATTACAGGTGATGGCCAAACAGGACCATATAAAGTTGGAAAAATAAAGGGCATTCGTTTTAACAGAATCTCTTAAACTGATGTGTTCACGTACAATGTTACTAACCCAGTGCAAAGGCTGACTCCAATGGAGGAGTGTGAGGTGCAGCTGAGTGACCCTCAGGCAGCAGTGTCCCAGTGGAGTGTTAAGGGAGGAACCTGGTGAGTACTGTGGGCAAGTTTCTGCACAAATACAACAGAACCACACTGTAAGGACAGATAGTCTCCTGGCCCCAGGAGGCAGTATTACTGTTTCTTACCGTTGTCCTCCAGATTTTTCTTCTGGGGACATCTTTAACAGCATTTTGTTATAAGTATCTTTGTAATTTTATCCAGTTTCTTGTATAAGAGATGATGTTGGTACATGGTTGTAGCTTATATTTTGTGTACCAAGAAAGCTTCAGTGTTATCTACAGCTCTCAATATTGAACAATCTATATGTATTTTTAGTGCTAATATAATATGTAGCAAATAATGTAAATATTGAACTTTAGTTAATGTCCTTATGAACTGACAACTATTGTACATAATGTACAAAGTCAATGATGTTATTTTATACAAAGTAAATTGTACATGCGGAGTCCTATCTTCCCTGTGTTGCCTGGCCAGCCAACCCTCACCTCTCCCCCCCCCTCATCTGTGGCCTGTCATGTACATAGCCAAGTTAAAGCTCATACTCATTAATGCAGGACCTCCACACCATTTTCCAGCCAACATCTCTTAAGCAATCTTGTAAATTTTCTTAGTTTGTGTTTAAAAATTTTAATCTAGCCAAGGACACATCATTATACAGACGCTAATTTGTATAAATGTACTGTTAGATATGAGTGTGATTTTGGGATGTTTTTTATGAAAGAAATACATGTATAGACTGCCAAACTTTGAAGACTGCAATGATGTAAAATTTTTAGGTAGATGAAAAGCAAAATATTTTTTCGGATTCTTCAGCAACTCATTACCAGCAAATGTTTGTGGATTTTTGATGCTTATCATTGAAGCTAAGAATTGGTTTGCATATTGCAGTGTCATTTGGTGTGTTGTTGGCAGTCTGGAAACAGAGTATGTACCTGATGCTTTGGTCGTGCTATGTGTGTCGCGATACCACTGTCTATCCTTATGAAGGAATTCTTTTTTAAAAATCCATATTACCTTATGCCTTTCAGACACTTGACCTTAATTTACATTTAGGTTCAGAAAGGGCCAAATGATGATAATGCTCAAAATTAAAGCACTGGCAGGATTACAAATGTACAGTTTGGGATTTGTAGGCCATCTCCTGTCCCCTTGATCATCCCCCAGCCTCATCAACGACGACAGATACAGACTAGAATACAATTGTTCATTATTTCCACTAAAAGGTAGCATCTTTTTCACAGGAATTTACAAAATATATGAAAGGATGGAGCAATAAAATGAGCCATGTGACTAAATCACATCTTTCCTCTGCTCTGGAACCACAGTCCAGCACACTTGGTATAGCTCTTAAATGCCATTGATTTTATTTTACACCTATACACACAAAATTACTATTTTATATAAAGAACTCTCGTTTATTGATGCTTATGCCATTTTATGCCATCTGCTATATATATATTTTTTTCAATACACTACTTATATAACTGTACAAAGCAAGCACATTAATGACATAAATACATACGCCATTTGTCCATGTCTGTTGCAATACTTTTGGTGTAAGTAGTGTGGGATGAAAGTTGGAATAATGATGGCTGCCTTGTGATTCTCTATTTAAATGTTATGTTGTTAGGGTAAGAGAGGCTATTATTATTTTTTCTAATAATATTTTCTGAACCAAATTTTTTTTTATTATTATTTACAATACTCATCCCATCCATTTATGAGAACATTACAAACTTTGTCCTTAAGAGATAGAAGAGAAATATACTGAGATGGTATATACATACCACTTTTATATGAAATGCAGTACATTGATTGGACTCGCCCTCCTCTCCCACAGATAATTAAATTTTAATGTAAAATTCATGTGAATGACAATTACTTAATAGCCTGGTAAGGCAGCATGTAGGTCTAATAGCTGGAGACAGCTTGCTGCACTGTGTCCATACAGGCAGATGAAACCAGTGGGAAAAGATATTTTTTGAAACTCTTGGTTGTGGATCAGCATCATGTACGTTTGAGTTAATGTCATGTAAGGGATGTAGTGCAGAGGTGTAAAGGATTTCATGTCATCTCCTCTCCCACTATTTTTCCTCATGCAAACAGTAAGTCCTCGTTTGATGTCATAGTTTCGTTCCAAAAACCCACAACTGCGCGAAGTGAAACAATCTATTTATGCGTGACAACTTCCTCCAGGGGTCGTCAAGGCTGCGTCATTAATCATGCATTCACAACTGCTCTCCATTCACTTCTATCATGCACAGTCATCCTCCTTGCTCCACAGACATTCCTCTTTCAATCAATGCTCTCTTCATACCGTCCATCCAACCCATTCTTAGCCTTCCTCTTTAATGTAATGGTAACCTAATGCTTGTTACTGTAGTATCATATATATGCACTCTGAAACACTCATTCACATTAGGACCACAATCTTAGGGCTAACACTTCCAAACCTAAAGATAACGATTTAAAGCAAATATAAATTTTTACTGCTGCAGAAATTTGCTAACTTGAAGTGTAACACACTGATTGAGGCAGGAATGATTATGTTTCATGCGCAGGACAAAATACACGGTAAACGGGCAGAGGCCGACCATCTACAGAGAGCCTCCATCAAGCCTACCGGCGCCACAGGTGCAAGATATAGAAAATCTATATCTAAATATATAGTAGTTCTCATTCAATAACATTTCACTCTACATTGTTTTGTCAGAGCATTGTCATTATATGAAGATCAATCAATGTTAATGTCATGTGATTATTTATTACATTATTTACCTCTCAAAAGTTAAACCACATATTTTTCCCTGTGCATCAGACACAACCATTCTTGGCAGAAGAGGCAAATTGATGTCCCTGGTAATAAATGCCTTCGCAGTATCATGGGGTATCGTTGGAATGACTTCATGTCAAATCAGCGACTGCTCCGTGTGACTGAATCAAAGCCTATTACACACCATAGTTTGCCAACAAAATTAGGCACTTTTTTCTTTAATAGAATCATGAATATTTGGAATTCCTTACCAGCACCAATAGTTAACTAACCCAACTGAAACAAATTAGATCAGCACTTAACATCAGTTCACCGAATTGAGTATTTCATTCCTGTGTAAAAACTACTTTATTTATATATTTTTTTCATTTATTTAGTTTTTGCAGCAATAGACATAGATTACACTCTTTCCTCACTTCTATGCAAATTCTATACTAGTTTTTCCATACTACATGGTATCACTTCCAGCCAGCTTCAGCTGGAGGAAGGGGTGGGTGGGGAGGAGCCTTCCACTTTTCTGTACTTTTGTCTTTAACATGTAGATACTATAGTAATAGAGTGTAGCTACATGGACGGCCGCATTAGGTCCAGTAGGACTTGTTGTCTGTTCTTCCTTTGTACTCCTTTGAATTTATGAGAATTAGGAAATATGAAAATAAAGAGATTCTTATCAATCCTGAGCCTGCCATTCATGTATTGTTGTAGAAGGTGGAGATGATCAAGGTGTTACTACCCAGTGTCATGCTAAACAACCAAGGGACTAACAGTTATTTCTTTGGAGCAATGGTGCCCTCAACATTTTTTGTTGAAACAAAACCAAGTAACTCCAGATCTATGCAAACAGAGCCAGTGCAAACTGAGGTCAAGTCATTGTCTGTTTAGGGAAACCCTGTATTTTATGTTACTTCAATTACCTGTTTGATAAAGTGATTGTGTCAAGTTGGCTGGATCATGAAGAAATGTTCACCTGTGAGAAACAAAGTCTGAGCTGACTGGATTATCATACTTGTAACATAGTACAAGACGTGTTAAAATATATAAAAAGTTTATCGGAATATAATGAAATTCAGCAACTTATGAAAACATTTCCTTGTTTGTATAAAGCCATTGTGTGGACCAAGTTTTTTGATGTTTGAGTTTTGAATTAGTATATCCTCAGTTCAGTATTTTTGTACTCACTTTATTCAAAATCCCATAGCATTTGCAGCTTCAGTAATAGAGAAAAGACCTACATAATTCCTAAAAAAATCAATAGAACAGAATGGGTTTTTGCTAGATTATTATGGGCATTGTAGTTTTGAGATGAGAAATCAGTTGTTTTCTTCAGCATGAGATCCCTTGTGTTAAATATTTCCTTATCCCGTTAGTACTTATTTCACTCAACTCAATAAGCTTGTGTACATGTTTTTTTTTCTTTCTTTCTTTTCCACTTTTAAGTTTTTATAATTTTTACAGAGCTAGAAATTAATTTGTATCTGAGTGCAATTGTGCCTCTTATAAACCCTCCATGATGGTTATGTTCTTTGCTTAATAATTTATAAGGCACTATGTAAACAGAGAAGAAAAATTTCCCCATCAGTGTTGAGAGAGGCTTATGCTTCTTGACACTTCATCTGATGCCTATTTTTCTATTAGTTAACCAGTTATTGTAAGTATGATATATTTATGTATAATTGCATTTTTTACACATCATATATGCAATGTAACCTTATATATAGTAACAGTCTCATTCCTTAAAAGCCACAGTAGTGGCATGAATTTTGTAAATCATTTTTAAAGTGTAAAGCACACAAAAAAATTTTGTTAATTATTTTGTATATAAAATTAATTATTTTTGTATCAGCTAAGAGTCTAAATCTCCATAATGTATGAACAAGAGTAGGAAGAGGAAGCCTAAAAAAGTAGAGTTATAAATTTAACTCTCTCCAGTTACTAATAATTAACTTAAGAAATGACAAAATTAACAGTTTCTGTGTATTTATAAGTTTCATATCATATTCCTCGCTTCATGAATGGTGAATAAAATATTTTTTCTTGAAAAGTGACAATCTAAATGCATTTATTCACAGTAGAAATTTATGAAAATATAATAATTAAAAGGTGTGCCATGTGGATTTAAAGAATTTGACTGGTATTATTCATAATAATATTCATTACATATTCATTTTCATCATAATGTAGTCACATTTCCTTGCCATATCACAATTATGATTATAGTTTCCTTCTCCGATGTGTAGAGGCACAGGTGTCACCCACTCCCATTGTTGGTGCCACGTTTTATTTGTCTCAATGAACAGTGCCACATCCTGGTACTGATACAGGATGAAGTGCTGTAACATGAAGATTTTTACAAATGCTCACTTCAGAAACTTAAAGGTTGGGAGTGTCCAGCACTACTTCATGGGTACTATAGGTAAAATGTGAGAGTATGATTAGATCCAACCATGGAACTCCCCTTTCTTATACTTTTGGATCCACCACTGGTGACTGTGTTACCATGTCCACTGCCCACCACTGCCTCCACCCATGGGCGGATTCGAATGTCTTCCAGCGTAGAGTCGTTTCCTAGTCTTCTCATTGTGAGTGAGATGAACACTTGCGTATTTTGATGTACATTTAGAAAAACATGTACCAAAAAGAATCTGTTCCATGCTCTTATAACTGAAATGAAGCTTTTGATGTGTCACCTTGATTCTGATTAAAATTTTTCAAAAATATGTACCTGCATGCATACACTGTAGTCAGAAGATACGGGAAGGGCACATTTTCTCATTTGATATTACCTTTCCTCCACTTAACCCATGACTCAGTCTTCTCCATGCTCCAGCTGTGAATCTTGTTCTTTCATAGGATTTTTCTGACCACCTAAGAGGTCCTCACTTATTTAGTAAATTTATCAAATTTAATTCTTTAAATCAAATTAGGGTAGATTTGGTTTCCTTGAGTTTGTCTTTTAGGCATTAAATAGAAAAAAATGTAGGTTGTGAAGAAAGTTTGTGAATCAAAGGCTGAGGTCATGCAGAATTTTGTCATTGTTTGGAACATTGAAACATTAATAAGGCTGAATCAAGTCTCCAGCCTTGTTTCACTCTAAAGAACCATTTAAGGAGAGGATTAGGCATACATAGACTGCAAAGGACATAAAGTAACTTGGCTCCTGTAACCACTCTTTCCATACTCATACTCATTCCTTTGGGGGCCGGGTGGCTCTGTGGTACAGTGCTCGGCTCATCAACTATATGGTCTAAAGCTACCTGGTTTGGGAGGATTATTTAATCACCTTTTTACTCATTCCTTTTCTGCCACTGGCAGAGTATCTTCAATTTGTTCTATCCTTTCTATTTCTTCTAAGTCTGATACACCAACTGTGTTTTCTTCAACACTTTTCTACTCATGACAATTGCACATTTTTACAGATGGGTCTTAATTTCACCTTGGCTCTGGTTTTGCCATTCTTTTCCTGATACTTCCAGTTCCAATTACCATGCATGTCCAGTGTCCTAACGACTGAGCTATGCGCTATTCTATTTACTTTGAGAAAGCTTCTTTCCTACCCTCCTTCATCCTTTGTAATTTTTACAGATTCTCTAAATTCTCTCTTCCTCCTACGCTCCCTCTATTTTATTCACATTTTAGAAATCCATGAGTGGCTGTTTCGCCTCTACGCTCATAAAAGGTTTTTCTGTTTCTGCTGGGTTGCAAGCTATGCTGGTATTACTGGTAATGAACATGTCAACTCACTGGCTCGTTCTGCTACTATATGAGGATGCTGTTTCACAGAGGTCCCATCCTGTGATTATTCCCCTCCATATAGCTCCATTGTACTTAGCTGCTGGCAATCCAAGTCTGACCTCTCAAATAATAAACTTTGTACAGATAAACCCATCTCTCCTTGGTTAGACCCATGTCACAAGAATATACAATGGAAGACTGCACTCACACGAATACATACAGGCCACACTAACCTCACTCCCTCCTATCTTATGACACACTCCTTGTTGACCTTTTGTCTGATGTTATGCTCCCCTCTCTGTGTACTGCATCCTTAGATTTTTCCCTTGTTGCACTGCTGCCAGAGCTGCTGCTTTTCCTCACTTAGCTCATCTTTCCCGACATCCCTGCCTTAATGATATTCTTACAGAATCACCACATTTCTTTTTAGATAATATAATATCCTTCCTGTGACAAACCCACATCCTCCATTTGATCTGACCATTTTGCAACGTCCTTTCCCTGCTACTATTTCCTTGCTCTCCTGCTTGCCTCTTAGCTTACCATAGTGCCATGACCTCTGATGTTTGGTACTTACTTTATTTGCATTAGCTCACTCACTCCTGTAGCCACAAGTCTTTTTCCCTGAAATTTTAGTTTGATAATAAGCTGGAACTTAATACAATAAAGTTTTATGTACATTACCTTGTCCCATTTAATTATTAGAATCTGTGAGTATGAAACTTGTCTGTTTTATGAAGGCTTAAGATCGGCATAGTGGACTTGGCACTAAGTAGAAGGATGTGGATAGACTTAACTGTGTTGTCACGCAATAACTGGCAAAATGTAACCGCAGTCAAATTCTAGAATCATGAAAATGTTCCCTATGACCTTCCCCTTTTGACTAAGCATTAGGACACTTTTAAATGATATTCACAAGATAAATCTATTTGCAGTTTACTCCAGGTAGGCAGCCCTGGTTTGAGGCAGTGGCTGGTGTGATCATAATTGGCATTGGACGGATGTTGGGCTATTCCTGTCTTACCATCAAGAATCAACTATTATTGTGGTTTTACAATAATTCTTGTTAGTTGGATCTAATGTATGTGGTTGCAGTCATCCTTCTTTTATATCTTGTTCTCCATGAAGTAGTCAGCTGCTATCATGTGAATTCCTGGCACATACCCTTCTCTCTTTGGAAACAGGTCTGTTGTTAATGTAGAATTATATATGGACAGAAACTGCCTCATAAGCTAAGGAGTACATATGTTTTCTTGGGGGTGGGGAAGGGTCTGCAGTTTATTACCTTGAAAATTGAAATATTACTTTCACAATTACTGATAATTGAAGTAGTATTTGGGGATATCCATCATGATTTTTGGAAATGTAAGTAAAAGATGAAAAGTTGAACATGTAGTATATACTACAGTGATAAAAATTGTGTTAATTCTTCAGCAAGGAAAGTATATAAAATCACTCAAGTTAATCCTGTCTACTCACTGAATGATTATTTACATCTCCAAGATGGTCATGTTTTCGAAGTAGCTGATCAGTGAAAATTATGATTCATATTTGTAACACCAAATACTCTGCTAATTAATTACATTAGTGTATGTAATAATGCAGTCACTCATGTATGAGCATTTCCAACTTCCATCGGAAGTAAAAATTTATTGTAATTGGGATTCATTCCACTCAGGATGCTTAAACAACCTCCTGAAACTGTTATGTTTACATTATTGGTGGGCTAAGTAGTACAGAATGGCCTGGCTGGAAGGCTGTCTTCAAAGTGATATCAAATTAGCCAGTGAGTACTTTATATGGTGACCTAAATATGTACTGTCAGTAGAAAAATTGTGAGGCTTTTTATTAGAATTTTCTTAATTGTGCAAGGGTTGTGAAATTAATGTTTTGTGCCTTTCTTATGATTTCCAGGTTTTTACTATATTAGGATTCAAAAAGTCTATAAGTCATTGGGATGTTTTCATTCTCTTTAGAACAAGGTACAAATTTGAACTGCAGTCTAAACTTGTGTGTAACTTTTCATGAAAAGGACTGCTCTGAACTTATGTTCTGCTTATACCCAAGACAATAACTGTTAATCTTCTAACAAGGACAGCAATTTTAACAAACTTAGATAATTGTGATTTAATTTTTCGTATTTAGACCACTAGTCTGGAAATATTCATTTTCATAAAAATGTCATGTTAGTCTATAAACATACACTCATCTCATCAACTGTAATACAATTTCTTGTTAACATTCACAAAAAATAATTGAAATTAAGCAAATGAACCTCATCTTTGCACCCAACCATAATACTCTGCTTCCTTTCTTTATCTCTTTGTGTAGTCATTAATGTATCACACCAGAAGTACAAACTGGAGACCAACTACCATGGCATGAGGGCTTCTTTATATATTTTTGGCTGCTGCGCTGCCTGTGTTCTTGGTTAATTACCACCACATGAGGATAGTAGTTGGTCCCCAGCCATTATATATTATTGACGCTGTAACAGCAACTTTTCAATGGTGTGTGATTTCAGGAATTTTTTTGTAAATCTTTTTAGAATTATTTGATTACTGAATCATTAGGAGAAATGGTATTATAGATTTTGTAAAAAAAAACCCAACTATAATCACTATTAATATTACTGAAAATGTAGTTTTATCCTCCTGAAACACCTCTTGATCAATGGGTCAGCTCTGTCTGGCCAAGGCACCCTGGGCCACTGGGACATGCCAACCTTGTCCTGGACCTGGTGTTTGTCACCGTGATAACTAACCTTATATTCATTGTTGACTCAGAGTCACTGAACACTTGGGAAGTATTTCTGTCTATATCCTGTTGGATTACATTTCCAATATACAATAGGAAGATTTGTACAATCACACTACATGAGAAATACATATTGGTATTACACTTGGCACCTCGTAATGTTTACAAATACTTCATGCTCCCTCCTTTCACTTGGTGAATGTAGTGCAGGCTGGCCTCTGCCTTTGCCCTTAGCCCTTGTGTCAGGGGTCACGGCTGATGCTCATAACACTTTGTTTTCCGAAAAAAAATTTATTTTGATTTATAAATTACAAGAATATGTAATTTATTCCTAACAAAACTTTGTGTTCAAAACTCTTCAAAGCAACTGATGTGCATTTATGCTGTTGGATATTCTTGTAAAAAATGCAATCTTATTTTACAGTAACAGAGATGTTGGTAAATATCTGTACAAATTTTGTCATACAATTCCTGAAATATTTTCAAAATCAACTTGATTGTGGTTTTTGTCTGAACCACGGAGCATAAACCAACGTGTCAGTTATAGCGGCACCCTGTGCCATTTTGACGTACTGTAGGACATAGAGAACCTTCTTTTTATAATTTAACATGTTGATGTAGACTGTAGACCAGTGTCAGGATTAGCACAATACAAAATGTGATTATTTTTCAAATATTTTCTTAACCCTGCAGGAATCAACTAAATGATCAGCCCTTTAAATAAGGTCACATGTCGTGTTTATCAAAACTTTGTGATAACTCCTTAAGCCCATCTGGTGCTCTGCTCTCTAATACCAGAATATAATTTGCTGTCATCACCCTGCACTGGCTGGCTGCCAAGTACTCTTAACCATGTTGTGCTTTGGAATCTTGCATAATGAAAGCATAGATGACTGGAATATAAAATTGAACTCACGACAAAATAAATAAAAAAAAAAAAAAAAGAAAAAAAAAACAATGCTCTCCAATTTATTACTTGTGGTAATGTACAAATGTTATAACATTAACTGAATATATCTGCTTTCTAATTTATGACCAAGGTTTGTAAAACTAATGTGACATTTTGTATTCATAGAATGGTCAAAATGGCATGTATATATTAATCATATTCTAGATGAGTCAGTAAATTCATAATGTTTCCACAATCTCCCCTTTTTTCTCATGAAAATAACATTCCTTATTTGATCCACAATGACAAAACATTTTGTCTCAAAAAATACTAAAGTCGTTGAAGTTGTATGTTCCATCTGATTTTTTTTTCTTCTGTTGTTGCACACCAAGTTCTTCTTTCCTGTGAATGTGAATATATTCTGTATTACCATTTTTTCAATTAGAAAAAAAAAGTGGTTCTGGAAGGAAGTTGAGAAAATAAGAGGAGGAATGAAAGGTGTGAATGTGACAATGAAGAGAGGGAATAGAGTTCTTGTTAATGGTAAGGAGCAGTTAAAAGGAGTAAGGAAAATTAGTTTTGAATGTTCAATGTATCTTATGTGGAGACAGAAGTACCAGAGGAGTGAAGAATGACAATTATTGTGCCTCTGCATAAAGGTAAAGGTAGTAAGAATGACTAGTATTTAAAGAGGGATGTTTGCTTAGTGTACCAGAAAAGCTTTATGGGAGATTCGTGGAAGGACCAAGGAGGGTTTAGGAAGGGAAAGGCTAAGTGGACCAGATATTTACAATTGAAATAATGGTTGAATTGTACTTAGGGAAGATTGAAAAATTGTATGCAGCCTTCATGAACCCATAAAAAACAGAGTTGATATAAAAGCTCTGAAACATATTAAAAATTTGTGGTATGGAAGGGAGATGCTAGTGGGAGATGTGTGACTTACGACGAAGTAGAGGTAGTGAGGTCGAGGAACTTGCCCACCCCTGACCGGAACACTTTGAGTTTGCCGTCATCCTTGGGTTTGCGTCGCTTTTGACTCTTTAACTCCTCCTCCTCAGCCTTTCTCTTCTCAGCCTCAGTACGCCTCTCCTCCTCCAACTGTTGAAGAGAAAAGTAGTCTCAGTGATTTATACAGTGAGAGGTGAATGAATATATAATAGAAGAAATAATAAACCAATTTAAATATTTGTTCTATCCTAACTAAGCATGTATTTTTTTTTTTTCCCCTATATCATAAACTGTTGGCGCCAGTAGGCTTTTTTTTATGGAGGCACAGATAGACTTGCTTCTTGCCTGTTATTTGGCGTGGGTTTTTAGATTTTTTATAGTGATGCCTTGAATGTTTTACATTCTTTCTTGAATATGTCGAGAACTAGAGAGGCTAATCGCTGCTAAAGCTTCAGATGCATATAAACATTATAAGTCCCGTCTGAGGACAGTATGGTAGCAATTTGGGTAGTCTTTGGCCACTCGGCGGTAATACCAAATAATGAAAAGTGGTCAGCAAATATAGGGGGATCAAACCCGGGACCATCGGTTCCCAAGCATAGTACATCATGAGATACCACATTTAGCCACAGCTAATAAATATTACATTATTCATTCTAATTGTGAGACCTCAGGTGAGTCTTACCTAATTATTTTTCATTACCTACTTGAATTATTAATGATAAAACAATGAAACGTACCTGTTTGTCAGCTTCCTTAAACGGGTCTACAAACACAACTGCCTCCTCTAGTCTGATGTCCTCAATGGGGGTGTCCTTGTTGTCTGTCTCAATGGCCTCCATGGCAGAGAGAGTGGTGAGTCCCCCCACCACCCGCCCAAAGATGGTGTGCTTGGTGTCCAGGTGAGGACACGACCGATAAGTGATGAAGCTGTGGAGGAATAATATCCATTCAGTGTTGTGGTGTTTGTTTTGCTTACTGCTGCCTGTCCATCTTTTATTATGTGAGCCTTAAACATGTCAGTAGCCTTCCTGAAGTGCTCTTAACAAAACAGTTACTCACAACTGACTCTTGTTGGAGTCTGGCCCTGAGTTGGCCATGGACAGTACTCCTCGTCCCTTGTGGGACAAGTTGGGACGAAACTCATCTTTAAATGGTTTTCCCCAGATGGATTGTCCCCCATTCCCAGTGGCTTCAGGATCTCCTCCTTGGATCTGCAAGACAAATTATCAGAATCATCATTTACACAAAAATCTAGTCACAACTTATAAATCTGCAAACCAATTCCATCATGAGTGTATTTACTCTATGTTCCTTTCTCATCTCTATCACCATCCACATGGAGTCCTAATGACCACTTTCCCTCTTCAGCCTGACCATGAAGTGTCGAATGGAGCGGTGGAATTTAGTGCCATTGTAGTAGCCTTGGTCACACAGGCGGATGAAGTTTTCTGAAGCTTTCTGCACCGTGTCACAATACACCTCCAGGTTCAGGGTTCCATGGTTGACCTTGAAGGACACGTAGCCTGCCAAGTAGAGGAGGAGGAGTAACATTTGATTATCCTTCAAGGACATGAATAGCAACAATGCAGAGGAATGTATTGCACTGACATCATTGAAGGATACAATGTAACACTAAAATGAATAGGAGTTTATTATCCAAATAGTTTAGTTCCAACAACTTGCCAGATTCAAACCCATGTGTGGCATTGTGGCTTGCCGTGCCACCTGGAGGTGTAAAAGATGAAGGGCAACCAGCGGATCTGGTGTTTCACAAGTAACTTTCCACCCCACATCCCAACTCAATGTGGTCAGTACCTGACTTAAATCTACCACAGCCAGGGTTGGCAACAAATTAATCATATAAGACAAGGTTTTGTTATAACAACTTGTCTTACATGAACAACTGGTTTTGCTGGGATCTACGTGATTTCAAGAAGTTGTGAAAATGAAACAGCATCACACACACACACCTTTCTTCTTGACCCGTCGGTACCTCACCACATCATCCTCCAGCACTGCTGCCACCTGTGTGGTTTGCAGATCCACTGAGGTTGAGGTGAAGCTGGCTGATACCTTCCCTTGGGAGTAGTGTGCCTATGAAAGCAAGATAAAGGAAGATTTATTAAGTCTCCCCAGTGTGTTATGATGACTCTGGTGATGACAACGCAAGGGAACATGATGATGGTTGTCATGAAAGTTATACTAAATCTTTACGACAAAAGGAGAGAAACAGTATGGAAAGAAAATGTATAAAAGAGGAATGTGAGGATACTGAGAATTAAGGGGTATGGGTAAGGAAAGACTGAAGGGAACTTTCTGTCACAATAATTTCCTTCATGTCAGATATTGGAAGGCTGTGTGCTTGTTTCTGGTGCTAGTGTACTGTAGTGATTGTATGCAAATTCAATGCATGCTGATGGAGGAAAAAGAAAAAAGAAAAAATGAAGAATGTACCGTACTTACTTGTACTACATTTTACTAAAACATAAGCAAATGCATCTTACAAAATCAAGTTATTGCATACATACATACATACACACACACACACACACACTCTCTCAACACCACTATTAACAGCTGCTTTTCTTGTTTCTAGCATGGCAGATGGGAGATCCACAGACACAATGTCTGAGATATGATGAAACCTCCTGCATCATCCCAATTCAGACTCTCACAATTAAAAGTCAGAGATCCTGACCAAAGTTTCTCCACACAGTGTTTATCAGAAACCAAGACAGGTCACAGTCTTTCCTTAACAGCATTATGAATCAAACACTAGGTATGAGTGTGACTCTCTCATAACTTACAGCATTGAATCTGTCAGCCACTCTCTCTCCCTCCTCTTCCTTCTTCTCTGCCTCTTTGTAGGTACGGTTAAACTCTTCCAGAATCTGTTGTGTGTCCTGAGAGACACTTTTGAGTCGCATTGAAGCATCAGTTCGTGCCTTTACTGTCTCTGTGGAAGGAAGGAGGAATGAGGGACAGGTAGTATGTATGGACTTACTTTATCTGTGTGACACAAATATACTAAGCAACAAATAAACACAGCAAAGCATCATCATCATCATTATTCCATTTCCCATATGGAGGAAAAGTGAAGAATATGATATGAAGACTGAAGAAATAAAAATGGTCAAGGGGAAAAAGATGATTTGGTGAAATACCTCAAACAATTAATTACTAAAAAAAGTTCATGTCCTTGAACCAAAACACATCATCATCATCATCATCATCAATGAGGCCTCACTCAATGTTGAGTTTTGTCCTTCCCAACATTCTCCTCCAGTAAAATAAATGTCATAATTATCATCATTTGTAGCAACATCACATGAGAAAAATTGTCAATGATGCCACTGCCAGACCCACCCTCATCTTCAATCTTGAGGTTGTTCTTGATGTGATGGAATTGGCTAATATTGAACTTAGTAAGGTCATCACTGCACTGGATGATCACCAAGTCAGCTCGAGTGAAGGGTTCATCGGTGAGCAGGTCACGCCAGTTGTTCACCTTGATGTTGAGCTGATCTACAGCCTGTAACATAAAATAACATGACAGATTATCTTTGGTAGTGACAAAGAGTCTTGCCACATGAAGTATGTCAAACTAGTTAAACCACCAGTCACATTTACAATACCAAGCAATGACTCTAATACAGTACCTCATATGAAAAAACATTCCCGGAGATCTTGTTAGCAACGATGTGTGTGGTGTTTGTGAGGGGTTTGAAGAGCACTGGGCAGTGGTACTCTCCTGTTGCAGCTCGGTGGAAGGTCACTTTAATCAACTGCTTCTCACTTAGTGGCTGAAAGTAATGTTTACATAAAAGGATGGCAAGTCAATGGAAAGTATGATTGTATAAAGAAATAAGTCTGGTAGAGTCCTGATGGTAGCACCAAAATAATACATCCTTGAGACAAAATAGCAAATTCAGCTAGAATTAGATTTCTGAAACTGGTTTTGTGTTCCTTGCCAACTACTTACACAGCGAGGATTCAGTGATGAAAGAATTGTGACTTACAAAGAGAATTGCTATAAAATGTCCACTACAATTAACAATGTTCTTCATAATACTATTCATCTATTCATAATTCTTAAATCATTAAAAAATTTCATACACCTAAGTAATTCAAAGGTTAGTGTTGATTATGTCTGTGTAATATTTCATGAAAGCAACCTAAAATAAATGTGATGTATTTATCAAACCACTGATTTTACCATTATCAAGGCTATACCTACTTTGCCAGTGACTGGGTTCACTTTGAACTTCTTCAGAAAGGGTAGGACGGCTTCCAGGTCATATACATTACCATCAGGGTCAATGTACGGGTGATTGAAGGGCTGCAGGGAGAGTACACAGTGGGTGAGGGGCAGCCGACGAAATTGAGCTTTAGCACCGGTGTGTGAGGAGGCTTTGTACCCGCCATACAGTGTTGACCACTCGGTGCTGGTCAGGTACCTGGAGGAAGGGTTAGCATGTCAACTCAAGTACAGGTGGTTGTCTTATAAACAGTCTATCTATCTTATATCACTATTAAAAAGGAGTGGCCAAGACAAGGCATTTAGGGTTCAGGGAGACTTCACTCTCCCTTCCTCTTCTACGCTGTCTTTTTGTAAGAGAGTATACAGAGGAGGGGCTTCCAAGACCCCTCACTCCGTCCCTTTTTGTCGCCTTCTACGACCAACAGGGAATACGATGGTAGTATTATTGAACCCGACACCATAAGGCTAGTCTTATAAATATTTGTGTATTTATCTAATGTAACTCTGATTTTAATGAGTATGATTAGGTAACCATTAAATATAGCGTCGGAAATATTTAATTTTGTTTATATTCTCCCTAAAATGTTTCTCTTCTCGGCACTCGTGGAAAATGTGTCTCCCAACCCACTTCAACACTTTCTGTTTTCAATTTTTTTAAGGAATAGAATGTAACCTTTCCTAACCTAACTTAACCAGGTTATACACGGTGAATTAGGTTAGGTTAGGGAAAAATAGATCAGTATATAAGTTTTGTAGTCATGAAGTACTTGTGAAGCCAAACACTTACATTTTATCCTTCTGATGCTGTCGCTTCCCCATGGTGGTGGTGGTGGTGGTGTGTGTGTGTGTGCTGACAAGTGCAGGGAACAGAGGAGGCAGTGGGTTAGATCCTGTGGAGTTGACCTGACCTAAGGAGGAAGGTCCTGGTGTGCTGGAGTACTTTGAAGGTCAGGCTAGGGTCCCTGTCAATGTTCCTTCCCTGTTTACTCCACAAAACACACGTGGTACAAGTGTGTTGTTTGTATTGACAGTCGCCACAACCAAGAATCAACAGGAGAAGAAAGTAAACATCATCACATTCATGTTTAGTTTAATTGGATTAAATATATAGTTACATGATTAGTAAAACTTAAATTAATAATTATACAGTTTTAGTAATAAATATAACTGATCAACTTTGCTCAATAATGTTCAGTAAAAATTATGATACTGGGTTTGTGAATGTGGCAAATAACTTTTCATTACATTACATACATATTAATGTAAAACTTCATATTGCTAACTTTTTACCTCGAAAATATTTTTATATTGATATAACTGATGTAACTAATCTTTTTATACCTCAAAAAACTGAAGAAAAAAATAATGTCAACATGTCAATTTACATATAAACGCTAAATAAAATAATCATATATCACTATTCACAAAACACAATTAACATAAACAAATAATAATACAGAATAAATGTAACTGGTAGTAGGTAAACATTTTCAGTTTATGTCAACATTTAGAGAGGACATGTTTTGAAGGGATCGTTTCGGCGTCCCTGGTGAACGTTTTGTATTTGTGAATTATCGGCCGCCATCATGAAGCTAGTGAGGTTAGTAATGACGGTGTAATGTCAGGCAACAGCATGAAGGGGTTAAGAGGCAGAAGGAGGGTCGTGGGAGGCGTAATAATCACTCATTTATATTATATGACGACCGGTGTTTAGGTTTCCCGGGTGATCGTTTTTGTATGGGACTGACGCCTCTAATTTGTTATAATGAAGCAACTCGATAATGGGATATGACTTAGCATGCCTCTAGATGGTAGGGAATGTAATATGTGTTAGTATGTGTTAAAATGTGTAGAGTTATTCCTGAAATTTGTTATTCAATGTTTTGGCGGCATCCTTCCACTCGTTGAGGCGGTACCATTATGTTATCTATGTTTTTGTTGTTATTTATTAGCTGAGGTTCATTCCTCCCTCACTATAGCCTTGGCATGTTAGGGTGTTGGATGGTAGGGTGAAGGGTGTGTTCCCTGGGTGGTGGTGAGGACTTGGGTGCCAGGGTGACTGTTAACCCTATACAATAACTCAATAAAGGGGTTACCTGCCGCTCATCATTACCTTAAAGTACACCTGAGTAGGGAAGGTGAGGTGAGGTGACTGTCCTACCTGGTGTTTACTATTACCAGTCAATATAATGAGTGGTCATGTTATTACGTGCAACAATATTGAAGGTGAAGGTATTATTACAGAATTACACCCGTTGCACCCCCAAGGACGCCCATGTGTTATACCAGTTACCCTTGGCATGTGTTTGGTGATGTGTTTATTTACCTTCGGAAACTATTTTCATGTCAATGGTATTATTATGTGATCTGTCATTTCTTACAGTTTCTGAACTGGCAGCGGTGGCGACGGCAGTTGAAATTATTTTATTGTACTGAATATTGGCTCTATACTCAAAAAATATATTTTGTTTACCCATGCTCTGTTTAATTTTTTCTTTCAAACATTAGTACAGACTGAATGTATCCCATATTGGGGTAATGCTTTCGAGTACTTCCTATTTTCAAGCCTGGCTCTTTCCTTGAATAACTTCTTAGTCATCTCAGTCATCCAGCTGCCCAGACTCACTTTCTCATGTAGTGAAAACAGTGTTTGTGAACATTCACACTAGTGGGAATGGAGGATAAATAAGTATTACATTTATTATAGTTTTGTATGATGACAATCTTTCCTTCTATCTTCAGGTTTCTTATGAAATTGAGCCACGAGACAGTCACCATTGAACTGAAGAATGGCACACAGGTCCAGGGTACCATAACAGGTGGGTGCTGGTGCTGGTGCCACGGTGATAGTAATTGTAGATTCAGTGGCTGCACAGCTTGAAGTTATGAGTTAATGTAATTTGCCTGTTGATACCTGATTTGCTATATAGTGATGTGAACTGTTTATATATTGTGTACTTTGGGTTTGTGGCCAATTATAAAAGAAAAAATTGTAAGGAATTGTGTAGTATTCCCCATGCTACCATGTAAAAATGAAAGTTTAAAAAGATGCAAATTGTCGTTGCCGTTTGTGTGTGTGTGTGTGTGTGTGTGTGTGTTTAAGTGTTTACGCGTGTGTTTGTTATGCAAGACATAACAAACACAGTCATTAAGTGTCATTACATTATAATTAGTTTAATAAAAGATTCATATTTATTAATAAAATATAACAATTCTGTCCAGTTAATGACGAAAATAAAACAGTTCCTATTGATAAAAATAATCCATTAATGCCGTTGATCCATTAATATTGTACAGTTGTAGCCGTTGTCAAAACAGTTCGTTTGTTTTGTTTTGGTTTGGTTCAGCCGCCGCCACAGTGTTTGTGGTGATAGCGTGGTGGTCGGGCCTTGTCCTTGGCCGCCTCCGCCTGGTGCAGGATGTCGTTGATGCAGGACATGGCCTGCGCCACGCTGTCCCGCGGGCCATGCACGCACACGTTGCGTGCGTGATGGTCTTGGTGCCGCGGGACCTTCACCCGTACGTGAGGGAAGTGTGTGTGCAGCGTGGTGAGGGTGGCGCCACCAGGCCCGATGATGTGGCGCCGCTGGTGTGGCTCCACCCTCACGGAGGCCACCACGTGCTGCTCCCTCTGCAGCACGGCCTCCAGGCACGACACTACCGCCGCCACCTGGCGGGCAGGACCTCGCACCCTCACGGTGTGGTCCTTGAGGTCCTTTGGGGGCGGGACGCTGATCCGCACGTCGGGACACTCCGCCTCAATTTTGGTGATGGTGGTGCCCTTGGAGCCGATGATGTGGTGCCGCATGGCCGGCGCCACTGTGAGGCAGGACTCCACAGCCTGCTCCTTCCAAGACTGTCGCACGGAGCCTGTCGCGGCCTGCGCAGGAACACCTCGGGCCTGTACGCGCTGGCCCTTGTTACCTACTGTTCTGCGGCCTCGGTTCACCTTCCGTGGCGCCTCACACTCTGAGGTCACCTTCACCTCCGTCACCTTCACTTCCTCTTCCACCTTGTTCCCTTCAGACATGGTCGCCTTCTTGCTCTCCTTATTTTTCCTTTTCTTCTTGACCATCGTCCACTCGCACGCCTCGGCCTCCAGCACCACGGGCACGGCGGATTCTTCGTGCACGGGCACAGCGGATTCTTCGTGCACGGGCACGGCGGATTCTTCGTGCACGGGCACGGCGGTCTCATCGTGCACGGACACGGCGGCTTCATTGTGCACGGGCACGGCGGCTTCATCGTGCACGGGCACGGCGGCTTCATTGTGCACGGGCACGGCGGCTTTATCGTGCACGGGCACGGCGGCTTTATCGTGCACGGGCACGGCGGCTTCATCGTGCTGCACGGCCTGGGATGGAGCCTTGAGTACAGCGCAGCCCGCGTAGTGAAGGTTGAGTTCAAGTTGGCCGTGGTGCACGCGTTGTATTAAATTCTGGAATGAGCCAACAGCCTTGTGCTGCACGGTGCGGCCCCGCAGGCAGTACAGCTTGAGGTCCAGCTGCTGCCTGCCTGCCCTCCGCAGCAGGGCGGGCACGTCCATCCACGCCACCTGCTGGGACTCGTTCACACACACGTGCTCGGACACCTGCCTCCAGCTGGCACGGTGCAGGCGGACCGTAGCCACCTTACGGCGGAACGCGAACCAGCACTCCCCCCGCTGCTTCACCACCACACGCACACGGTCAGGGCGCGGCGCGTGGTAGGGCAGGTGCACACACACACGCAGGGTGATGTGGGACACCGGGGAGTCTGTCATCGTTGTTGTTGTTAGGTTAGCGTGGTGCTCACCTAGCATCGCGGATCTACTCTCACAGTATTGTGATGACATTATTCATATAACGATTTCACTATCTGTCAAACCAAGCAGACCAAAATATTAGGGTAGTAAATGAATCCAAGCTAAAACTAGAAAATGAACTCCAAGCTGAAATTTGAAAATTAACTCCAAGCTGACCCTCAACTCCAACCTCATCACACACACACACACACACACACACACACACACACACACACACACACACACACACACTTTCCTGATAGATGGCAGTGAAGTTAATAATTACTTTAATTTTCATTAGTGATGTGTCGTTCTTGATGAACGATAAGAGCCGGTGTGGCAGCCAAAAGTGACGACCGTCTCAGAAGTGGCGACATCGCTTCTGCGCACGAATTTTCTACTCCCAGCGCATGCGCAGAAGCGATGTCGCCACTTTGAGACGGTCGTCACTTTTGCCTGCCACACTGGATCATGGCTCTGAGACCCGCAAGTGGCGGGTGACGGGAGCCTGGCCACTGGTGTGGTGGGCTGAGCCTCGAGGGGCATGGTGGTGGTGGTGGTGCTATAGATGCTATAACAATTCTGTTTATATGTACACATCCGTAAGACAAATACACATACGTGACAGTCACCCGTATTTAACACCGAACTAATAATGGTGTTTAAAGTGTTATGTTCAGCTTTACGTGGCAGGGGTGTGGCAGGACAGGTGAGTGTGACCCTGTAGTACCTGTAAAGAAGGGCAGCAGGGGTTGGCAGGCCCCAAGGAAGGTGTAATAAGGTAGTAACTAACTTCTTCTTGTGACCGCTAGCAGCCAGACTGACTGACCTGGTGATAATATTTCTTCGTTTTATACTTTCCCTGTTTCTCTACATGTCATTATTAAGCGTAAGTAACCTAACATAAGAACATCAAGTTTCAACAGGTACCGCTAGGTGGCGGCCATGCGTTGACTGCTGGATCACGTATATATAAAACCAAAAGTGAAATTATTATTATACACAGGAAAGCAACTATATATACTTTAAAAAATAGTCTGAAATACCTAACTGTTTTCTACATAAACGTTTGTTATATTTGATTCGTATTTATTTCATGAAAAATGTTTATTTCTAAGGTCAATCATAAAATCAATAAACAGAATAAAGCAATAATAATTAAATTAAACCATTATAAACCATAGAATAGAATATATAAAAATTATTCAAACAGAAAGTAAAGCCTAAATAAGCCATAGAAAAAAGAAAAACTGAAAAAACAATGAAAAAATGAGAAAAAAACACCGTAATTATTTGTTTACATCCAAGAGTGTTAATTATTGTGTTAGGACATGACGTCATACAAGGATAGAGATGAAGGTGAATGTTGTGTTTTGGTGGGCTGATGGAGTGACAGGCTGACGAATCGACAAAAATCGAAGGGCTTCTAATGCCTGTAATATCGGTATACCGAATAGGTGCATATCCCTAGACACACACACAGAAATGTGTGGTAAAAAGGAAAAAACTTTGAAGAGTGGCTGGAGTGAAAGTGTTGTAAGATTATTAATTGTGGCTGTACTGATTGTTGTTTTACCTCTCCTTCCTTTGGCTGTGTTCCATCTGGCTTGGTGTGGCGCTACAAGGTGTGGACGTGGCCATGAACACCCACCTCAAGAGTGTCAAGATGACCCTCAAGAATCATGACCCCGTGAGTTATGACACCCTCACCATCCGTGGCAACAACATCCGCTACTTCATCCTACCTGAGTCCTTGCCCCTCGAGAACCTGCTCATCGACGATGGACCCCGAGCCAGGAAGGGTCGTGCAGAACGTGGCAGAGGTGAGTGGGTGTAGGCCAAGTGTTGGCTTAGAGTCGTACTAATGTTTATGAGAACACTGCCAAACTACAAACTGATGAGGAAATTGTTGAAGGAAAAGATACTATTACAGTATTATGATTGGGGATTATTTATTATTAACACATGTATCTCTATAAATTGTTATGTAACACAGGATGTGTGTTAGACCTCAGTAGGTGACATTATACTACTTCTAACATCAGGAATTTGTTGTTGGACATTATTGAAGTGTTATTATCAAAAGCATTCATCATGACATAGTGCATCCGCTGTTCTCTGACTTTGTATGAGGTAGTCATTTCTCTCATACACCCATCCATAAAAATAAATACAACAAACAGCTAGAATACATAGACAGATAGATGCTAGTGGGTAGCTGATGTACAGAGGCAATAAGGCTAATGTAATGTTACTGTGAATCCTCATGACTTCCTTCCTTCTCGCTCTTGCAGGTGTGGGTGGACGAGGGCGGGGACGAGGTGGTCGAGGCAGGGGGCGTGGTGGGCCCAGAGGCAGGGGGCGAGGGGGACCACCGCGCCGCTGATCCCCTTGCTCTCCACACTAAGGAAGAGCAGCAGCAACTCACCCCAGTACAAAGGGAGGAAACTGGGACTAAAAGGACTGGGCAGAAGCTCCTCTCCTGCCAAAGGAAGACTCCCACGTCACAGATTTTCATCTATATTTGTAATAATTTCCTATTGTCTTCAACCTATCTGGGGAGGTATACTTTTAGATATACTTTGATATAAATATGTATGTTTGATGTCTCTCCTCTCTCTCTCTCTCTCTCTCTCTCTCTCTCTCTCTCTCTCTCTCTCTCTCTCTCTCTCTCTCTCTCTTTTTCTGAGTGTATGTTAGTGTATGCAAAGAATATTCTACTGTGAGTGTTTAGAATTTTTGAACTTGAATTTTATCTTTATTTATTTGTTTTTTCTTTGAAGTGCAGGTCTAATTGAGGAGTAGAGTATGACAGTCGTTGTATTATCATTAATAATAAATGCCCTTTTTTTTACATATCCTCAGGTTTTTTAACCTTTTATTTTTAGTTCTACAGTATTTACTCAATTCAAAGTCAGTATGAAGAGCAGTTCCATACTTTATTGCAAATATTACTTGACTGAAGTATAACTGTTCAGTATGACATAATTCATTATTTAACATACAATAACTTGCTTGTGTCGTGAGTGTTATGAAGTGTTACCAAATCACAGCACACTTGAATGCCGAGTCTTCGTGTTGTTTATGGTAAAGGTTATTCTTCATTCATTTATACAATATATAATGCAACCGCTGGTTCTGTTTACAAAAGGGAACGTCTTTAAAGTTTGGCTGCAGTTATGTGTGGTTTGTATACAGAACACAGCATCATCAGCTAATCTTAAGATTATTTAGATGTTTTCCATTTATCTGAATTCTTGACTTATTGGTATTTCATTGCAGACCTTATTTAGCTTAATGGTGGTAATGCTTTCCTTATAGATGTCTAATATCTTCACGTACATTTTCTGTCCCCTGTCTCCAGAGAGGTTTCCACTGGATCAAAGGCTTTTTCATAGTCTATGAAAATGGCTTAGTGTATTCTGCATATTTTTTGACTACTTTATGAATGAGATGATGTTGAATAACCACCCTGGAATCCTGTTTGTTCTCTTGGCTGATGCGAGTTCAGCATTGCAATAATCCTACTCCTGTGCACTTTCGTTAAAAGTTTGTTTGCTACAGACTAGACTTCGTGGACGATAGTGTTTTTGGTCTCATGTATCCTTTCTTGTGACTTAGTATTATAGCATTTTTCCAAGTACTTGATACGGAACAGGTTTAGAAGCATTTGGTGAAAAGTATTGAGAGTTGGGCCAGTAGGAATTGCCTGCACTCTTGATTAGTCAGTCGCTAAGCCATCTGCCTCTTCTGCTTGGCCTCTGCTCATTTCTTTTAGTGCTTTCTTTATTTCACTTGTGTCTATACAGAGTACAATATGATGGGGTCTTCGGTCAGCCTACCATTAATGCTATACAATTTTCTATAGAATTCCTTCGCTATCTTGATCACCTCATCTCTATTACTTGTAATATGACTTTGTTCATCTTTTAAAGCTTACAGTTGCTTTCTGCCAATGCCAACTGTTCTCACTATATTCATATTTTTAGCCTAGTTTGTAGTTTCTTCAATCAATTTCATGTATTTTTGAGTGCCATTGGTTTTTCTCTTGTTTATGTTTTTTGACAGTTCAGTCGCTTCTATTTTGTATCATATTGTTATTATTACCATTCTGCTATATTCTCTTATGAGGTCTTTTGTGGGTGTATTCTTTGAGTATCTCCCCACCTACTTCTAGTGCTGATTCTAAGACTACACTGCATTATACGTAAGTTAGGTTGTCATTTCAACTGTTTTCATTCTTATCGTCTACTAGTACTCTAGCTAAAAATGTGACCACTCTTCAGTTCTTGGAATCTCACTTAGACCTATGTTAAATCCATTTGACATTTTCTAGCTCTTCGAAGAACACCAGAACATTTTAAGTGCCAATGTCAAAGTTCCAAAGACAGCCTGTCCAAACCCAGAGATTCTTAGCACCACTTGCCTTGAGTAGGTCTGACCACCGCCGTGGCCAGTTTAACAATTGCTGCTGGCCATGACATGAGGTTGGGTCACATTGTGTGTGTGGGGGTGGGTGGGCGTTAGGCTGATATTGCGTCACACTGTCTTAGGGTGTCATGGCGGGGAAACGTTTTTACAGAACTATATGGTCTATAGCTACCTATTTCTGAGGGATTATTCAATCGCCTTTTAGTTTAATTTCTTAAAGTGGACCTGCCCTGTTTGGTTGTACCTGCCTAGTCTAGCTCCATTATACATACATATATATATATATATATATATATATATATATATATATATATATATATATATATATATATACACAAAGAACTACTCATGTAATTTAACATGCTCATGAGTACGTTTAAGTAAATTTGACTGAATGAATTATAATTACAGATGTTCGGCTGCCTTGGTTTGTCACAGGTGTGTTACGAGAAGGAAAAAAAAAGTCAGCACTAGTTAGTCAGGGGTAATGCATGATTGGTGTGTGTGTGCAGTGACGCAGCGTGGAGGCGACTTAGGTGGTGACATAACACACTTATGGAAGGGTATTTTAGCCCTTGTTCAGTGACCTGCTTTACGGTTGTATTGACGGTAGTAATGTGCAGGCAAGTCCATGATTACAGGAAGTTAATGAAGGACTGATTATGTCCCATTAGGTTGTTGGGTGGTTGTGGGACAGTGCTCGGCTCATGACCTAGGGGTTGTAAGTTCGATCCTGGTTCACTGGAGCTTCTTGGTGAGAGGGGTGGCGCTCTATCGTTAACCCGAGCAGACCTGTATGGTCTATAGTTACCTAGTTCGGCGGGGATTATTTAATCAATTTTTTGTGTCCCATTAAAACGTGAATGTTGCCGAACCTCCCTTTCCTCCTCCCCTGCTTCCCCTCCCATCGTTCATCCCATGAGTCATGCACTAGTTAGCCTTGTGAAGGACGCCTGCGGGGATGACACCTTTACCTACATTACAGTACTTAAGCTGCACGAGAACCTAACCTTCAGAATTCGTGATGCGTCTAGCTACGTGAAGGCTGCCTTGTTTTAGTGCATCCATTGTCTAGCCTCAAGGAATCATAACATAAGTACAAGTATGTTATTGTACTGAAATGGTTTGCCAAAATAACTGCAACAAATACTTAGAGATAAAGAATAATTAACATCACGAAGAGTTTGAGTTTGCTAGTGTACAATATTTTCTTCATTAAACACTATAACTAGGCTTGCACACCTAATAAATTGATCCGTAACATAACTACGAAATCAATACGGTTATAAAGGTGTCATTACGTACGTTAATACAACATCGGTAACACTGTCATTACTGCATGTCATAACAATGTCCAATTAGTATTTTTCACCTTGCAAGTCATTACTGGAATGGATCTATTACTATCAACATCCTCGCTGCGATGATGTAGTTAATAGCGTTCCTTCTGAATTAAAAAAATATATATACAAGAAACACAAAGTAACGAGATATAGAACAGAGAACAATATAGACAAAGTAAACTAGATAGCCAAGTAGAGCAGTTACAAAGGTAAATTTTAGCGAGCTTAATCAACAGTCCTCCCCACCCCCTCCTATTAGTGCCTTTGTAAACACGATGACGTCAAGGTGTTTCCAAGTGGTCAGACCAGGTGTGCTACGGTCGATATGGGGCCTCAGTGAATCATGTTCGGGGAAGACGAGTTCTGCGTCACCAAGAAACGTACGTAGTTGTGGTGGACAGCTGGGATGAACTTTGTAACGAGAGGAGCGGGGTAGCGCGTGTGTGTGTGTGTGTGTATGTGTGAGTGTGTTTATACCTACTTGTATGTTAACAGGATTGTGTCAAGCTCATTGTGTCCTGTCTTAATATTTTTGATCATATTTACTTTGAAAGTGTGTGAATGTTCTTGACACACACGCCTTCTTCCGGTGATATATTCCATTTGCTTATCACTCTGTTTGAAAAGATGAATTTTCTCGCATCTATATTTATTTTTTCTTTATATATTTTTTGCTGTGTCCACTTAAAGATGATTGTCGAGATAAATACTCATTAAATGTTAATCTTTCCTTTATTTTCGACAGACACATTTATATAGGATGATTATTATCGCTTTTTTTCTTCTTTCTTATAATGTTGGTAATTGTAGCTTATCAAGTATTTCCCCATAGATAAGTGTGTGTGTGTGTATGTGTATGTGTGTGTGTGTGTGTGTGTGTGTGTGTGTGTGTGTGTGTGTGTGTGTGTGTGTGTGTGTTCGTGATTTCTTTCTTCTCTTCTGTTGCCTCACGATTGTTTGCCTTTCCTGTGCGTGTTATTTTTTTCTATCTTCGTTTCATCGCTTTCTTTCTGCCTCGCATGATTATTTAGCCTTTTATTTTGTGTGTGTAAGCAAGGATGTATTAGGCATGTGTGTGTACGTGTGTGTGTGTGTGTGTGTGTGTGTGTGTGTGTGTGTATGTTATTTGAAATCTTCGTAAACAGTAAAACAAACATAATTTAAAATATACCAATCATAAATTACTTGGCCTGCTCCCCCCCCACCCTTTCTCTCTCTCTCTCTCTCTCTCTCTCTCTCTCTCTCTCTCTCTCTCTCTCTCTCTCTCTCTCTCTCTCTCTCCTCCATGACCAATCTTCCCTCCCTCCCCCCTCCCTCCTTTACTCCTCCCCTGACTCAGCTTGTTCCTCATGATCTGGTCAGCTAAAATGAGTTT
The DNA here is from genome assembly GCA_029783475.1 of Metacarcinus magister. Lineage (NCBI taxonomy): Eukaryota > Metazoa > Arthropoda > Malacostraca > Decapoda > Cancridae > Metacarcinus > Metacarcinus magister. Next base: position 5,000,307 of record JAPQNM010000042.1, read on the forward strand.
TTTTTTTTGTGTGTGTGCGGGGTAGGATTCTCAATTCGCAAAGAGAGCGAGGAAGACTGGAGGAAATTGGACGAGAGAGGAAAAAATTATTGAAAAGAACTAGTTGAAGGTAAAATGAGGTGTGTGTGTGTGTTGAGTGTGTAGAGTGAAAGAAAGGGGAAGAAAAACGTGCTCTACCTCTCCTCGCTTCCCTAAAGAAAAAAAGAATATTGCCTAAAATAGAATCGTTTCAATCTCATTCCAACACTTAGAAAATCACATTACCAACACTTTTTTCGCTTCTCTTCCTCATAGTCTCGTCCACTGCCCGCCTCTCTCCGCTCGACACATTGAAGCAGTGAACTGAAGCGATTACCACACAATTACCCTGCATTCCTTGCCTCGTGCAGCAATTGACACGCCAGCGAGGGGCCAGTGACCTGAGGACATACTGTAGTGTAAGGTAAGGAGGGACAGGTAGAGGGGGAGGGACCGTACACTCAGAACCTGAAATGGCGGCCAAATGTTACGTAAATTTTTCATTCTTCCTCACAAAGGTCGTCTCGTCAATCTATCTGGACTGGGGTGAGGCTGGGGACAAAGATCCTCCCCCTGCAGGTTATACACGCAAATTGTACGTAAATGATAGCATCCCCAGCTTAGGTAGGCTGAAGGCAGGACTTATGACTGTCTGATGAGTATTATCAATGTAAGCTTGGGAAGGTTTTATTAGATGTTGATGTAATGGTAAATATGCGTAAGTTATAATGGATATGAGACGTAGCACACATGCCTGGAAGAGCAAGCTGTGTTGGTGTGTGCGTTGCTGGGGTAACTGCTGGGTGGTGAGTTGTGTGGACTCTCTCTCTCTCTCTCTCTCTCTCTCTCTCTCTCTCTCTCTCTCTCTCTCTCTCTCTCTCTCTCTGGAACGTTACTCCGAATAATGGAAGAGGTCATTGTCATTTCTTCTCAGACTGAAGTAAGTCGACATTTTGTATTCCTTTCAGTTATGTATATTGCCACGCGAGATAGTAAATTCTGAGTAATATACGTTAGATAACCTCCTTGTATTGTTGTTGCTGTTGTTATTATTGTTATTATTATTACTGTTGTTGTTTTTTGTTATTATTATTATTATTGTTATTATTATCATTGTTATTGTTATTTTTACTCTTGTTATTGTTATTATTATTATTATTATCATTACTAGTGTTGTTGTTGTTGTTGAAAATTATCCACGATCCTCCTTTTCCTCTTGCGCCGTTCTGAATTCTCATGTTTTTTTTTTTTTTTTCCCATGTTTCTAGTTTTCCTTTCAACTTTGATTACCAGGGACTCCTTTGAATAATTCCCTTTGTTCCACGTGTTTTTTTTATCTTATTTTTTTTTATCTTCATTGTTATCTTCGACGTGTGTTATCAGTTTTATCGCAATTATTTTAGTGTCCCTTGCTTTACTCGATCTGCTTTTAATGGGGGTTCGATTTGGCTCCCTAATTGGTTGCTTTACTCCTGATCATTGTTGTCATTTGTATTGTTTCTTCCTGTTATTGTCTTCTACTGTTTGTGTTCATTTGCTCTTCGCTCTCCACCACCACCACCACCACCACCACCATCATCATCATCATCATCATCAATATAATTTCTATGGTTGCTGCTGCTGTTAGTCCTTTAATGTATTTATTTTATCTATTTATTTTTTTCTCTCTATCTCTCTTTCTTTCTCTCTCTTTCACTCTCTCTTTCTCTCACTATGAGGTCAGTAGGTCACTTGAGTCCGGAGCAGAGAAAACTTTGAAAGCGAAAGGAATTGGAGTAGAGGTGGAGATTTCTGGGCGTGTCTGTCTAGTAGGGGGGAGGAGGGGAGGGAGGAAGGAATGGTTGGTTGTTGTGCTGCGGGAGCTTTATGGGTCATGGAGGACAGGCAAGAGGGTGGTCGATGAAGGTAGAAGTAAACGGTAATAAAGAGTAAGAGGTCGAAATGCGCGTCCCCTTGGTATGTGCAGAAAAATAGGAGATAAGTAAAAAATAGGTAAAGTAAATAAAAGTAGAAAGTGATAGTATATTGTGAAAATGTAAGATGTGCTTGGAAGTTTTGCTAGAGTAACCAGGAATAGACAGGCAGCTGATAAGAGAAGGTTGGGGGAGGCCTTTGTCTTGCAGTGGACTCAGAGGCTGATGATGATGATGATGATTGCAGTGTTATTATAATTGCATGGTCGTCACTTACTTCATGGCAAAGTTTGATAAGGCCGTTTGAATTATAATGATCGAGATGATGGTGGTAGTGGTGGTGGTGGGGGGGGGGGAAGTGGTGGTGTTTAGATCAGAACAAGATGTGTGTTGTATGCTAGACGAAAGAAAGAAAGACAAGCTGGCAGAGCCCACCTCCCCTCCCGCGACATCTGTGTTTACATTTGTGCAGCTGATTAAATGCTTAGTGCTCACACGAATAAGTGAGTAAGTAAATAAGTTGATAATTAGATAGATTAGTAAATAAATGGATAGATAAGTGATAGAATTGAGTGGTGATTTTTTTTAATTCACATTTTTTTCCTTATCAAAGATATTCATACGTGGTGGCCTGAATAGAATCACCATTAACTTTACCGCCGACACAGAACATGGAAACTCAAGTCATCTTGGACAAGGATAGATTAAGGTTCCAACAAAATGTGACCAAAGTTATGGAGTGGCGAGGGAAATGAGAAATGCTCTTTGATGTGATGGTCGTGTCAAGCTCTTCAAGTTGAAACGGGAATTAATGAATGAGATTATTACGAAATACGGAGAAGCAACAATTGAGTGAGTGTGTGAGGCGATGAAGGTGCGAGTGACACAATTAAGGGAAAGCCTTGATGTCTGCGGTGAAGCATCAAGGGGGCGGGGAGAGGCAGACAAACGCGATACTCGGCTTAACAACATTTTACCTCAGAATAACGACACAATATCTCCTCCTCATAACAGGCTCCCCGGATCACATTTGCAATACGTGGTGCTATTTTGGTTTACATTCTTTCCGTGAGTTATTGCCAAAGTTGGAAGCCGTTCAGCATAGAGCGAGGATGTTGATGTCTTCCCCGTGCAACAAATCCTATGAAGAGAAGTTGGCAAGATCTTGTATTTCTTGTATTCTTTGAGCAATACCATCGCTGTGGAAAGCCAGTCGAGTGTTTGAAACTATTCCGGGGATTTGCAAACGCCGAGGCAACAACAACAACGAAGATATTTTCATTGGATCTTTGTCGCTGATTCAAAAGTATAGTGAGATGAAACACAGGTGCTGGAAGGATTAAAAATAAGTTAGAGCAAAATGTTTCTTTACAATGAACTTCGAGGGGAATAACCTGGTGGCCGCGTAGCAAAACATCGCTCAAGAGCTCAAGAGTATTAGATATATACTCGTAGGAGCGAAACCGTGAAATATGGAGCACGGAAAGTGTATAGGAAGGGAGGGGAATGTTTCTCTCTCTCTCTCTCTCTCTCTCTCTCTCTCTCTCTCTCTCTCTCTCTCTCTCTCTCTCTCTCTCTCTCTCTCTCTCTCTCTCTCTCTCTCTCTCTCTCTCTCTCTTTCCTCTGTACTTGGCTTTTCCTGGAATGTTCATGTGTGCGTTTTATCTTAGGTCAAAAAGATGTTTGAGAATAAGAGAAAATCAATGTAACCTAAGAAGTGTTTTAGAGGAGAAGGAGGAGGAGGAGGTGGTGGTGGTGGTGGTGGTGGTGGTGAAGGAGGTGGAAAGTAGTGAGGGAAGAAGAGCAGGAGAAGGAGGAAGAAGTGGAGCAAAAATAAGACAGAGAGAGAGAGAGAGAGAGAGAGAGAGAGAGAGAGAGAGAGAGAGAGAGAGAGAGAGAGAGAGAGAGAGAGAGAGAGAGAGAGAGAGAGAGAGAGAGAGAGAGAGAGAGAGAGAAGAGAAAGAAGAGAAAGAGAGACATGAAACAATGTGAGAGGATGGATAGGAGAGAGGGAGGAGAGAAAGAAGAAACAAGGAGGAAGAGGAGGTCAGAGCCCCTGAAGTGCTGGAATACCTTTGAAAGAACACGTGCAGTCCTCCATTGTTCTCTCTCTCTCTCTCTCTCTCTCTCTCTCTCTCTCTCTCTCTCTCTCTCTCTCTCTCTCTCTCTCTCTCTCTCTCTCTCTCTCATCAGTCATAACACAAGAAGTATGCATTTCAATTTACATTATTTACGGTTGAAAACTTTTTATATGTTTAAGTCTTTTCTTCCTCTTCCTCCCTCTTCCTTCCTCCTTTCTTCTTCCTCCTCCTTCCTCCTTCTTCCTCCTTCTTCCTCCTTCCTTTTCCCTTCCTCATTCTTCCGCTTCCTATGTTTTTCTTCTTACCTTTCTTCCTTCCTCCCCTGAACCACTCAAATTTTCCCCTCATTCTTTCCTTTTTTTCTCTCACTTTCTCCTTGTCTCCTCTCCCACTTCTTCTTTCCTCTCTCTTACACCATTCCTGTTTTTCCCACTTCTTTCCACTTCTCTTCTCTTCTCTTCTCTTCTCTCTCTCTTCTCTTCTCTACCTCTTCTCTACCTCCCCCCCACCGCCCTACACACCCAAGGTTACACGTGTGGAAAGTTTGGTGTAGGTGTGGGTGCGTTCATGAGTGCAGGTGTGTAGTGGTGTGGACTGGTGTGAATTCTTGTGTTGTAATTTTCAGATGTGGAATTTTGGTATGCAAGTGTGTGTATGGGTGTATGTATGTATGTATGTATATATGTGTGTATGTGTATGTGTGTGGATTTGTGTTTTTTTTTTGGGGGGGTGGGGGTGTGTGTGTGTGTGTGTGAGATTCAATAGTTTCCGAGTATTTCCTCTTCCTTCCTTCCTTCCTTCCTTCCTTCCTTCCTTCCTTCCTTCCTTCCTTCCTTCCTTTCCTCCTTCCATCCTTCCTTCCATCCATCATTCCATCTATCCTTCCAACTTTCCTTTCTCCTGTTCCCTCGTTCCTCTCTTTTATTCTCCTTTATCACCTTTTCCCCTTCTCTCTCTTTCTTACCTGTCTATCAAGTGTGTTCCCTCTCTTTCTCCTCCCCTTCCCTCCCCTTGTATTATCTCTCCTATCTCCCTTGTCTTTTTATCTCTCACTTTAATATCTCTCCTCCTCCTCCTCCTCCTCCTCCTCCTCCTCCATTCTTTGCACCCTTGACAGTGTTGCCATTCTTAATAATGTTTCGCTATTGTCAACACTTCTCTCTCTCTCTCTCTCTCTCTCCTCTCTCTCTCTCTCTCCTCTCTCTCTCTCTCTCTCTCTCTCTCTCTATGCCGTTCTTCTTTCCCTCCCTCTCTCTCCCTCTTCCTCCCTCCCTCCCTCCATGCCTCGGGTAGGGGGGAGAGGAGAAGGGGGGTAGGGGGAGAGGTAGGAGAAGGGGGGAGGGGGGAGGGGGGGCTCTTCTAAGGTCTCTTTGTCCGCTTTGCTTATTGCGTTTCTTTGTAAACATTCACGCTTATCTCGATGAATGTTCTAATATAATCCCTCCTCCTCTTCTCCGTCCTCCTCTTCCTCTTCCTCTTCCTCCTCCTCCTCCTCCTCCTCCTCCTCCTCCTCCTCCTCCTCCTCCTCCTCCTCCTCCTTCCACTGTACTATCCTTTCTCTAATTCATGTAGTTAGTGTAGAGTAGTTATATCAAACAGCCTTCACAGGGACCCTAGGGTCTGTTGCTGTTTGTGTTCCTTTGTATTCCTCCGCCTCCTCTTCCTCCTTCTCATTCTTTTTCCTGTATTTCATCTTTCCATCCTCCTTTTCCTGTCCTCTTTATCTTTCCTTTCCTATGTCATATTCTTTTTCTGTTTTTTCTCCTCCTCCTTCTCTTCCTCTTCCTCCTCTTCCTCCTCTTCCTCTTCCTCCTTCTCTTCTTTCTTCTTCCTTTGTTCCATTTGTCCTTCATTTTTTTTTCAAATTTTCTTTATGCTTCGTTTTCTATGTCATCTCCTCTTTTCTAATTTTGCTCTTTTCTTCCTTCTCCTCCTCCTCCTCCTTTCTTTCATCTCCTTTATCTTCTTCCTCCTCCTCCTCCTCCTCCTCCTCCTCCTC